>CM019066.1:236810366-237138027 GCA_009667805.1 Leptobrachium leishanense
AAGACGTTCATCTTTAGAACCCCAACCCTACCCAGCCAGGAAAGATATTTAGAAGACCAGTCTTTCATGTCCTGGCGTATAACCGATAAAATAGGCAGGAAATTAATGGAAGGGATCTTACTGACATCCGCATGAAGCCATATGCCTAAGTAACGTAGTTTCTCTGCACACCACCTGAATGGGAACCGGTGCTTAAGTGCGGCCCTGTCAGTGCCCTGTAGGGAAATATTCAAGATCTCTGACTTATTCATGTTGATTTTAAGTCCCGACAGTGCCCCATAAGTATCCAGCTCTGTTACCACCTCCTGAAGGGAGACCACTGGGTTTGTGAGCATAAAAAGTAGGTCATCCGCATAAGCAGAGACCTTGTGATGGAGGGAGTGGCCACGGATGCCAGTGATCAGTGGATTGAGGCGAATACTAATAGAAGACAACAAGGGCTCCAGTGTGAGTGCAGAGGCGAGAGCGGGCAACCCTGCCGGGTTCCATTCCGGACTTGGAAACTATCCGTAAGAGCACCGTTTACCCGAACCCTCGCCGTTGGGTTATCGTAAATAGCATCAATCCAGGAGAGAAAGGTTGCATCCAGTCCGAACTTAGCTAATGTCAGCCTCATGAATGGCCACAGCACTCTGTCAAAAGCCTTTTCAGCATCAGTTGACAACGGGAGGACCGGGCTCGAACCACGATGAGCCAGGCTAATAGCGTCAATTACCCGGGTGGTAGCATCCCTGGCCTCCCTACCAGGTATAAATCCTACCTGATCCGGGTCTATCAGAAGAGGCAAACAATCACGCAATCGAGTGGCCAAAATACGCGTCAGGAGCTTCAGATCACAATTCAACAGAGATATCGAGCGGTAACTGGCACAAAGTAACAGGTCCTTCTCCGGCTTGGGCAATAGTGAGATAGAGACCGCCAAAGTGGCCTGATGGAGACGAGCGCCATCAGTCACTGCATTGAAAGTGGAGAGCCAATGTGGAGCCAGGGTATCTCTAAAGCTTTTATAATATTCCGAAGGAAATCAATCCGGCCCAGGGCTTTTATTGTTCTTGGCCACCTTTATAGCCTCCTGAAGCTCCTCCATTGTAATGGAGTGGCCCATGGCCTCAGATTCCGCTCTAGACAGGGTACGTGAGACAGTGCGGTCTAAGTATTGGCGGATCAATGATGTCTCCTGTGCCGACCCGTCATCTGATCGAATGTTGTACAAGGACTGAAAAAATTTGCGAAATTCTGTTGCAATACGGGCTGGGTGTGAAGTAATCTCAGAGGCCGAGATACGGACACGTGGGATATACGCCCTCTGGCGACGAACCCTAAATTGTTGCGCTAGGAGGCGGCCGGGTTTGTTCTCATGGAGCGCAAAGAAGGCCCTGGATTTAATGGCCTGCAGTTTAAGATCAGCGTTCAGGTGGTCTGCCAAAGATTGGCGGACTCGTAAGAGGCGTTGAAAAGCCTCGTCTGCTCCCGAGGCGATATGTTCGTCTTAGAGCCGCTGAATATCAGCGAGCAAAGCTTGGAGATGCGCTTTATTCCGTCTCTTAAGTGCCGTACCACGACTAATGAAGAACCCACGGATGCAAGCCTTATAGGCTTCCCAAATTGTGGGGAGGGGGACATCAATCGTAACGTTGTCTTGAAAAAAGTTAGATAGGAGCGTTTGCGCATCCGAGAGAACCTGCGGGTCAGATAGAAGAGAGTCATTGAGCCGCCAATTACGTTCTTTGGGCACACACAATGGTGATGAAATCGAGACAGAAACCGCAGCATGATCCGGCCAGGTGCGAACCGCTATCCCCGAGTCTCTGACCAAAGAGAGCTCATGTGGAGACATGAAAAAATAGTCCAACCTGGAGTAAGAGGAATGGGCTGCCGAATAAAATGAGAAGTCCCGTTCCCGGCCATGAAACGCCCTCCAAACATCTACCAGCTGATATGAATCCAATAAGCGGCGCATCTGGCGATGCACGCTATCCGGAATAAATGATACCCCGCTTGAGGTATCTAGGCGTGGGTCCAAAGGGACGTTAAAGTCCCCTGCTAGAACCAGAAGACCCTCTTGAACGGCTGCAAGTTTACGAAGAATGCCCGAAAGGCAACGACACTGCGATTTATTTGGCAAGTACATGGAAGCGAACGTGTAGGGCTCCCCAGCTATCGTGCCCTTAGTAAAAAGGAACCGCCCCTCCTCATCTCGGCACGTCTCAATCTTCACAAAAGGAACATACGCCGCAAAGATGATAGCAGAGCCCCTAGACTTTCCGCCAGCGTAATTACTATAAAAACCCAAAGGAAAATTACGATCAGCTAGGGTAAGGGTGGAGTCCCCGCGGAAATGCGTCTCCTGAATGAAAATCACCAAAGCTCGAAGGGCTCTCAGTTCTCGCAAAATCTGACGTCGCTTCTCAGGGGTATTCAAGCCCCGCACGTTATAAGAAAGCAAGCTGAGCGGCCTATCCCTGTATGCAGCCATTGTGAAGGGCAGTTAGAGGCGGAGAAAGAAAAAGAGGGAGTAAGAAAAGGGAAAAGGAGGAAAAGAGGGAGAAGAAGAAAGGAAGAGAAAGAAAAAGATGGAAAAGAAAGAAGAGAGAAGAGAAGAGAAGAGAGCAAAAGAGAAGAGAGAAAAAAAAAAAAAATCCACAAGACGGACAGAAACCAACACCAACGATACAATACAAAGGGAGAGGGGTGTAATAAAATAATAAAGAAACACAAAAAACACAAACACAAAAATCTGAGGGAAGTGGTGAACCTAGAGAATAAAGGTTAGGGACGTGAAAAACACTACCCTAAATGGTCCTCTAGGGAGTAATACACCAATCCTCGTGGGGGTGGATCAATCAACGGGTCTGCAGCCGCAGACTATCTAGATGAATCAATCCTAGAACAATCCCACAATCCCAACCCAGGTCAAGCAAAAGAAAATAACATAACAAGGTAACAAGGTAGTATTGCAAACCTAACAAGTTATCCCAACCCACAAATCAAAGAGCATGGAAACACAAAAAAAACCACTTAAAAACAAAAAACACAAATACTGTCGCCCCCTATCGCCAGTGACATGAAATCAATTAAACAAAGCCGTCTGCATAAAGACACAGTGATGCATAAAGATCCAGCATATATTTCTGACGGGCGAGCTCATTAAATGCCCCCGCTACCGTGAAATCTCAAATACAGTCCTCGTATATTTAAACCTTAACCTCCCGCCGAGGTCCCCCCCATTCTGCCACAGATAGAGAATAATGGACGTCAATATTAGTTGCCCCCTACCCTGTTTTTGCATCTTATTTTCAAAGTTTTCTTTCCGTTTTTCGTTCCTGTCCCCCCTTTTTTTTTTCTTCCCCTTTCCTTTCTTTTTTCTTTTCTTTTTCCTTCCCTCCTCTCTTCCCCTTTTTCTCCCCCTTGCCCCCCTCCCCTCCCTCCCTCCTCTTCCCTTCCCCTCCCCAGTTCCCTGGTTGTTCCTCCCGTGTCCTCCCCTCTTCTTTTTTTTTTCCCCCTTTCTGACCCCCCCTCTGTCCTCTACCTTCCCCCCTCCCATCTAATCCCACCCCTCCCGGTTGCCCGATTCTCAGTCGTTTGTTTTCCTTCTTTTTCTTCCTTTACCTCTTATATTTATTCTTTTGTTTGTTACTTTTTTCTTTTTTCTTCTCTCCCTTTCCTTTTCTTTCTTCTCCATTTAATTCCCCCCCTTTTTTTCCTTTTTCCCCCCTTTCCCTTTCTCCTAAACCTGGCGGGTAGCCGAGGGCGGCGTCATTAGTGCAAGAAACGTCCGATAAATCAAGGGGAGGACGCTGTACCGGCCGCATTTATAGTAAAGAGGAAATAACCATTTTTGCCCGAAAGGATTAAAGAATTAAGGTGTCAGCAGCCACGGGGGATCAAGAAAATAATATGCAAACATTGTATTTATTCTCCTTCGTTCAGGGCTATAAACACAATATAAAAACCAACAAACAGCCCTCTGACCTGGCGACGGAGCAGCAGATTATACAGACCGACGCCATGTTTCGTGTTTTGGCACAGAAGTCACTGGAAGGCTTAAAGGCAAATGATACTGACCCCCCCTCCCCTGCTGCCAAAACCATTGTCCAGCTTATAACCTAAGCAGTACGCCTCATCTCAGGGATATGTGGACGGGAGTCGTGTGCAGAAGAAAAAAAAAAAAAAGAAAGGTAGGGTTATTTGAAAAGCTGAGGGCGCGAAAATCAACCCCGCATGGCAAAACACATGCTTCCACAACTAAAATTTGCATACTGTCCAGCATGCAGTCCGGCTAAAACAAGCCTGGTATAGCGGGTCACAGGGACGAAACTGGGTAGAGCAAATATGAATAAAGTCAAGTAAGAATAACCGCAAAAAAACAAAAAAAAAAACGAATAAAAACAGAGAAGAAAATTTCCATGCCCAAAGTCCGTGTCCCGGGAACAAGATGTCATTTGGGCTCAGGCCTCGTCTCAGGCCTCCCGCAACTCGCCCTCGTGGGTAACTATAATAAACGGCCAGGAAGGGACAACTTTCCTTGGGGCTTACAGTACCCCGTCTCCGTGCAGGACAGGCGCGACCAAATGTCGACGTCGGCTCCGAGATCTCTGCGGCCTAGGCGCCATCTCCCTACCCTGGCCAGGGAGGGAAAACAGTTCCCAATCAGGCACCCTCACATCCGGAAGGCCCAGAGCTGCGGTGAAACGCAGGACATCAGAGGGCGTGCGTATCAGTTGGGCAACGTTATCCAAATGGGCCGACAACGAGAATGGATAACCCGATCTATATGGGATCTGTGCTTCGGATAGGGCTTGGGTCACGGGCCGCAATGCGCTCCTGGCTTGTAGCGTAGTGGGAGAGATATCATTAAAAATCTCAATAGTACCTCCATCGTATGACCATGCGCGGCGGGCGCGAGCTTTCAAATAGATTGCTTCCTTCAGGGAAAAATCGGCGAAGAAGCATATCAGGTCCCTCGGTGGCATCGTGGATGATGTAGGAGGGGGCCGCAGTGCGCGGTGAGCGCGAGGTAGATCCACCGCCGTTACCCGTTCAGAGCCCAGGAGGTGATTAAAGAGGCCCGGTAAATAGAGGTGCGCATCCGAAACCTCCTCCGGTACTCTGCGGATACGGAGACTTTGCCTTCTGGACCTGTTATCCAGGTCATCGATGCGGCGCCAGACCTCAGAGTGCTGCGGAGAGCCAATCATAGCCGCCTCAGGTGGTGCATTGGCCGCCTGCTCCAAGCGGGTCAGCCGCATGTCCATCGTCGACACCTCCTCCCTCACCTCAGCGATGTCCTGCTGCAGCTTCTCCCGCAACTCCGCTACCAGCGATTGAATGTCAGCCCATGTGGGCATGTCCGTGAGCAGTCGCTCAATTCGTTGGGTGGCCGCACCAAGGTCCGGGAGCGAATATTCCGGAGAGGAGGCCGAGGAAGCCATGTCCGAGGAGTCGTCTCCTCCTTGCGTTGTCGGTGGCTGGGGTCCAAAATAGGAGTCCAATCTTCCCGCGGCCGATCTGTGCGGAGTCCCCGGGCGAGACTCAACAGGTTGAGGCCGTTTGCCACGACCCATACCGGGGTTTACCTTGCTAGGAAAAGCGAATTATTTGTGGGATTGTGAGGAGCTCAGACACTACGCAGCCATCTTGGTTGAGCAGCAGACCACACCCCCGTGCATGCATCCTTGATCATCAGCCACTGCATGTGTTCTCACTGCCACCCAGTATTTTGGGGGGTCAGTAATTTCTACAAAATATTTGGGAATTGTTATAATCCGTGTGTTCTCACTGCCACCCATCAGGGGTTCTCACGGATTTATAGGAGGTTTCTGGGAATTGTAATCTGTGTCTTGTTACTGGCTGCCAGCTATCAAGGTGTCTCACTGAGTTATACCAGAGTTCTGGAAATCTTTAATCTTTATACCAGTGTTGAACCAGAGTTCTGTATATCTTTAATCTATATATCACTCACCATGTCAGAAAGACCAAAAAGGACAGACAGACGCTCCCAGGCACAGATAAGAGGGCAAGCAGCCTCTGTGTCGGGAGGCTGTGCCTCTGGTCGTCGTGGACGTGGTGCATCCTCTGCAGGGGCACGCTTGTCCTTTCTAACTGGTGCTGGCCGTCTTAAGCAGCAGCAACATACAGAGGATTTGGTGGATTGGCTAACCAGGCCATCCTCATCCTCCGAGTTCTCTGCCAGCCAGGCTTGTAGTGCTTTACAGTCCACCTCAGCTGCCAAAGCATCTAATGCAGCCTCCATGTCCACAGCTACTCCTGCCGTAGCCTCACTATCACACACGGAGGAGTCAGCTGAATTGTTTGACTACAATGAAATTGACATGCTGCTTGAGGATGCGCAGCAACTACAGTGCTCTGATTCAATCTCTGAGGTTGAGGAAGGGGGTGTCAGTGACACACAAATAACTGGCACTCATGTTGCCCCAGCAGCTGCAGCATACTGCCAAGTTGGCTCCAGTGACGAGGAGATAGGGGGTGATGACAATGATAATGCGGTCACTGACTCCACCTGGGTGCCTGATCAAACAGAGGACTCAAGTGAGGAGGAGGCACAACAAACACGAGGCACAATGTCCTCTATGACCAACCGTAGCACTAGCCAGTCCAAGGCATTAGATGTCAGAGTTGCTCAGGTTCAGAGCGCTGTTGTCTCAAAGCACACATCCAGGAACTCTGCTGTCTGGGAGTTCTTTAAGAAATGTGCAGCAGACCGCACCGTTGCTATTTGTAATCTATGTCAGATGAGGATCAAGCATGGGAAAGACACCGGACACTTGGGTACCACGTGCTTGAGGCGACATATGACCACCTGCCACGCATCCCGTTGGCGCAACACTTTGCGTAGGTCCTCCTCCTCACCTGTCTCTACCCCCACTATATGTCCTGCCATGTCATTGACTCCAACATTCACTGACAGGGATGGTGCTACAGTAATGGATGTACCAGGTCCTTCCTCACAATGTGACAGCATCCCATCAGCTGAAGATTTACGCAGTCAGATTACGTTGCCAGCTGTTGCAGCGTAAGAAAAAATATAGTCCCAACCATCCCCAAGCACAGCGCCTAAATGCCAGCTTAGCAAAATTACTCATATTACAGCTGCTGCCTTTCCAGGTGGTGGACTCTGCTTCCTTCAGTGAATTTGCTGAATGTGCTGTACCACAGTGGCATGTTCCAAAACACCATTTCTTTTCAGGGAAGGCCATTCCAGCACTATACCAGCACGTGGAAGAAAATGTTATGGAGTCATTGGGAAAGGCAGTCAGCAGCAGGGTGCACGTGACTTTAGACATGTGGTCCAGCAAGCATAGACAGGGCCAATACATTTCCTTCATGGCACAATGGGTAACTCTGATTGCAGCTGGGAGAGATCCAAGACGGGGCTCTGTGCTGGAGCTTGTTCATCCACCACGCCTCCAGAAAGCTGCTTGTATGAGGTCTGTCTGCTCCACCACCACCTCTCCCTCTTCTTCCTCCTCCTCATCCCTGTCTCTGGCAAAGTGGCAGTTAAACAGACGCCTGACAGGGGCTACGCAATGGCTCAAGCAAAAGATGCCATACTGTGCTTGAGCTGGTTTGTTTAGGGGACAGGAGCCACACCGGGGCCGAAATTCTGTCAGCTCTGCAGGGGCAGGTGCAGAGATGGTTAACACCACGCCAGCTTCAGTTGGAAATGGTCGTCTGTGATAATGGCAGCAACCTTCTCTCCGCCCTACACCTGAGTAAGTTGATGCATATACCATGCCTAGCACACGTCCTAAATCTGGTGGTACAGCGTTTCCTAACCAGGTACCCAGGGCTGGCAGAGCTTCTCAGCCAGGCCAGAAACGTCTGCAGCCACTTCAGACCGTCATTTCCAGCAAGTGTTCGCCTGGCAGAAATTCAAAGAGAATTCCACCTTCCCACAAACCGTCTGATCTGTGACATGCCCACCAGGTGGAACTCGACTTTAGCAATGCTGCAGCGTCTGCACAAGCAGCAGAGGGCCATCAATGAGTACCTGTGTGAGTATGGCACAAGGACAGATTCAGGTCAACTTGGTTCCCCCCCCCCGCAGTGGCTGATGATCAAGGATGCATGCACTGTACTGTCGCCATTTGAGGAGGCAACGAGGATGGTGAGCAGGGACAGTGCATGCGTCAGTGACACAATTCCTTTAGGTGTTCCTGCTGGTGTGCACTCTGCGGGGAATTATAGATGTGGCACTAGAGCCAGAGCAGCAGGAGGAAGAGGAGGCCTTCCCTAGCTCTCAAGGCCCCAGTCTTTACACAGACTGCATTCCTGCAGGTCCTCCTCAGATCAGACAGGAGCAGGATGAGGAGGAGAAGGAATATTTAGTAGTGGGAGCATTGAAGGTGGGGATTCCTCAAGGGAGGGGTTTGTGTGCCCAGAAACCCAAGGACTAGTACGTGGCTGGGAGGAGGAAGTGCCCGATGGGGTCATCCTTCTCATTGACCAGGAAGACTCTGAAGCTAATGCCACCTCCAACCTACGCTGCATGGGCCCCTTTATCCTGCAAAACCTGGTAAAGGACCCCAGGATTCGTGCTATAAAGGAGAGGGATCATTACTGGTTGGCAAGCCTTCTTGATCCACGATACAAGGGTAAAGTTGCAGAGCTCATCCTGCCCACACAGAGGGAGCACAGGATGAAACAACTTGAGGACACTCTAAAGCGACACTTGTGTAACACCTTTCCAGGCACTGGTAGGTTACCAAGTGATGACACAGGTGATTCTGAGGCTGCGGTTGATCAGAGGAAGAGCGGTGAAAGGGGCCGCTTGACTGATGCCTTTTCCAAGTATTTTTAGTCCACGACGCCCAGGGACGTCAAATGCCAGCATCTTCACCGAATGGTGCAGGACTACCTAGGGGCAAGGGCAGACCTGGATACCTTTCCAGCAGATGATCCACTGGCTTACTGGGTGTTGAGATTGGATCACCGGCCAGAACTTAGCCAATATGCTATGCAGCTACTAGGTTGCCCTTCATCCAGCGTGCTTTCTGAAAGGACGTTCAGTGCCGCTGGAGGTTTTGTCACAGACAAAAGAGTGCGTCTGTCCACCGACTCTGTAGACCGGCTGACATTTATAAAAATGAATCAGTCCTGGATCAGCAGCTATCAATCCCCTGATGCTGACATAACTGAATAGATCTCTTCTGCATTCACAAAACCTCCACCACTGCACTCTTCCACAATACCACAAAGATGTGAAGGCACTTGCTGCCACCAAAGGCACAATATTTGCGTGCACTGACGCCTTTACCAGATTTATATCATTTTAATATAGGACCGCATGGTCCAATCCTGCACTCTTCCACAATACCACAAAAGGGTTACGGTGTGAAGGCACTTGCTGCCACCAAAGGCACAATATTTGGGTGCACTGACGCCTGTACCAGATTTATATCATTTTAATATTGGACCGCAGGGTCCAACCCTGCACTCTTCCACAATACCACAGAGGGGTTACGGTGTGACGGCACTGTTGCCGACACTAAAGGCCCAATTTTAAAGCACCTATTGTTACTTTCATCCAAAGCCTGCATAAGTTTCACCATAATTTAGCCAAAAAATCACTAAACTTGTTCTGTGTGTTCTAAAATGTCTTTTCATACAGTCTGCCGCCCCAAGCAGTTGTTTATGAATAGATTAAAGGAAAACCGTTTACCGTCATTTGAAATGTAATTTTTTTGTTTTTAAATGCTTCTATACATCCTACAAATCCGCCACTTCACGGGCAGGTTATGGGGACCTCCTAGGCACGATATTTGAAGGAATTTTTTGTTTTTATTTTTAACCCTTATTTCATGGAAAACTCACTGTTCCTTTAAAAATATATATATTTTTTAAACTTTTTGTCCTTGTTTCCTGACCCCCATACACCTTTTCTGGCAAATATTTTGCATATATGCCCTCTTGGAGGGCACTCTAAAAATCGAACTTTTGAGTCCCATTGACTAGCATTGAGTTCGGTTCGTGTTAGAGTTCGAACTCAAACTTTTGAAATTTTTCGAGTTCGAATGCGAACCGAACACGGGGGTGTTCGGCTCATCACTACTTATTAGTCCAAGGCATCGATCTCCTTTGCGACTCATCAACATAGGGGTTATTAGATGCATACTTTATTACATCCTCTCTGATTCGGGGATGAGTTTGACAATCCTTTTTCCAGCTTCCCTTGTGTTTTCCTAATCGCATCTGTAAATCTTTTTCTGCATTTTTTCCCCTCTTTTCCCTTTAACTGTTGTTAGGGACAGCTCGTCTGAACTGAGGAGATCAGTGTACGGAGTGATTTGGGGCTGGGACACTATGCAGGGGAAATTTGGTTCACAATCCGTTGGCTCAGTGCTGGTGGGTGATTGAAACTCATAAGGGAATACATTCCCCCACCTTCACTTCGGAAGCAGTTCCATAGGTGGAAGGTGTGGACATTTGGTGAGGGAGCGGCGTTTACTGCTGTAATGATCCCCAGATTGCTCTTGAGTGAAGGAGTGCCACGTCTGCCAGTATGAACTGAGATAACGGCATTTGAGGCAAGTGGCAGTTGGAACAGATTTATTTTCAGGTGGGGAGGGGGAGTATAACTCCTTAGCATCACAGCGTGTTAATAACTACTGCTCTGAGGGTCATTTCGAAAAGAATCCTTTCTTAGTGAGCACCTAGAAGCCGAGAGGAACATACGTGCCGAATTTCAAGTTTGTAGGCTTTACGGTTCTGGAGATATCGTGATGTCAAGTGAGTGGTATTTCGCTTTTATATATATGGATTAGGTATATATGCCAGAAAGACTCAAAATAAATTCACCCCAATAAAAACATGTAACAATTTTAAAAGGTATGGTTAGCCAATATTAGAGAACGCGTTTCCCCGAATCTATGTCGGCTTCATCAGCGCAATGCAGGCAGCCAGACAATGAAAACTCCATGTATACTGTCTCAGAATAAATGAGCAGGGGGAGGGATCATTCACATGTCAGCAACCAATCACAAGAGACTGTCCCTTATTCTATTGGCTAGGTGAATCCGTCACTCAGCCCAAGCCTTGATACCAATTACAATCACGTATTTTTTGGCTGCCTGAAACAATCATATCATTCCACCAATGTTTATTCATTCATCAGCTCAAGCCCGAATACATAGAATCCACCAATTGGGGATACACCCCGTGATTTAGGCTTATCCTGAGACAGGGTGCAGCTAGGGTTTTACAGCATACCCTTTTTTAGTCTTTACAGTATCTGCAAACTATGGAGGCACTTAAAATAAGCACACTAATATCTCGATATTCCTTAACCTCATAGTATCTTAAGTTTAAATCTTTAGCCAGCGAAAAATGAGCACAAGAAATAACCAGTCCATATTCTATTCAATATCAATGCACATGGACAATGCAATATCAATGCACACGGACGTACGTCAGTACGGAAGACGCAGCAGTGGCCACACAGTCCTTTTATTCACTGACGTATATTTTGACGGATGTAGGAGAGAAAATAAAATAAAAAGCAAAACCATTTTGTCCGTGAAAAATGCTGGACGTATAAATGCAGTCCGTCTGAACACGTTCCATCACTCACACACAAAGCTATGCAGACGTTGCGGACGCAGCGCACTTTGTGCGGCTGTTCTAGGGGTTGTACCTTCTTGCCTGCCTTGCGTCCATGGGCCGCGGCCGTTGTGCGTCCGCAGTTCAGTGCGGACGTACTTTGTGTAACGGGCTCCGATGGGCTTTCTGTCATGCTATCACGGACGTACTTTTAGACGCAATCACGGACGTGAACACTACGCTCGTCTGACCCCAGCCTAAAATTGTATATCTATTTCAGAAAAATGTACTAACAGGTTCCCATTTCACTTTTTTTTTTAACAAGAATGACCTATAGAATATATAACCACAAAGGTTTGGATGATAAAATGGGAAAAACTTATTTTAAACGCTTTAAATGATTGAAATCTGAATGGAAATTTACTCACACAGTATCTGCCTGGTCAGATATACCTGAATCTCCACTATTAAATAACCTAAAATATGTTTTCATTTCACTAAATTCCAAAAAAAGCCCAGCAAAATCTTCAGCTCCAGGCCCATATAGATCTTAATCTGCCCCTGACAAGGGGCATACGGCCCGCACCAGGTGACATGTACCCTAAGGTGACACGTCCCCTAAGATGACACCCTAAAAAAAATGTAAAAAAAATATTTTCCGTTTTTTTTTACAAAGTATTTTATCTGTATTTTATACATTGAGATTTCTCTCATTTTCAAGTAGGTCCTGGGTAGGCAAGGCCTAGGCCGGCACTTTCCAGGGGGCGGCAAAAACCCCCACCACTAACGGGGTTTTACAATGAGCACCAAAATGACGCCAACATTTTGGTGTTCTGTTGTTCCCCGCACTTCGGGGAATCAGATTTCCCCACACTGCGGTGAATTCACCCTTCACCGCAGGGTCCCCGAAGTGCAGGGAATCGGCCACCGAATGCCGCCACTGCAAACCCATCGCCCAATGACACAGCGTCGACCAGCTACAATAAAAAGCCGACAAGCCGCTGGACGTGTAAATGAAAAAAAATACGATTGAAACTGTCAAAATTGAAACGCTGTTTTAAAAAAAACTTCTTAATGAAAATGTCTGGAATTTACATATAAGGTCAAATGAATGATAATAAAAAGGTCTGTTACAGAAAAGAGAAAATCCGCTATTAAAGAAAAAAAAAATGGGAAAAAAAATTGCCCAAAAAAATCTGAAAAATGCCTAAAAGATACTAAAAAGAAAAATCAATAAATAAAGAGACTTTTTACTGCAGATTAAAATAATAAAAGGTTTATTAGATACAGAATAAAGACAGGAATATTTTTAACATTGAAACCTATGGGATTTGCCTGAATGAACATGCTGAATGAAACCACCGAACAGCAGGGCATTTCACTGACATTTCTCTAACCATTACTTCTCTATGGGGACTTTCACTGCCTTTAAACAGGCACTGTACTTGCAGGCAGTTCGCCAAAATGTGTGTGAGCATATCACAGAGCTCCACAGCAATAAACCTAACAGTAATGTGCAGTGTGTAGGAGCGTATCACAGAATCCAAAGCAAGAAAATTATGTAATGTGTGTATGAGATTATCACAGAACTCCACGGCAATAAACCTCACAGTAATGGTAAAATCCTTTCTCAGTTACCATGTACGTCCCGCCCACAGGTCTCCCTTAGACCCGCGGACGTACATAGTACGTCAGCGGGCTCCTAACCGCCCTCCCGCCGATACTTACCTCCCTTGTCGGCTCCCGCGGTGTCTATGGCAGGCTGGATGCTTGCCACGCCATTTCCAGGGTGGCGGGCAGGCACAACGACGTCATCACGCTTGCGTGATGATGTCATCGGCAGGCGCCCACAGTAAAATCCAGGAAGGGGAGGGATGGCTCCTTTGGAGCCCTCTATCTCCCCAACCATTAAAGCTAAAGAGATGCTTTTTGCACCGCTGGAATGGGAGAGTCTACCCTTTTCAGTGGTACATAGCATTAAACATTTCGCTGCTGGATCGCAATTCAAACCTGGAGTTGGCTGACATCTTGAATGTCAGCCAAGCCTCTGGGTCACCCCCCACCCACACCATAGGTGTGAGGACGTCAGTGGGCCAGTTAGCTCCCTAGCTGCCAAGTGGAGATAGGGGATCCTTATCTCCTGATCCGTAGCAGCTAGAGCAGGGGTCAGCAACCTTGGTCCCTGATGTTTTCGGAACTACATTTCCCATGTGGGTCAGGACTTTTATATATTTTAATATATCTTAAAACCGTATTTTATACTTAACCCCTTCACTGCTGACGACGTGTGGGACACGTTCTCATTGATGCACGTTACATGCTGAGGACGTGCCCCACACGTCATCAGCTGTGCGGGACCCCCGGCGGAGATACTCACCTCTCTGTCCAGGGTCCCGCAGCGTTCTGACTTCAGCGTCCTCAGACGCTGAAGTCAAGCTCCTCCCGACATAAATGGCAGAATGACGTCATTTCCAGGCGACCCCCCGGCAATGCCGGGAGATAGCCTGGAAGGGAGGGGGGATCCTTTGGGATCCCTCTCCCTCCCAATCGGGAAGGAGCAGCGCCAAAAGCCAGCCACCGCTTAAAAGGGGAGAGTCTCACCTTTTAAGCGGTGCCTGGCTTTAACCCCTCAAGCGCCGGGTCGCACTTCAGCGCCTTGCGGCCCCGAAGTGCAGCCTAGCTCCGGTGGGGGGCGCCATCTTGGATGGCGGCTCCACCCCCGGGTCTCTCCTCGCTGCCTGACGTCATCACGCATCCCAAGGAAATCCCCTGGTGGAGAGAGGGGGTTCTTGTGAACCCAGATATCTCCAGAACCGTGGCAGCTAGGGGGTCATGGAGGGTGTCATTTGAGCATGGCCTTTCGAATGATACCCAACATGACTAGGTACAAAGTAAAAACAAAAATGAAAACAATAATAATAAATAAATTAAAAAAAGATAAAAATAATAAAAAAACATGTTTTTTTTGTGTGCTATTAATGCAGCAATATTGTTCACATTTCAATTATAATGTGAACAATGATGCTGCACTAATGATTTTTTTCTATGGGGTGCGTTTGCTAAAAATCACGTAATTCCCCCCACAAAATGTAACAAGTCCCCATTTCTAAGTTTTGTACGAGTGCACCCCATAGAAAACATAACCGCAAATGCTCATGTGATAAAATGTGAAAAAAAACACTTTACACACTGCAGATGATTAAAAATGCAATTTTTATTGTATTTTTTGTTATAATATACAGGCAGGACATGACGTATACATATAAAAATGATATATTATGAATCTGCGGAGTCTGCAGAGAACGATATATAATATGTCTGGGTCATTTAATAAAGTGTGGCTTCAAATCGCGTTTAAACATGATGAGCGAAAGCGGTAAAAATGAGCTCAGCACACAGCGGTGAAATGCCTCAGCAGTGAAAGGGTTAAATAAATCAAGTAATTTAACGTTTCGGATCCAGGGTGTTTCTTTTTTGCACCATCCCCTGCACCACCTGCACTGGCGTCCAGAAACTCAACGAGGTAAAATAAGGTTGGAGGTCACCTTAAGGACCCCGCACGCCATTCATCCTCAGAGCCGAGAGAAAGGGCTCTGGGTCTAGTAAGTACCCCATAGGGGACAAGAAAGGGGCAAGTACCGTCGAGTACTGCACAATTTGGTTTTCCTTTCTGGCTTATGTTTCCCTTTTAGGAACCATCTTCGGGAGAATTTAACTCCATAAAAGTTTTACAGAACTGCATATCCACATATATATGCTATATTAACACAATTCTGTTCGCACACGAACTGTATCGGAATACATTATATGTGTGTACTAGAGTACATTATATACATACTGCCTTGCTCTATGCGCCCAAGGGATCCCATCCACATTGTATTCTGTATTTTGTCTGCTGGGTGTCGGACATATCCCTAGGGGCTTGCATACAGACACATATTGTCAATACGTACATTGCCCATCTTGATCATTTACATTATTCTATATACATTCTAGCACCCTTGCGAACACCGATTCTCTTTTCAGCCTAATGGGTGACTGAGCATCATGGGAGATGTAGTTCCCAAAACATCAGGGAGCCAAGGTTGCTGACCCCTGAGCTAGAGGGTCATGTTTGACATCATTGGAAAGGCCTGATCATGAGGTTGATGATCAGGTTTGGTGTAAAAAATAAAAAATAAAATAACTGAATAATAAAAATAAATAAATTTAAAAAAAAGATTTAAAAAAAAAAAATTGTCTGGGGGGGTTAGTTAATTAGGACCTAGGCTTTCATCTAAAAATAATGAGCATAAAACGGTCATAATGAGCTCAGCGCACATAGGTGAACTGGCTCATTAGTGAAGGGGTTAAAAAGCAAAAACATGTAAAAACTGGATATTTCTATTCTTAGGACAAAATTTTGAAACTATTTAGCTGGGTCTTTTTTGGTGGTTGTAGATTTTGGGGATAAAATTACGAAAAAGTTTGTTTTTATAATTTTTTCATCATATTTCATATTATTTATAGTATATTATACGATATGATGGAAATAATGGTATTTTTAAAAAGGCCATTTAATGGCGGGAAAAACAGTGTATAATGTGTGTGGGTTGCATAAATGAGTAAGAGGAAAATTTGACCTAAACACTATCAGTGCAGAAAATTAAAAACAGCAGCGGGCACTAAAGGACGGATTTGCGTAAAACTGCCCGGTCATTAAGGGGTTAAAGAGAATAGGTAGGTTGCAATGCACATACCTGCCACTGACCCACATCCCCTGAAATGTGGAATGAAGTTAAATAAGTAACATATTCTGTTCTGGACAGTCTTGGGTGGGAGTTAAAAGGGACACTCTAGGCAACATGACCACCTAAGCTATTTTAGGTGGTCATGATGCCCAGAGTATCCTGCCCTCTGTCCCCCCTCCCTCCGCTAAGCGGTTCAGCAGAAAATGCTGAAAACAGCTGAGAGAGGCGGAGGAGTTTACTCCGCCCTCCCAGCTGTCAGTCAGCAGAGCGGGAATCATATTTCCCGCTTCTGCCGACTTTTGCCGAGTAGGAGACGTCATCGCGCTTTCAGCGCGATGACGTCTCCAACTCACCGCAGAAGCTGGCGGCTCCCTCTGAGGGTTAGTGTTGCGCGCATCCTCTTGCGCGCAACACTAATCCTCAGAGGGAGCCAAGGGAAACCTGCCGATTGGCTGGCTTACGTGAGAGGTGCGCATGCGCGCTTCTCACGTAAACCAGAAGGCAAGTCGGATGGAAGAAGGACGGGAGCGGAAGAGGAGGGAGTTGAGTATGAAAAAAAAAAACACCGCTAGAAACAAGAGGATTTTAGGGTAAGTATTACAGTTACAAAAACATAAACAAAAAATAACTATTTATTAAGGGAATAGGGATAGGTTAGGATTAAAAAACGGGGGGTGATTTTTTAGTAGAGTGTTCCTTTAAGCTGGCATTTTTACTAGCCTCTATATTTTTTTTACTTGGTGCTCATCTCCTTAAGTTTCCTACTAGCCTCTGTCCAACACAAACCTTGGGCTGTGGGCTATAACTTTACAATTTTTTTTTAAATAATGCAGGAAGCCTACACATTCACTACATTCTCACCACATATAGGAACCAATCATTGATGTCTCCAAACACAAATGAATCAAGAAGCATTAGCTAACCAACAGCTTTGAATAAACCAGAAAGCTGTCCAGAATGAGCTAATTTACAACCCTATGAAACAAAGAGAAGTTTTGGCAGGCTGTCACAGCCTATGTGGTGACCATTGGTCACGTGACCAATTCATTAAGTTAAATTAAATGTCCCCTTTAAACTCCAACCCATACAAATGGCATCTTGTCATGGATTAAGTGAGCCTTTGCCGGACTGCTCTCATTTGTGTAGTGGGAAGTAGTACTTCCCAAACTTGTCCTTAGGACCCAATAACAGGTCAAGTTTTAAAGATTACCTTGGGGAAACCCAGACGGAAAAGTGCAATCACTGAACAGCAAATGAGTCACATTTTTTGTGCTTCAGATATTTTGTAAATCGGGCCTGGTAGTGGGTCCCAAGGACAGGTTTGTGAAACACTGACTTAAAAGATGGACAGTATATTGGAAACATAATAAAGCTAACAGATGTCTGTTTTTTAATCTGTAATCATCTATTTGTGTATCCGTAATAATACATACATTTCAAAGTACTAGGTAAGTAGAGTAAATAAAATTATTAAAACCTATTTTAAAAAAGAAACCATGGAAACATGCAAGGGTAGGAAACACATATGCAAGGCAATACAGTTTATAAATAATATCGAAAAATATTGAAACTGTGGGAAAAGTTTGTTACATTGTTTTTAGAACCAAAATAAATGCACCTTACCTGGAGTTGTTTGGGCTATTTGCATTATGATTCATAGATAGCATTGCAGAGTGGGTAGGCAATTGAAAGCTATGCCAATTCTCATGAGACTGAAGCACAGGAAGACAAGAGGATGAATTATCCACTATTGCTACAAAAAGAAAGATGTATAAAAAAGTGCACTTAGGCAATATGAATACAACACTATTGTATAAATAACTGCCATTCAGACAGATGGTGAAGCAAGATGCCACCTTCTACTGTCAGGGTTATTCAGAGAGCATGAAAAGCAGGAGAATGACTGGAGAATGAAAAATTCTAGGTCAAAATAGCCGATTTGGAAAGTGAGATGAAAGGGAGAATTTTTCTGGTTTGGCTATTTTGACCTAGAATTTTTCATTCTCCAGTCATTCTCCTGCTTTTCACGCTCTCTGAATAACCCTGTGTGTCTCAATATATTTTATGACACTGCAATACATGTATCGAAGTTTAAATAAAGAAATACTTTCAGTTAGCAATGAAAAATTAATGTTAAAAAGTTCTAAATATCGAACAGTGACATTTTTATGACCATCAATCAGGGGTCAAGTCCTGGGGAAAAAAGTGAGGGAACTCACCCAAGAATTCCACAACCCCCCCCATTACCTGAAGAATAATAAAAAAAAGGATGTATATATACACCTGACCCCCCCCCAAGAATCACGTGTAGCCAGGCATAGACCCCTCAGAGTTATATACATCCAGCACAGACCCCAGAATTGTATATAACAAGCAGATCCCAGAGTTAGATCCCAGCAGACCCCATAAATTGTATACCAGCAGAGCCCAGAATTGTGTATACCAGCAGCAGAGCCCAGAATTGTGTATACCAGCAGCAGAGCCCAGAATTGTGTATACCAGCAGCAGAGCCCAGAATTGTGCATACCAGCAGCAGAGCCCAGAATTGTGCTCCCTCGGGTTTTTATTTAACAAACCGTTGTGTAAACATTTTCCTTAGTTGTGTATTTTACACTTGCAGCTGGATGCTCAGGAACCCATCACACAGATCTTCTCAGTCACTCACCTTTTTATAGGGAATGACATTTTGTGCTCCACGTGTTGAGGCAGGATTCCTTCAACAGTATAATTTTGCAGCAACAGCCCCCATAATGCCAGGGCCCTGGCACACACTCTGAGGATTGCCTCTAACGTCCCTGCCATCTCCCCTCTCTGCTATCTGGGCTGCATAGGATGGGGATCTGACAGCCAGGTCAGGTCAGCAGGTTGAAACCGGCGCCCAGCACTCAGCAGGAAGAAATCATCCGAGTGCCAGCGTGTTCCCTCATGCGGCTGCCGGGCTGTGAAGCGCTTTCGCGAGATCTTGGCCACATCACAGCCTTCACAGGAAGCGCGGCCGCGTGAGTGAGCATGCCAGCGCTCAGAGGATACATTTCTTTGCTGGCCCACAGCGGGAACCTGCATTCCCTCTGCGGCAGAAGTGTGGGAACGCCATTCCTTCTGCGGGAGAAGTGTGGGAACACCATTCCCGCAGGACTCGAGCCCTGCACTCAATCATTTAAAAAACCATTGCCGAGCCAAAGCAAAATGTATTCAATGGTAGATGAGGGATGCAGATGCATCTCTACAGGTCTTCAGATATGCAAAAGACCTAGGGCCCTATTTCTTCCCTAACAGGGAAAACCTGCGCCTGCTGGTTTCCCCGTAGCATCCCCAATTCAGCATAGATTCTGGGGCTACCTCGGCACCTTGCCCCGGAAGAAGAGTATCACCTCCTTGAGTCCATAGGACTCCGTGGAGGGCTGCGCTTCCAGGCCACAAGCCCTATGCCATCTCGCACAGTGATCGTGGAGGGAGTCTGGGGACTATTTGTCCCCAGTCTCACTCTGCTTGAGGCCAGGCGTAGAGGAGGATCAGGCCACCATTCTCGCCATGGGATGAGAGGTGAGTATCGGATTTATTGGGGAGGTTTTTAGGGGGTTCAAAATGATTTAGCAAAAGCCGAATCAGTTAGCGCAAGCTTTTAGGTGACGCTAACTTTTTGGTTTGTGCATCGCTGCTGTAATTAGTGCTAAGACTTTGTAATACCTTATTTACCCTAATGCTAATTATTGAGTGCCCTCCCCATGTTAAGTATAAGGTGCGCAAAGCACACAGGGGCGGACTGACCGGTCGGCATTTTGGGCGCCAACCGGGGGACCGTGTGGGGCGGGCCGGATCTCCTGTGTGGAGCAGGGAACTGGCCCTGCATGCCCTTGTAACATGTAGCACATTATGCTGCCTGCACTGCAGGGATTTTGGTTTCCTTTCAGCACAGGGGTCCAGCAGCGTCCCCTGTGCTGCAGCTGCACTGACTCCGAAGCAGGGACTGGTCATGTGACCGGAAGACCCTGCTTTGCTGGAGCCGGGAGACAGCCAGCACGAGAAGCAGCTGTCTGAGAGAGCTGGAAGAAGCAAGAATCTGGTGAGTATAGAGGGGGGGGAGAGGTTTGTCTGTTAATCCTCCCTTCCTAACTGTTTATGTATCGCTTTCTGAATATACAGTCAGGTCCAGAAATATTGGGACATAGACACAATTCTAACATCTCTGGCTCTATACACCACCACAATGGAGTTGGAATGAAACAAACACAATGTGCTTTAACTGCAGACTGTCAGCTTTAATTTGAGGGTATGTACATCCAACTCAGGTGAACGGTGTAGGACTTACAGCAGTTTGCAGATGTGCCTCCCACTTGTTAAGGGACCAAAAGTAATGGGACAGAAAAATAATCATAAATCAAACTTTCCCTTCTTAATACTTGGTTGCAAATCCTTTGCAGTCAATCACAGCCTGAAGTCTGGAACGCATAGACATCACCAGACGCTGGGTTTCATCCCTGGTGATGCTCTGCCAGGCCTCTACTGCAACTGTCTTCAGTTCCTGCTTGTTCTTGGGGCATTTTCCCTTCAGTTTTGTCTTCAGCAAGTGAAATGCATGCTCAATGGGTTTCAGGTCAGGTAATTGACTTGGCCATTGCATAACATTCCACTTCTGTCCCTTCAAAAACTCTTTGGTTGTTTTTGCAGTATGCTTTGGGTCATTGTCCATCTGCACTGTGAAGCGCCTTCCAATGAGTTCTTCAGCATTTGGCTGAATGTGAGCAGATAATATTGCCCGAAACACTTCAGAATTCATCCTTCAGCAGTCACATCATCAATAAATCCAATGGAACCAGTTCCAATGGCAGCCATACATATACAGTCAGGTCCATAAATATTGGGACATCTACACAATTCTAACATCTTTGGCTCTATACACCACCACAATGGAGTTGGAATGAAACAAACACAATGTGCTTTAACTGCAGACTGTCGGCTTTAATTTGAGGGTATGTACATCCAACTCAGGTGAACGGTGTAGGACTTACAGCAGTTTGTAGATGTGCCTCCCACTTGTTAAGGGACCAAAAGTAATGGGACAATTGGCTTCTCAGCTGTTCCATGGCCAGGTGTGTGATATTCCCTCATTACCCCAATTACAATGTGCAGATAAAAGGCCCAGAGTTCATTTCAAGTGTGCTATTTGCATTTGGAATCTGTTGCTGTCAACGCTCAAGATGAGATCCAAAGAGCTGTCACTATCAGTGAAACAAGCCCTCATTAGGCTGAAGAAACAAAAGAAACCCATCAGAGAGATCGCAAGAACATTAGGCGTGGCCAAAACAACTGTTTGGAACATTCTCAAAAAGAAGCAATGCACCGGTGAGCTCAGCAACACCAAAAGACCCGGGAGACCACAGAAAACAACTGTGGTGGATGACCGAAGAATTCTTTCCCTGGTTAAGAAAACACCCTTCACAACAGTTGGCCAGATCAAGAACACTCTCCAGGAGGTAGGTGTATGTGTGTCAAAGTCAACAATCAAGAGAAGACTTCACCAGAGTGAATACAGAGGGTTTACCACAAGATGTAAACCATTGGTGAGCCTCAAAAACAGGAAGGCCAGATTAGAGTTTGCCAAACAACACCTAACAAAGCCTTCACAGTTCTGGAACAAGATCCTATGGACAGATGAGACCAAGATCAACTTGTACCAGAGTGATGGGAAGAGAAGAGTATGGAGAAGGAAAGGAACTGCTCATGATCCTAAGCATACCACCTCCTCAGTGAAGCATGGTGGTGGTAGTGTCATGGCGTGGGCATGTATGGCTGCAAATTTATTTATTTATTTATTTATAAAGGATTTTACCAGGAAGGATACATTGAGATTTCTCTCGTTTTCAAGTATGTCCTGGGCCATTTTCCCTTGGAACTGGTTCTCTTGTATTTATTGATGTGACTGCTGACAAAAGCAGCAGGATGAATTCGGAAGTGTTTCGGGCAATATTATCTGCTCACATTCAGCCAAATGCTGCAGAACTCATTGGACGACGCTTCATAGTGCAGATGGACAGTGACCCAAAGCATACTGCAAAAGCAACCAAAGAGTTTTTGAAGGGACAGAAGTGGAATGCTGTGCAATGGCCAAGTCAATCACCTGACCTGAATCCCATTGAGCATGCATTTCACTTGCTGAAGACAAAACTGAAGGGAAAATGGCCCAAGAACAAGCAGGAACTGAAGACAGTTGCAGTAGAGGCCTGGCAGAGCATCACCAGGGATGAAACCCAGCGTCTGGTGATGTCTATGCGTTCCAGACTTCAGGCTGTGATTGACTGCAAAGGATTTGCAACCAAGTATTAAGAAGGGAAAGTTTGATTTATGTTTATTATTCTGTCCCATTACTTTTGGTCCCTTAACAAGTGGGAGGCACATCTGCAAACTGCTGTAAGTCCTACACCGTTCACCTGAGTTGGATGTACATACTCTCAAATTAAAGCTGACAGTCTGCAGTTAAAGCACATTGTGTTTGTTGCAATCCAACTCCATTGTGGTGGTGTATAGAGCCAAAGATGTTAGAATTGTGTCGATGTCCCAATATTTCTGGACCTGACTGTATAGAATTAAACGCAGATTCTGTGCCCCTATATAATATGTATTACAGGTCACTTAATTAATGTTTCCCCCTGTATAATATGTATTACAGGTCACTTTATAATTAATGCAGATGCTGTGCCCATAGGCATCTCTACAGGGGGGCAATTGCCCCCCCAAGGTTATTCCTTGGTCCCCCAAGGGCCCCCCCACCAAAAATCCAAAAATCAGTATCCAGCTTCCCACACTTTTCGGACTGCTGTATCTCCGTCCCTGTGCATCGTTTATGGATGGAGGTGCCATTGGAAAGGGCAGATTCTGGCCTTTCCAATGACACCCAACATGACCATATTCAGTGTGAAATAAAAGTCCTAAAACGTTAAATAAAAACGTGCACTTAAACTTAAACATTTTCATAGGGTTGAAATGGCTCAGCAATGAAGTGGTTAATGTTCAGACTATACATTACATTGTGTATTAAGTTAGTTTTTGCCTTGGTTTAGTTGTATAATAAGGGTTAATGGGTAGGCTTCATCCCTCACAGTATAATATTTAATTTTTTCCTTAATTAATGACATTTTAGGGGTTAATGGGTAGGCTACATGCCTCACAGTGTATTCATTTCATGTTTTCGCTTGATCAATTGCATTTTAGAGGTTAAGGGGTAGGCTAAATGTGACAATGTTTATTATTTTTATTGTATTTCCCTGGGTTTATGGCATTTCAGGGGTTATTATGGAAGTTATCTAAAGGGTCTAATCATCTTTAGATCCTCTGCTTTTCGTCACATTTCGGGGAATTAATTTAGCTGAAAATATGGTGAATTCCCTATTTAGCGAATGGTCACTGTAATTTGCTAACAGTGGAGTCGCTGAAGCAGTTATCAGACATTCAGCGACAACTGCCGAATTGTGGCAAAAAAAATATTGAATTTAAGTTTCAGGTTAGTACAATAAAAAGGTATCATTGCATCACATTACTCTGGGGTTTTGGAATCTTATAAAAATCACGAGTATAGCAGTCTGTAGTAATACTTTTTTATTGGACTAATGTTACATTTAAAGTACAAGCTTTCGAGAGTGATCCTCTCTTCATCAGGTATATTGAAGCTTTCTGATCAGAATGATAGAATTAAACATTGGGACACGGTTGGGGGTGTAGAGGTTGTGAATCGCCAAATGGCATGGTTAGAGTGGGGAATGGATCTGGCCAGTAATGTCGCTGCTGTTGCAGTAGGCTCTATTATAAATGTATCCTTTATCCACATATATCCTAATTCTAATATATTGCCTTATTCTAAACATTTTTACCCACACAAACCACACAAATATCTACGATACATTGATGACATTTTCATCATATGGACAGAAGGAGAGGAACACCTTCTGGATTTTCACAAGGCATTCAATACGTTCCACCCATCGATCAAACTAAAGATGGAGTTTTCCAAGCACAGTGTGAGCTTCCAGGACTGTACCATATCAGCTGCTAATGGCACGCTGCACTCATCTGTATACAGGAAACCCACAGACAGGCCCAGCTACCTCCACAACACCAGCTTTCATCCCAACCACACGAAACAAGGCATCATCTATAGCCAGGCCATCCGGTACCACCGAATCTGCTCGGACACTGGGGACAGGGATGAACACCTGAGCAAACTATCTGCATCATTCCATTGGAAAGGCTACAAGGAAAGGACAATGTCTAAAAAAATCAAATCGGCCCTGAAAACACCGCGCACACAGCTGTTGCGCTACAAAGAAAAGAGAAACGCCACACGGATACCTCTAGTTGTTTCCTACAACCCAACTCTAGAAGGAATTCGCAAAATCATCAAAGATCTGCAGCCACTGGTCACAGAGGACCCTGCGCTCAAATAAATATTCCCACAGCCCCCCTTACTGGCATTCAAGCAACCCCCTAACCTGAAGTAAAAACTGGTCCACAGCAAAAATCACTCAGGAACAGGGTGACACACAGAATGAGACCAAACGCTGCAACAAACCCCGCTGCAAACTGTGCCAACATATACAGTCATGGCCGAAATTATTGGCACCCCAGACATTTTTCCAGAAAATCAAGTATTTCTCAGAGAAAAGTATTGCAGTAAGACATGTATTGCTATACACATGTTTATTCCCTTTGTGTGTATTGGAACAAAACAAAAAAAGGGAGGAAAAAAAGCAAATTGGACATAATGTCACACAAAACATCAAAAATGGGCTGGACAAAATTATTGGCACCCTTAACTTAATGTTTGGCTGCACACCCTTTGGAAAAAATAACTGAAATCAGTCGCTTCCTATAACCATCAATAAGCTTCTTACACCTCTCACCTGGAATTTTGGACCACTCTTTCTTTGCAAACTGCTCCAGGTCTCTCTTATTGGAAGGGCGCCTTTTCCCAACAGCAATTTTAAGATCTCTCCACAGGTGTTCAATGGGATTTAGATCTAGACTCATTGCTGGCCACTTCAGAACTCTCCATCGCTTTGTTGTCATCCATTTCTGGGTGCTTTTTGACGTATGTTTGTGGTCATTGTCCTGCCGGAAGACCCAAGATCTCGGATGCAAACCCAGCTTTCTGACACTGGGCTCTACAGTGCGACCCAAAATCCTTTTGTAATCCTCAGATTTCATGATGCCTTGCACACATTCAAGGCACCCAGTGTCAGAGGCAGCAAAACAACCCCATAACATCATTGAACCTCCACCATATTTCACTGTAGGTACTGTGTTCTTTTCTTTGTAGGCCTCATTCCATTTTCGGTAAACAGTAGAATGATGTGCTTTGCCAAAAAGCTCTATCTCGGTCTCATCTGTCCACAAGACGTTTTCCCAGAAGGATTTTGGCTTACTCAAGTACATTTTGGAAAACTGTCGTCTTGCTTTTTTAGGTCTCTGTGTCAGCAGTGGGGTCCTCCTGGGTCTCCTGCCATAGCGTTTAATTTCATTTACATGCCGACGGATAGTTCGCGCTGACACTGATGCTCCCCGAGCCTGCAGGACAGCTTGAATTTCTTTGGAAATTGTTTGGGGGTGCTTATCCACCATCCGGACTATCCTGCGTTGCAACCTTTCATCAATTTTTCTCTTCCGTCCACCCACAGAGAGATTAGCTACAGTGCCATGGGTTGCAAACTTCTTGATAATGTTGCGCACTGTGGACAAAGGAAAATCTAGATCTCTGGAGATGGACTTGTAACCTTGAGATTGTTGATATTTTTCCACAATTTTGGTTCTCAAGTCCTCAGACAGTTCTCTTCACCTCTTTCTGTTGTCCATGCTTAGTGTGGCACACACAGACACACAATGCAAAGACTATGTGAACTTCTCTCCTTTTTATCTGCTTTCAGGTGTGATTTTTATTTTGCCCACACCTGTTACTTGCCCCAGGTGAGTTTACAGGAGCATCACATGCTTGAAACAATCTTATTTATCCACAATTTTGAAAGGGTGCCAATAATTTTGTCCAGACCATTTTTGGAGTTTTGTGTGACATTATGTCCAATTTGCTTTTTTTCCTCCCTTTTTTGTTTTGTTCCAATACACACAAAGGGAATAAACATGTGTATAGCAAAACATGTGTTACTGCATTACTTTTCTGTGAGAAATACTTGATTTTCTGGAAAAATGTCTGGGTTGCCAACAATTTCGGCCATGACTGTATGTGACAGCAGCACTGCACAGCACAACAACACCACACGCAACATCAAGGGCTCCCACCTTTGTACATCTGCCAATGTGGTGTACATGATCCAGTGCATGGCATGTGATAAGGGCTGCTATATTGGCGAAACCAGCCTTAAACTGAACCTCAGGATGAACCAGCACAGACACTCCATCAGGAACCAACAGGAAAATACATATTGTACCCCGGTGGGACATCACTTCAATCTAACGGGCCACTCCATCCAAAACCTCAGAATTAAAATCCTAAAAGTACATTTTAAAGACAATCGTGAACACAAAACATATGAAATGAAAATGATCACATATTTTCACACCATAAATGCCAGACCCAATGTTGATTCGGGATTCTTAACCCATTATCATAACAACGTTACATAATATTCATAATTCTGGGTGGGTTTTGTTTTTTTCTCTTGCCGTTTTTTTTTATTGTTTTATTCTGTGTCTTCTTTATACTCACTGTTATTTTTTTTGGGGGGGGGGGGTTTGTGTGATCTTTCACCTTCCCTTTGAAGTGATCTTATCACTGTTGTCTCATTTGCCTGAGACACCATAATGGTTTTTTTTTTCCTTTTTTCTTTCCCCACTCTAAATATGCCATTTGGCGATTCACAACCTCTACACACCCAACCATGTCCCAATGTTTAATTCTATCATTCTGATCAGTAAGCTTCAATATACCCGACGACGAGAGGATCACTCTCGAAAGCTTGTACTTTAAATGTAACATTAGTCCAATAAAAAAAGGTACCACTACAGACATGGAACACATAGAAACGAGCGCAGATGACACTCTTTTTCCTTGTTATGTTTTATACATTGACTGGGCTGTTACTCCTGGCAGTTGCTGCCCCTCCGGTGAGTATGGGCGCGATGCCATATTTTCTGTATTTATGTATATCATGCTTGTAACACCAGTCCGTCGTTCTGCAGCTGTTCCTCTTTCCATGTTTTTGTTTTTGATCCCAAATGGGAAGTGTTTGGTGCGTGTATAAATAAAACCCACCATCTTTGCCTCTCCTTGGCTGAAAAGCAGCTGGAGGGGCTTGGAGCTGCTCAGTAGAGCGGCCTTTTGGTTACAATTGTTAGGTACCCACTCTAAAGAGGTGCCTTGAAGTGGCGAGTGGGCTTACGTTGCAATGGCCATTGAAACAAACAAAAACCTCATTTTTGTTGTACATGGAACACATAGAAACAAGCGCAGATGA
The DNA here is from genome assembly GCA_009667805.1 of Leptobrachium leishanense. NCBI lineage: Eukaryota > Metazoa > Chordata > Amphibia > Anura > Megophryidae > Leptobrachium > Leptobrachium leishanense. The sequence goes on from CM019066.1 coordinate 236,838,115, forward strand.
CACTCTTTTTCCTTATCACTACAGACTGCTATACTCGTGATTTTGGCATCTGGACTAACACGGCCTACCTAATCTATATATATATACTTATTTAAGGCACTATTACCTGGTGTGAGTTAACCCTTGCGCCGGCATGGTTTTGAGTTAGCGCCAGGTTAATTCAGTTTAGCACCTGACCAACAGGTCGTTTGCCTATCGCTACAAACGGGAAAAATCACTTAGCGAGTTGCTATTACGATTTGTACCGCGAGTTTACTGTACTTTCTACGTCCTCTACATAACATAGGGAACGCTAGAGATTTAATTTTATTAAAGGGGATTATTTTGGCATTTTTGGGGAATTTTTGAGTGAACGTTTAGGTTTCCTAACTTATTTTAAATGTAATAATGAGGTCTGTTTTTTTTGCTGAACGCATGCAGCTGGATTATTTTCTTATAGTTTGTCTGCTTTGAGCAAAATACATTACATTACATTGTGTCATATCTTGGACAGTTCCACTTGTGAAATAGATTGATAACATGTTCCACCTTTCAGACCTTGGACAGTACCTGAAAAGTGGAACATGCTATCAACATATTTTTGTGTTAATCTGTATATTTGTGTGTTGTTTTTAATATCTTGCATTTTATTACTTTGTATTTTCTGTAACGACTACAACAATTCAATGTTTTTGAACCCAGGACATACTTGAAAACGAGAGAAATTTCAATGTATCCCTCCTGGTAAAAAAAAACCACATGAAATGTATGAGTATATCACAGCGCTCCACAGCAATAAATCTCACAGTAATGTGTGTATGAGCGCATCACAGAATCCCCTGCAATAAAACTCACAGTAATGTACAGTGCACATTAGCGTGCCACTTACCCCTGCTAGGTGTAGATAAGATCATGGCACTAGTACAGATATTCCTGCAGGCTATGGCTTGAAATGTCAGGACTCCGGTGTATAGATATATGTCTACCTGGCACAGGTAATGTCTGGGTGCCACAGACAGTGAGTTAATCTGGAAGTTCGTCACGGAGCAGACACCGTACTGTTGGCGTAACAGAATCGCCAACGTTAAAAGCACTGCAATTTAGGTGCTTAGTGAATAAACCCTATAGTGTTAGAATATTCCAGGAGTGAAGCACTCAACACAGTTTAACATAACTGAACTGTAACACCCATTACTCACAGCCAGGTGCATCCAAGTTAAAGGTGAGGCTATTTAGAAACAGCAGCACCTCCTGTGTTTTCAGCACTTACAAAGCTACTTAGTGTACCTAATGTGCCTATGTGTGACACAGTCAGACAGCACTATGTAACATATGCAGCGATGCACTAGGTAGGGCAGTAACACAGCCTTAGGCTATAGGGATTGCTATGCTTAAAGGCAAATGCAATGTATCATGTAGCTTCCCCATTTCCTGCATGTATCTATAGCTGCATGCCCAGCCCGGGCACTTTTTTCCATAACCAGGATGTCAGAGCCTTATCTTCTTAGAACATTGTGGTTTTCATAAACTATCACCCCCCTAGCTGCACCTCACACAAGGTTGTTCTTGCTAACTGCAGATCCAAGTAGCAGCTCAATGAGAGAAAGTGAAGCCGCACAGAGGAGGGGGGCTCTTCATACAGTCAGGTCCAGAAATATTGGGACATCGACACAATTCTAACATCTTTGGCTCTATACACCACCACAATGGAGTTGGAATGAAACAAACACAATGTGCATTAACTGCAGACTATCAGCTTTAATTTGAGGGTATGTACATCCAACTCAGGTCAACGGTGTAGGATTTACAGCAGTTTGCAGATGTGCCTCCCACTTGTTAAGGGACCAAAAGTAATGGGACAATTGGCTTCTCAACTGTTCCATGGCCAGGTGTGTGATATTCCCTCATTACCCCAATTACAATGTGCAGATAAAAGGCCCAGAGTTCATTTCAAGTGTGCTATTTGCATTTGGAATCTGTTGCTGTCAACTATCAAGATGATATGCAAAGAGCTGTCACTATCAGTGAAGCAAGCCATCATTAAGCTGAAGAAACAAAACAAACCCATCAGAGAGATAGCAAGAACATTAGGCGTGGCCAAAACAACTGTTTGGAACATTCTCAAAAAGAAGCAATGCACCGGTGAGCTCAGCAACACCAAAAGACCCGGGAGACCACGGAAAACAACTGTGGTGGATGAAATGAAGAATCCTTTCCCTGGTGAAGAAAACACCCTTCACAACAGTTGGCCAGATCAAGAACACTCTCCAGGAGGTAGGTGTATGTGTGTCAAAGTCAACAATCAAGAGAAGACTTCACCAGAGTGAATACAGAGGGTTCACCACAAGATGTAAACCATTAATGAGCCTCAAAAACAGGAAGGCTAGATTAGAGTTTGCCAAACTGGAACAAGATCCTATGCACAGATGAGACCAAGATCAACTTGTACCAGAGTGATGGGAAGAGAAGAGTATGGAGAAGGAAAGGAACTGCTCATGATCCTAAGCATACCACCTCATCAGTGAAGCATGGTGGTGGTAGTGTCATAGCGTGGGCATGTATGGCTGCCAATGGAACTGGTTCTCTTGTATTTATTGATGATGTGACTACTGACAAAAGCAGCAGGATGAATTCTGAAGTGTTTCGGGCAATATTATCTGCTCACATTCAGCCAAATGCTGCAGAACTCATTGGACGGTGCTTCACAGTGCAGATGGACATTGGTTGCTTTTGCAGTCTGCTTTGGGTCAAAGAGTTTTTGAAGGGACAGAAGTGGAATGTTATGCAATGGCCAAGTAAATCAAACTGACCTGAATCCCATTGAGCATGCATTTCACTTGCTGAAGACAAAACTGAAGGGAAAATGCCCCAAGAACAAGCAGGAACTGAAGACAGTTGCAGTAGAGGCCTGACAGAGCATCACCAGGGATGAAACCCACCGTCTGGTGATGTCTATGCGTTCCAGACTTAAGGCTGTGATTGACTGCAAAGGATTTCACCCAAGTATTAAGAAGGGAAAGTTTGATTTATGATTATTATCCTGTCCCAATACTTTTGGTCCCTTAACAAGTGGGAGGCACATCTGCAAACTGCTGTAAGTCCTACACCGTTCACCTGAGTTGGATGTACATACCCTCAAATTAAAGCTGACAGTCTGCAGTTAAAGCCCATTGTGTTTGTTTCATTCCAACTCCATTGTGGTGGTGTGTAGAGCCAAAGATGTTAGAATTGGGTCGATGTCCCAATATTTCTGGACCTGACTGTATATCCACATACTGTGCAGAGTTTCTATCAGAGGATAAAACTTAAAATGCTAAATATGAATATACCTAAGGGGAGGGGGGGCCCAATATGAATGCATGGGGTGGGCAGGCATTGTTTGGGTGCTGCCATCAGCAAATGAGGAGACATGGTAGTAGCTGGATAGTGGAGGGTAGCGAGCTGTGGAGTGTAGCCGGGGGAGCAGCTGTGAGCCTGCACACTTAGTGAGGTCTGCTCTGCCGGAGTGGGTGAACATGGCAGCACAGCTTCACAGAGTGGTGTCCTTGGAGATGATTTTCCTTGAAGTGGGAAAGTTCCCCAATGATCCAGGCATGAGAAGCACAGAGGAGAGGGCAGTGTCAGGGAGTGAAGCGGATGGGGGTCTAGGGTAAGAGCTTACCTTTCAGTAGAGGAAGACAAGGTGCAGCACTGGAGGGACTCACACACAGGGCCCTGGAGCAGATCTACTCCTTCAGCCCAGCCTGCTGAGGGTGTCTGGATATCTCTCCTCCTCCGTCCCCTGCTTCCTCTCCATCCCTCTTCATGTGAGTGGTAAATCCCATCCTCCTGACAGTCCGTGGGGTGTCTGAGCGGGTTCGTAGATTGGAATACTCCACGGGGCTCCACCAGGGTTCTAGAGCTCCATGTGTCAAATGGGGAGCAGCCAACATGGAAAGCACACTTTGCAAGTCCGTGTCCGCAGTTCTCTGCCACTAAAACAGTCTGCAGCCTGTCCCCCGAGCAGCTCCAGAGTAGGGATGAGCCGAACGCCCCCGTGTTCGGTTCGACATCGAACTCAAACAATTTCAAAAGTTCAAGTTCGAACTCGAACACAATCCGAACTCAATGTAAGTCAATGGGACCCGAACGTTTGATTTTTAGAGTGCCCTCCAAGAGGGCATATATGCTAGATATTTGCCATAAAAGGTGTATGGGGGTCCGGGTAGTGCCCTGGGGGACAGGAAACAAGGACAAAAAGTTAAAAAAAATAAAAATTTAAAGGAACAGTGAGTTTTCCATGAAAGGTTAAGAATAAAAACGAAAAATTCCTTCAAATATCATGCCTAGAACTGCTTGGGGCGGCAGCCTGTATAAAAATAGGAGACGTTTTAGGATACGCAGAACAAGTTTAGTGATTTTTTTGGCTAAATTATGGTGAAACTTATGCAGGCTTTGGATGAAAGTAACAATAGGTGCTTTAAAATTGGGCCTTTAGTGTCGGCAACAGTGCCGTCACACCGTAACCCCTCTGTGGTATTGTGGAAGAGTGCAAGGTTGGACCCTGTGGTCAAATATTAAAATGATATGAATCTGGTACAGGCATCAGTGCACCCAAATATTTTGCCTTTGGTGGCAGCAAGTGCCTTCACACCGTAACCCCTCTGTGGTATTGTGGAAGAGTGCAGTGGTGGAGGTTTTGTGAATGCAGAAGAGATCTATTCAGTTATGTCAGCATCAGGGGATTGATAGCTGCTGATCCAGGACTGATTCATTTTTATAAATGTCAGCCAGTCTACAGAGTCGGTGGACAGACGCACTCTTTTGTCTGTGACAAAACCTCCAGCGGCACTGAAAGTCCTTTCAGAAAGCACGCTGGATGAAGGGGAACCTAGTAGCTGCATAGCATATTGGCTAAATTCTGGCCAGTGATTCAATCTCAACACCCAGTAAGCCAGTGGATCATCTGCTGGAAAGGTATCCAGGTCTGCCCTTGCCCCTAGGTAGTCCAGCACCATACGGTGAAGACGCTGGCAATGGGTGCCTACATTTGACATCCCTGGGCGTCGTGGACTAAAAAATGTAAAAAGGCATCAGTCAAGCGGCCTTCACCGCTCTTTCTCTGATCATCCGCAGCCTCAGAAGCACCTGTGTCATCACTTGGTAACCTACCAGTGCCTGGAAAGGTGTTACACAAGTGTCGCTTTAGAGCGTCCTCAAGTTTTTTCATCCTGTTTGGGCAGGATGAGCTCTGCAACTTTACCCTTGTATCGTGGATCAAGAAGGCTCGCCAACCAGTAATGATCTCTCTCCTTGATAGCACGAATCCTGGGGTCCTTTACCAGGCTTTGCAGGATAAGGGAGCCCATGCAGCGTAGGTTGGAGGTGGCATTAGCTTCCGAGTCTTCCTTGTCAATGAGGATGACCCCATCGTGCACTTCCTTCTCCCAGCCATGTACAAGTCCTTGGGTTTCTGGGCACACAAAATCCTCCCTTGAGGAATCCCCACCTTCAATGCCCCCACTGACCTGCGATCAGGTGCAAGGCTGTAGCCAATTACAAGCTTCAGGCCAGTGGAAAAGTGTATTGTGGTCCATTGTGGTGCATTGTAGGCGAACACGCGGAGATGTTCGCCGAACGGGCAATGTTCGAATCGAACACCGAACTGAACAGCTCATCCCTACTCCAGAGAAGCAGGGAGAAGTATTGGCAGGCGCTCTAATCTGTGCAGAGCACGTCCCACGATGGACTCGCGCCGGCAATATCTGATGCCCTGTCTGCTGACCGCAGGTGCTCCCTGACACAGTGAGCGCCGGCGGTCAGCTGACAGGTCAGAGATAACGGCGCTCAAGTCCAGCGTGGGACGGCGGAAGCATTTACTGCGCCAGATTCCAAGAGATGCCGGCGCAGCGGCGCTTATAATAAAATAGTGCAGGGTCTTGGTGGTGAAATTTGACGACCCCCCCAAAATCTGCCGCCTAGAGCGGTTGATCCGAACCACTCCATGGTCGGGCCGGCCCTGGCGCCTCCACATACACAAGTAGCATAGAGGCATGTGGGTAGGATCCTGTCTATACTGGGTAACTTCAAATAGCTGCCAGGACACAGGTCAGAACTATGAACACCTGTGAGTACAGCTTCCCCCAATGCTGTCTGCTGCAGGACACCAACCGGGACCATCTGAGAAATCGTCCATCGCTGAAAAGGTAACAGACCACATGCCACACACACTGGATAAAGGCCTACACAAACTCAGAACCTCACCAGACAGCATGCACAGGAATGACAGTACAGACATCGCACAAGGGAGCAATAACTCCGACACTGAAACCGCTACACAGCTGCGACCGATGCCTACGTGGACAGTCACGCAAACAGAAAAGGCCTGTGAAAACTGTGAAGCTGACATCGACATGCACTGCACCAAATTAGAAATGGCCTGGGAAAACACAGAAAGTGAAATGTGTATTGTCAATAATGTTAGCGGTCAAGAAGGGCAGATCATGCAAGCAATAACTCAGATCAAGATTTATCACAGGCACAAGCTTATTTCATCTATCTGAACACAGCTAACACAGCATACAGCCTGCAAGAACACAACCTGCAAAAGCAAATTGATCTGGTACGCAATGGTAGAATGCGCTCCACCATCACAGAAGCACAAAACGAAATAAAGGAGCTCCTCCTGGAGACTACATCACAGCGCTCCAACACATCCAGGCATTCATCAAGGTCAAGCAAATCAGGGCAATCTAATGCCCTTTCAAAGACTACTCAAAGTTACTGGAACTCTGTGATCTGATACAGGAATTGGAATCAGCAAGAACAGACTAATCCCTAACAGCTCTCAACATCCTGAACTCCGCTCGTGAGTCTTGACGAAGCTACCCTACAACCTCCAAGAAAGATGGACTTCACAAGGCTCCAAATACAATAGGGAGAAGCTGGTTGTCTATTCCCCTTCTCTTTCTTCTTGAACTTCATTCACAAAGACCGCACAAAGACCAATCCCAGCTTCATTGTGGGTACACAAACCACATCCAGTCTAAGCAACCAGAGGTACGAGACACCAATGGTGAGACATGCCAGCGCTAGATCGCAGTTCCCAGGACAGAGGTGTCCTTCATTACCCACAATAGCTTTGACTAGTCGGCAGCTGGAGACAAGAAAACAAGGGACTTCAACAAAGAGTGTCCCATACATAAAAGACCACACCTGTTCAGAAAATGCATCAGGTACAGGACGAAGTCTATAGGAGGAGCACAAAAACTTACTCCAGGAGTTAGGAGCTTGCTTTAAATGCTGCGCTTCTACAGGACACCTATCCAAGGAGTGTAAGGAAGCCATAAAATGTGAAGAGTACAACAGTGACAGCCTTACACACAGAGACATTTAAATCTAACACAGTCAACACCTCTAACCTTGTGACAAGGCAGGGAGGGGAGAAAGAAGAGGCTAGTACACCTCCCCTATCGGTAACCTCTAAATGCACCAAGATTTGTGGAGAAAGAGGTAATAGTAGATCGATTTCCAAGAAAATACCCAGAAGGACAACCCAAAAGAGACATAAGAATTAGGGATGCACCGATACCACTTTTTTAAGACCGAGTACGAGTACCGATACTTTTCTTCAAGTACTCACCGATACCGAGTACCGATACTTTTTTTAAGTCATGTGAACGCTTTCCAATAAGACCAGACCTCATATAAAAATGCCCCCAGCTTATGGATATGCCTCAGCTCATGGATATTGCCCCAGCTCATGGATATTGACCCAGCTCATGGATATTGCCCCAGCTCATATTGCCCCAGCTCATGGATATTTCCCCAGCTCATGGATTTTCCCCAGCTCATGGATACTGCCCCAGCTCATGGATTTGCCACAGCTCATGGATACTGCCCCAGCACATGGATACTGCCCCCCAGCTCATGGATATGCCCCAGCTCATGGATATGCCCCAACTCATGGGATATGCCCCAGCTCATGGATTGCCCCCAGCTCATGGATATGCCCCAGTACATGGATTGCCCCAGCTCATGGATATGCCCCAGTACATGGATATGCCCCAGCTCATGGATTTCCCCAGCTCATGGGATATGCCCCAGCTCATGGATTGCCCCAGCTCATGGATTGCCCCAGCTCATGGATAATTCCCCCAGCTAATGGATATGCCCCCTCCGCTCACCTGGAGCTCTCTGCGATGATACTTACCTTCCTGGGCGACGCCGGGAAAGTCTTCGCACGTTGCGCTCGTTGGAAGGACCCCAGCCGCAATCACATGGGACCACGTGATCGCGGCTGGGGTCCTTCCAACGAGCGCACGTGTGGAAACTTTCCCAGTGTCACCCAGGAAGGTAAGTATGATCGCGGAGAGCTCCAGGTGCCTGTCCGAATGCTCTATCGGCATTCGGACAGGCCCTGCAGCTGCTCACCGCATTGTTTCATACTTACCTTCCTGGGCGATGCTGGGAAAGTTTCTGCGCGTGCGCTCGTTGGAAGGACCCCAGCCGCGATCACGTGGTCCCATGTGATCGCGGCTGGGGTCCTTCCAACGAGCGCATGCGCGAAGACTTAAGTATGAAACAATGCGGAGAGCTGCTGCAGGGCCTGTCCGAATGCCGATAGAGCATTCGGACAGCCGCCCCAGCCCCTCGGATGCCGGCAAGCCGGCTCAATGCCGGCTTCCGGTATTGGAAAAAAATATCGGGGGTACTGCACAAGTACCAAGTACTCCTGCAGTACCCGGTATCGGCACCGATATCGATACTAGTATCGGTGCAACCCTAATAAGAATGTATGCTATCATCAACGACTAGAGTAAATGATCATTGGTCAGGTCAGAATTCTTTAACCTGTTCAACATACAAGATCACGCCTTGTCCTACACGCTCTGAATGTGCGCAGGGCAAACAGAGACAACAGTGAGGAGAGTAAACGGCTATGGGCCACATTACGCTCTTAACGCTAATGTTAACGCTCACTTGCGTGAGCATTAACTAACGTTAGCTGCGGTGTTTACGCATATTACAATCCAAATGCAAATGGGTTAACCCATTTGCGTTTGGTACCTTGTGCTTTTCAACGCGAGGATACTGTACTTTGCGCTCCCTATACTTAACATGGGGAGCGCAAAGTGTTAATCAGCGTTTAATATTACAATCTACTAGCGCTGATTAACGTCTGGCTGTGGTTAGCAAAAAGTTAACCACAGCCAAGACTTGGTGTTAACGGATTCCGCTTCTGCAGAAGCGCAGTTTTCAGCGGGCACAGTTTTTCCTCCCTTGCGCCCGCGTTTTAACGCTAGGATTGTAATCGAGCCCTATAGCATATGTTCAGTGGACGGTAAGATAGAGATGCCACTCCCCTCACTTTGAGTGTAATCACATGGTGGGATATAGGAGCGAAATCGTGATGCCAGACATCGCACTGTACCACCCTCATCTCAAGGTGATAGCTGATCGCATTCCAACGCAGCAAATGGCCAGACGTCAAACAGAACATTCAAGAGGGAGATGTCGTACTACTAAGAGACAAGCAGGTACCACGTAACGAGTGGCCTATGGGTCGTATTGTTAAATTTATTGGAAGTACAAACGAAAAGGTACGCAAGGATGAAGTAAGAATTGTCAGACAAGGGACTGTGAATACCTGTTGTTAGGTACTAGCGTGGCAGGCAAGGTTACGAACCCAAGATGCAGTGATGCAACAAAAACAAGGTGTCGGAAAACAAGGGTTTATTTGTCAGGTTCAGGTAAAATATTAAGTCCAGGTTATGCAGGGTGGTGGGCAGAACTTAAATAAGAGATCAGAGGGATATGCAATGCTGGGGACACAAAGGGATGCAGGAAACACAGAGGGCAGATACACATAGGAGACTTACTGGGGATACGAGAGAAGACAGGAAAAGGGCTGAATGGAATCTTGATTGCAGAGGAATTCAGGAGGCAGTTGATCAACGGGAAACCAGGATGCAGAGGGTATGCAGAGGGTATGCAGAGGGTATACAGAGGGTATACAGAGGGAACAGGATCACAGTCCACTTGGCTTGCTGGCTTAGAGAAACTAATGCAGAAGCATTGTCTTCTGGGTGCTCCACCCTTAAGTAGCTGAACAAGCTGGTAATACTAATGGCAAGCACCTGTTGGACCTGCAGAATTGCAAGCAAGGCTAAACACTTGGAAAGCAGTTCATGGAAGTGCTGCCCTGCACTCAGGATAACGCAGCACCAGGTTTGCCCTTCTTGCCACGACTACGGCGGGCTTTACGTGGGGTGCTGGGGGGCACCAGACAGGGGTCCTGACAATACCTTTACTAGCTCCTATACAGAGACCATCCTTTTAATCACCACACCGGCTACAACAAAGGAATGATCAGCTATTCTGGGATACATGGTGAGGCACTCTGCTAGCCTTAAGGATGCACCCAGCGAACACTGATTGCCCGGAAGAGATTTGAAAATAGCAGTTTTGAATTGTTATTGCATTGTTGTGTGTATATGATGTATGTGTACATACATGTACCACATAGTTAATAATAATAATCTACAGATACCAGAGGGGGAGTATCATGGAATCAGATTCCTTATTTGTTTTCCCTCTTTGCTTAGAATATATTAGTCCACTTTCCGTGTCTTACTTGCATAGTTATTTTGGCCCAGCCCCATTTCCTGTTCAGTAAGCTGCTCTTCCTTTCGGTCTAACCGTAGAGGCATGTGAGTAGCATCCTATATATACTGCATTCTGTTTTACCTTCCTCCCATACCAGAGCACACCAGAGAAGCCCTCTCTATCGACAAGACACCTTTTTTTGCTGTTACTTTCCCAATAAAGTGAAGAAAATATAAAGGACTTTGTGTGCTTTCAAAAGAGGATGAGTTAAGCGATCGGACTTCAATCATATCCTGCAGGTGACATTCACTTCTTGCATATGACCTTGGGGTTCCAGAATAGGTACACTCTAGGCTAAAAGCAGGGGGCCGCATCCCAACACTGCTGTTATGAATAATGGCTCAACCTAAATTCTTAAAATATCCTCTATTCCAATCTTGCTGCGGGCTTTGCTTCTTAATGTATGTAGGAAATAGTGACTCCTATACTTTCCATAGAAGTCATTAATAACGGTTTAGCTTGAGAGCAGTGAGCTATTAGAACATTACTCACTGTTCTCATTTCAAGAGGGTATTCCTGAACGTATACTGAGAGAATGTCAAATCGAGAGTATCACAGTGAGAAAGTCACAAAGAGAGTAAGAAAGTAAATCACAGTAAGAGGAAATATCCCAAAATCATACCTCATGGATCCAACATCAAAAACCAGCATAATATGAGTATAGGAAGCCCCACAGGGGAGACTCAAAAGGCTAAGACCAGGTACCCCAATGTTCCCGGGTCAATGCCCTTGATGTTGGATCCATGAGGTATGATTTTAGTTAGCATACACGAGTGTTGCCTTTTGTGTTCTCAGGTGGCTACCACTTCTAATTAACTTTTTTCTGATATAGTGTGAGCATCCCATACTCTGACTTTTTTCTTTTAGATCCATTACAGAGCCCTGTGGTACTATTTGTGGTAAGCATTTGGTACTGTATTGTACAAATTGGCATATTCATTACACTTGGTTTTCTGCTGTTCTTAATTTTTGGTTTGCTGGAATTAATAAAATAATTATCTGATTTCCCTATTTGAATGGTCTTAAACCAAACATACAGAAAGAGTCACAACCTGAACCTAAAGATCCTATAAATGGCCAGGTAATGGTAGGTATGGGACAAGACACACATGAAAGAGTAGCAGATAAAAAAGCAAAAGGTCAAAAGTAGAGGGGTTAGTCATACAAGCCAAAAGTCGGTAACACAACAAGTAGTAGTACAAGCCAGCAAATCAGGACACCAGAGATCAGAATAATCAGAAGGGATAGCCAAGGATGGTTCACAAAATATCAGATACAACAAACGCACTTTTGGGTATAATGAACCAGAACAGGACTCTGTACGAAAGGAGAGCGATTTACAGAGCGAATATGTCACAGGTGTCACAGAGAAAGGAGAGAGTTTATAAAGTGTTAAAGTTTTACAACTAGAAAATGTGTGTACAGTGAGAATGTGTGTATGGAGAGAGTGTGTATAGACAGCATGTGTGCAATGAGAAAGAAAGTGTTTAATGATAGAGAAAGTGTACAGAGAGATAGGTTTTATCACTTTTTAGCACGAGCTTCCTGTACTTTGCACTCCCCATGTTAAGTATAGAGAGAGCAAAGTGTATGCAAGGAGTAATTAGAGTTAGGATCACAAAGTCCTAATGCTAATACTAACCGCTGCAGCGAACTGAAAAGTTAACCACAGCTGTATGCTGTAGCTAACTGATTCCACTTCTGTGGAATCAGTTAGCAGCAGCTGGAACCCCCCCGGCCAAAAAAAATATCTAGATACTCACCTCTCATGCTGCGGCGAGAACGGCGGCCCAATCCGTTGCTTCTGGCTGCCGGGAGCAGTGTGAGACTGGGTAAAAAACAGGGGCGGACTGACCACTCGGTCCGATCGGACCTGGCCCGAGGGTCCGGGCACAGGGGGGCCCGGGCTAGTGGAAGTCATCCTGACCGGCCGAAAGAACGCAAATCGCGATGACCGGTCCAGACGGCCATCGCGATTTGCAAGGGATCAGCCAGTGCCTGGGGTCCTGGATGGAGCCAGACTCCGTCTGCTCTGAACTCCGTCTTCAGAGCGCGGTGTTACCAGCCCAGCAGCATCACCCACATGTGACACTCCAGCGTCTCGTCACCGGCACGTGATTGCCTACGCCGACGTGCGGGCCCGCGTGCATCCATGTGGGGGTGGGGCCCACTAGGGGGGCTTGATTGACAGTCAACCAACCCAGACGCTGCATTGGTCCCGCCCCCTCATGTGATGCGGCAGGGCACGCAGCGACAGAAGAGGACACAGAAAGAAGCATGCGGTCGAGCCCTGCCTGCCTGCTATTCTTCAATAGGGTATGACAGCGATATCCAGGGGGGTGGGGGGGATGAATTAAATAAATGATATGCTGGGGAGGGGGTGAATTAAATAAATGATATGCTGGGGAGGGGGTGAATTAAATAAATGATATGCTGGGGAGGGGGTGAATTAAATAAATGATATGCTGGGGAGGGGTGAATTTAAATAAATGATATGCTGGGGAGGGGTGAATTTAAATAAATGATATGCTGGGGAGGGGGAGAATTAAATAAATGATATGCTGGGGAGGGGGAGAATTAAATAAATGATATGCTGGGGAGGGGTGAATTAAATAAATGATATGCTGGGGAGGGGGTGCATTAAATAAATGATATGCTGGGGGGGGGCGAATTAAATAAATGATATGCTGGGGAGGGGGTGAATTAAATAAATGATATGCTGGGGAGGGGGTGAATTAAATAAATGATATGCTGGGGAGGGGGTCAATTAAATAAATGATATGCTGAGGAGGGGGTGAATAAAATAAATGATATGCTGGGGAGGGGGTGAATTAAATAAATGATATGCTGGGGAGGAGGTGAATAAGCATTTATATGCTGGGGTGAATAAATCAGTATGTTACTGTGAGTTTTATTGTTGTGGATTCTGTGATACGTTCATATATACCGCACATTGCTGTGAATGTCTGTGATACACTCATACACACTGCACGTTACTGTGAGTTTTATTGCTGTGGTGTAGAGAAATAAATTCCAGAACACAAATATGTGGGTGGAGCTTAATATGGGTGTGGTTTGTGGGTGGGTGTTGCACAAGGGGCCCCATGATTTCCTATTGCCCAAGGGCCCATTGAGTTGTCAGTCCGCCCCTGGTAAAAAATGACCCTAGTCTCCCTCCATGAATCATCCACGGACCTGCAAGATGTCGTGAGAGGCAAGATCCTGCAGGTCATGTCAGTAGACCTGGCAGCAGAAGCCTCCATGGAGTCCTATGGACCTCCAGAGGGGATGCTCGTGATGGCACATTAGCGCTGCCACGAATATCCTAGAGGCTAGCGGCCGTTACGGGACAGGCTGCTGGATTCAACACCTGCCTCGTAATCTACTTGTAAAATGGGGACACTAAAGGGAAATTTGCGACCCTAAATTTTTCCCCTTATCATCCCGCTTTAGCTACAGGCACATTATAGTGCTCTTAGTTTGCGACACACTAGCAGGTGGACTGCAGCACACAGTTAGAAAAATACTGTCTTAGGCCTAATCAAGCACTTTTTATACTGGGGCAATATATAGTCTTGGGTAGTTTCAAAACCATGTCCTGGGCTGTTATTAACACGCAGGCTGGACTTTGTAAATCCCTTCATTAGACTAACCAATGAAGGTGAGGGGGCCGCATTAAATTTTTTTGAAGCACAGTGTCTTGAACTAGCCCTTATGTAAATCAGGAAAAAGCTAGGCAAACTCTGCCAAATTCAAGTAAAGTTCAAAAACTCCAGCTGCGCATTATGATAACGGCATTGTGAGAAAAGGGCAGAAGAAAATAGTCCTACCCGCAGACCAGATTACCTCTATTCATGCTCGTGCCCATGTGGGAGTCATAACCAAAGGCCAAGAGATGCTTTGTTCCGTCCGAACTGTGTCCATTACCAGAAGGTTTGGCCATCAGCGAAGTGGTAGTAGCTGTTCGCAAGGGAAGTCCAATCTATGTACCCATCCCTATTGCAAATACCGCCAGGCATGATATCACATTAGACCAACGATGTCTCCTGGGTCACCTCCAAACTGTAAAAACAGTGTATCCAGCAGCAGTGCGACCAGTCAGCGACCGAGAGTTACAATGTGAACAAACAAGCCACCACTCTAGCAATGTGCTGTAGCCACCAGAGTCTGAAGTAAAGATGTGGGCTAACAGCAGTGAAAGAAATAATCAGAAGTGGGATCCTCTGATAAATGTGGACCACAGTGAAACAAGTGTTGAGGGAAGAATGTAATGCATTTGCCTTCGATGATGATGATATTGGTTGCATCCCATCTCTCAACATGCACATCACTCTGAAAGATAACACACCTGTCCAGAAGACCTACATGTCCGTTCCAAAACCCCTCCATCAAGAAGTGAAGGAGTATATCCAAGACCTGCTAAACAAGGGATGGATAACTAAGTCAAGATCACCATATTCTTCACCTGTGGTATGTGTCAGGAAGGAGGATGGAAGATTGTCTTTCAGGTCTGAGAGATGTTATCTGCCAACCTTACTTGGATGACAATCTCGTTCATAGCAGTAAGTTCGAAGATCACTTGAAGCATGTTCAGACTGTATTACGAAGGTACCAGCAACATGGTATCAAGCTAACTCCTCGTAAGTGCGAACTATTCAAGAGAAATGTGAGATTTCTGGGAAAGATGGTCTTGGGAGAAGGCTACACGATGGATCCAGCTGAGATTGCACCAGTACAATAATTAGAAGAATAAAAGCCTGAAACAATAGGAGATTTGAGAAAGATGTTGGGATTTCTCTCGTACTACCGGTCCTACATTCCAAACTTCTCCAGAATTGCCAAGCCCTTATATGAGTTGCTATCTCTGACCCCATCAGAGCAAAAAGGGGAAGATACAGTGTCTGTACAGGAGGGAACCCCCCAAGCAAGGAAGAAGGGACTAACAACCAAGCAGCAAGGACATCTACCGTCTGACAGACCTGTTAGAGTGGACAAACAGCCATCAGGAAATTCTAAACCAGCTCACTGACTATTTGTTGAAAACACCTGTCCTGGGATATGCAGATTTCACACAGACTTTCGTGTTACACTGTGATGCATCGCAGGAAGGTCTTGGAGCAGTGTTATACCAAAGGCAAGGAGGCAAAATGGTAGTGATTGCGTATGGCTCGAGAACGCTGACACCACTGGAGAAGAATTACCACATGCATTCTGGGAAATTAGAATTCCTGGCGTTGAAATGGGCCATTTGTGAAAGATTCAGGTACTATCTGTACCACACAGCCTCATTCGTGGTGTATACGGACAACAACCCTCTCACCTATATCCATTCCTCACTACAGCCACAGGTCACCGTTGGGTAGCAGAACTTGCAGATTATAACTTCACTATTCGATACCATCCAGGCAATTCAAATGCGAATGCAGATGGTCTATCCCGAATGCCGCTAGAGATAAATGACAACATGAATCAATGTACTGAAGAAATCAAACAGGATATCATCAGCTCTTCAATACTGGGAACATCTGTAGAGTTGGAAGAATGGTCCCAGGGGACAGGAACAGTTTTCACAAGTGCACTGGAACTGGTACAAGATGCACCCCCTAGTACGGCTACTAGTCCCTTGACTACGGAGCAGATTCGAAAGTCCAAAGAAAAAGACCCCATCACTGGAAGAGTTCTAAGATACAAGTAAAAAAATCAGCATCCAGGAAACAAAGTCCAAAAGACAGAACACCCAGATGTCCAGTCATTACTGAAACAATGGACAAAACTGTATGTGAACAAAGATAAAGTGTTACGTAGAAAAACGTTGGAACGAGATCAACTTATCCTGACCAAAGAGTATCACCCACTCGTATTCAAAGAATTACACCAAGAAATGGGACACCTCGGTGTTGAAAGGTAGGCTTGTGCACCGATTTTTTTTTCGGTTCGGCTCGTTCGGATGTTTAAACTTTTCGATTCGGCTCGTTTCGACCGATGTCTGTTTCGATTCGGTTCGGTTCGACTCGTTTTTCGTGTACATTTTTTTTTCGGAATATCGACCATTTTTCGTATTTTCGGGTCACTTTGCTCGTTTTTTGTATCGACTTTTCGGAACCTCTGTTCTCCTCGTTTCAAAGTGTCTAACTCTATTCGTTTTGACGGAAACTGCTATGGTTTACTTTTTTTATACTTTATATATTTTTTTATAATAAATTTTTGGTTTGTTTTTCCATTTCACAACTTTATTTAATCATATTAAAATGTTATGAAAGCCAAGGAACAAAAAAAATGAACAAAACGATTTAAAAAACGCTAAACTGACCCGAATGGTCTGACTTTAAAAATAAAAACCAGAACAAAAGGTTTTAAAACGGAAAAATAGTTGATCAAAAATCCGCATTTACAAATACAAAATTTACAGAATCAGCGATATAACCGATAATAGTTAAATATACGATGTCCAGAATTACCGAAATGGAACCGAAATCACGAATGGAACCGAAATCATGAATAGAGCAAAAATAAATTTCGATTTGACACATTTCAAGTCCATTCGGAAATTCCGAAAATATTTCGTTTCGGCTCGGAAAACTTTTCGGATCTGCCATTTTCGGATCTAAAAATTTTCCGAAAATCGGCCGCATCCGAAATCATGAATCGGGAAATTTCGTGAAAATTCCGAAACCCGAAACGCACATCCCTATTGAAAGGACACTCACTTTGATTAGAGACAGATTCTACTGGCAACACATGCAGAAGGATGTGGAACACTTTGTGACCAGAGTCTGTGAATGTCTTAAGAAGAAGAAGCCCAATAAGTCTACTAGAGCACCGTTGACTTCCATTATCACAACCTATCCATTTGAAATGGTATCCATCGACTTCCTGCACTTGGAAACATGTAAAGAAGGATATAAATACATCCTAGTAGTCATGGATCACTACACCCGGTTGGCACAGGCCTATGCCACAAAGAACAAAGCCGCCAAGACTAACAGAGAAGATCTTTAATGATTTTGCAATCAAGTTTGGGTTCCCGAGCAAGATCCATCATGATATGGGAAAAGAGTTTGAGAATCAGATGTTGACAAGGCTGAAAGAACTCTCTGGAGTCTGTGGCTCTCATACACCCCCATATCACCCTCAAGGAAATGGCCAAGTTGAAAGGTTCAGCAGGACACTGCTATCCATGTTGAGAACTCTGTCAGAAAAAGAGAAGACAGACTGGAAGAACTCATTGGGAAAAGTCGTACATGCTTATAATTGCACCTACGGTTTGGAAGATCCCCAAGACTTCCTATTGACCTTTTGTTCAATTGCACAGTTGAAGAAAAGCAAGAAACGTACCAAGACTATGTAACAGACTGGCAAAAGAGAATGAGTGAAGCCTACCGCATTGCATCCAAAGCAGTCAACAAAGAAGCAACAAGAGAAAAAGAATACTATGATAGAAGAATCCATGGAAATGATTTACAACCTGGTGGTCGAGTGCTTGTTCGCAACTTAACTGAAAGAGGAGGACCTAGGAAAATTCGATCCTACTGGGAAGAGAAACTCACATAGTTGTACAAAGGAAAAGCAAAGAGAGCCCGGTCTATGAAATCAGACCAGAAAATGGCGAAGGTAGAACTAGAGTAATTCACAGAAATTTGTTAATGCCATGTGATTACTTACCACTGGAAAACCTGAGAAGGCCACAGACAAGCCAAAGAAAAATGATTCTTTGAAGAAAAGTGAAGGAAAGCAAAAGACACATCCTCAATATAATATGGATAGTGATTCAGAGGAAGATTACCAACTGGTATACAGATTCGAGCCTCGTGTACAAAAGAATTCTGGAAATGAAGACTCAATCCTCAACCCGGAAGCTAGAGTTTTCCAACCCCAAGTCATCCAACAGTCAAATGAATCCCTACTGCCAGCCGATGAAGAGGTAGCAATACCATTTAATGAAGATTTATACAATGACAGACACATGAATGTGAAGATCAAGTTCACCAGCCAACATTTGAAGCAGAACAGTCTTCTGATGAAGAACGAGAAGCCCTGTACAAACACCTAGATCATATCCACAGAGAGAGAGACGCCAACCAAGAATGTTGACTTATGAAACCTTGGGACAACCTTCTGTGATACAAAGAGAAGTACCGGTGAAGGACATTCACATAACACATTGTAGTTCAAGCTTTTGGAGACCATGGAATACAATGGACTCAAAGACTGCTTATTAAAGTGCACCATGAAGAAGTGTAACTACCAGATTTAGGATGTATTCCTGCGAATATATTTGTAGATATATATATTGGTGTTTTGTTAAGAAACGCAACTTCTAGACAGCCAGTTCTTAGGAAAAAAGGAAATGTCTGTTCACAGAAAATTTTGTGGGGAAGAGTGTGGCACTCTTTGTATTAAATGTGTATTAAACACATTGCACCCCAAAAGAGAATACAGTATGCAGAATGAAGTAATAAGCATTTTTTTTATTTTGTCATTATTGACAAGCCCATAACTGTATTGTCAATAGCTCTGTTGCTGCTGCCTTATCCTCCTACCAGCAGATGGCGATTTCGGTGTTCTCAGCCACAGGGACTGTGATTCGTGCCATGTGGATGTCTCAGTGGTTTAGTAGTTCTGAGACAGCCATGGAATGCAGAGGAGAGAATCAGAGGATCCAAAGTAAAAACCTGACTTATTTCTCTGCTTCAGGTAGGCAAAAAAGCATCCAGGATGACAGTTAATGGGAAATCTTATGAGAGTCTGTTGGTTATATTCAGTGGGGTCCACCTGGATAAACAGATGGCAGCGAGGACAGATCCTCTCTCGAGAGATCCCTTTCTTCAGCGTTCATCGGTCCAGGACAAGCGGTTACACCGGAAGGGTGAGAAGGCTTCGACCTGGTGAAAATGGATCCACTGCAGCCACATGTCACTGACACTGCTGAAGTATGAAGCAGGCTGAGGCTGGTAGAGCTATAGAGGCTTTATATCAAAAGAATCCAGTAGCCAGAATATGTTTAAAATATGTTTACTGTATATAATAAATGTCCTGGACAAACTCCCACAGAGATTTAAAGTGACATAGGCTGTTGTCCAGAGGTTATATTAATATGCTGGATAGATTTGTTTAGTTCCAGAAGTGTTTGAACCCATTTGTTTATTAAAGAGAGAAATGTATTATTATTTTAGATTAGAATATTATGTATATGTAGCGCGGCTTTAAAACTGTATTCTGGTGCATTAAACTATTGCTGCCTCCAGAGGGAGACATTGTGGACTATGCTGGACAAAGCGGACTCCATCTCCCATCACCCTTTGTGTGAGGACAGGAAGAGGGTGGTACAAAGAGGAGGAAAGACATCAGCAGCCTCGTGCAAGGCATGGGCAGTGTGAGCAGAGCCACGAGAGACGTAGGACGCATGTTGGGGCTGTTAGGGTTTGAAACCAGGCCGGAGTGTGGAAGTTGCTACAGTCGTGTTAAAGATCGTGCTGTTCCCTGAGCATTGAGAGTACAGAGCGAGCAGTGAGAGAGAGAACAGTCGCAGGTGACACTTCTGGGATCCTGGCAGAGTTGGAGCACAGAGAGACGGCGGCATCCATTGCTGCAGTGATCGGAGAGAGAGTGTGCATCGGCCGGCTGTGTAAAAGCTGAACTGTTCTTGACAAAGTGTAGTTTGGGAGAAGAGGGACATCGTGTGAGGAGAGGCTGCAAACTGGAGAGGAGTGCTGGCGGCCTATGTGTTTGTGTTCTGGCGGAGGAGAACCAGATCGGGAGTGCAGGCGTTAATAGCATCGAGTTCCAAGTGGCAGTGAGGACAGATCCTCTCTCGAGAGATCCCTTTCTTCAGCATTCATCGGTCCAGGACAAGCGGTTACACCGGAAGGGTGAGAAGGCTTCGGCCTGGTGAAAACGCAGAACATTGCGCACTTGTTTATTGTTTCTTTAAGGGCCCCAACGGTGACTAGTCGAAGATTGTTTTTGTTTCATTCACTGGCCAGTTGAACACAGTACCTGGGTACCCTAGACAATACGCATATATACTTTTGAGCTATTTTTCACGTGACTTACACTCCAGAACTGAGGGGGTTAACCGGTTTCTTTTTACCGCCGCATGTTTTTCCCGCGTTACGAATTCTTGTTACTCAAATACCATATATGCGTATTATATGCTGCTTTATTGGGATCAGTAAAGAATATAATATAGAAAAATCCACAACAGTGCTGGTGTATAGTTATTTCCTAGTGCGGTGAGACTATCTCGAGGTTTATTCAGAGGCTCCTCCGGGGGTGAGCGCTACATATAGCTAGTAGTTTAGTAGTTCTGAGACAGCCATGGAATGCAGAGGAGAGAATCAGAGGATCCAGAGTAAAAACCTGAGTTATTTCTCTGTTTCAGAATGAAAAATATCTATATATAAAAAGGTTTGTGTCCGTCGCCGCAGGCGGCGGACACAATGCGCATGCGCAGCGGGGGGGAAATGCCGGCATGCGTGAGTAAAGAAAAAAAAAAGATGATCCGTTGGAGAGGCGCGCGCAAAGCACCTCTCCCTCTGCCTGGTGCTGACTGGGCCTGGGCGCGAGGGGGTGAACTGGGCTGGGGGGGGCAAACTGGGCCGGGGGGGCCGGCGACCTCAATGCACCTCCCGAGCCTCCCATTGATGACATGCAGCTGCATTAGCGCCCGCCCCCCACGTGATGCACAGTGTGCTGTGCACACTTTGAAGAGGAGGGCGCGGTCAATAGAGACTTCTTGCTAGTGCCTGCGTCCCTCCAAACTGTGAAGGAGGGAGGCAGGCAGGATCAGACAGTGAAGAGGCTAGCCCAGCCACCTAGGACACATCAGAGACCTGGCCCGGGCCAGAGGATCAGTTTGGATGGTGAGTGGCGGCGGCCCAGTCTGATCACGCTTGCTGCTGTAGGGGGGTGAAATTTTAATAAATTGAAGGCCCTCTGCTCTGTCTAAACAAACCCTGTAACCCCCATATATACACCCTGTAACCCCCATATATGTTCCCGTGAGCTTACAATCTAAGGGGGAAAAGAGGAGCCTGCTCCTGTGAGTTTACAATCTAAAAGTGAAAAGAGGGGCCGCTCCCGTGAGTTTACAATCTAAAAGGGAAAAGAGGAGCTGCTCACGTGAGTTTACAATCTAAGAGGGAAAAGATGAGCCGCTCCCGTGATTTTACAATCTAAAAGGGAAAAGATGAGCCCGCTCCCGTGAGCTTAAAATCTAAGAGGGAGAAGAGGAGCCGCTCCCGTGAGCTTACACGCTAAAAGGGAAAAGAGGGGCCCACTCCCGTGAGCTTACAATCTAAGATGGAAAAGAGGAGCCCTCTCACGTGAGCTTACAATCTAAGATGGAAAAGAGGAGCCGCTCCCGTGAGTTTACAGTATGTATTTCTGTAACCATGTTCTTGAACCCAGGACATACTTGAAAACGAGAGAAATCTCAATGTATCCTTCCTGGTAAAATCCTTTATAAATAAATAAATACAGTCTAAGAGGGAAGAGGAGCCTGCTCTAATATATAGATGCCTTTGTAATGCGCTGTCAGCCGCACCCATCACAGCTGCTCACTCGACCCTCCTGTCGCGGACAGGACGGCGATGGACGCATTACAAACGCATTTATATATAGAGATACTCTTGGGTAGGACATTGAACAACAAATATGTGGACGCGGATTCTGAGCTGGCGACAACAACAATAGACTGCCCTCCGGGCAGGCTTAACAACTAGTCAAAAATAAATGTGTTGTATTAGAACAAGCTCCGTCTCTTGATTCCACAAATGCAACACTCGCGCTCTCTCTCTGTTGCGCGCTCTCCTCTCTCTCTGCTTGCGCTCTCTCTCTGCTTGCATTCAGCATGGGACTCCTAGCAGTTCCTCCTTCAGTGCAGTGAATAAATTAGCATTATAGAAGTTGTAGGGACATAATTTGTCCGGGGACTGTCTCCGGGAAATGGGGGTAAATGGTCACCTTACCGCAGAGCTCTGCCGCTAGGGCCAGGGACCGCAGCCCCCTCTTGCCCGGGTCCCTGTGAGTTCAGCATGCAGCCGATTGGAAGGGTCAGACTGTTTAGAAACCACTCTGTAAAATTTACTCTGCAGTAAATTTGGTGTTCTCGGACAATAATAATCGCCAAGACCTCTCTTTATCAAGGCTTGGATAGCAATAGCGTATTAAATGTGTTTTTGGGGGCCCTGCAAATTTGACATGCCCAGGGCCCCAAAAATGTTAAGCGTGGCCCTGGGTCGCTAGTAGAGTTGCAATCATTCCTGCAAGCCAAACCCAAACACTTTAGTGCCGTGTGTCATATTATCAATGTTTCGTATACACAATGCATATGAAAGATGACTGAGGCCTCTCTCTGAGGACATTTTTACAACTGGTACAGCATCCAGTCACACAGGCACATTGTTGGCAGTACTGATTCTGAGTGTCCTTGTGCAAGTCAAAACAGGAGGTGGTGGATTGTGCCATCCCTGGCGCTGTGCGCCATGGAGGGAGGGTGTAGATTATGTCAGAATATATATTTCTTAAATTTTTTTGCAAATTCACTTCATATCAGGTTCTCAAGGCTGAGATTTTGTTTTAAACACCAGCTCAAGATGAGATTAATGAGCGACATTGAAATCACTTGCTAATCTCCTTCTACCTGCAAAAAAAAAACATTCTCATCCCATATACCCATCCTTACCCAATATAAACGTAATATTTATACATGACCAGCCTACCTACACTTATAATACAGCCCCTCAGCCTATATACCTGGTGTCTGGTGGGAGGGAGGCTTGGAGGTACTGGGAAAGATCATTATGGTGAGGGCTCTGCACTTGCCCAGCATCATTCCATACCAGGGACTAATCCTGGCTCACAAGAAGGAAATGTGTACATGGGGCTGCTTGAATGTGTTTGAGGGTGGAGCTTCTGCCGGTGGAGAGCAGAGGAGCTGCTCCTCTCCCAGGAGACAGGAATGGGAGCTTCAGCTCAGGCTGGGGAAGTGCAGAGTGCACAGTCTGAGCTGATTCATGTGTCTGGATTAAACCTGGACGGGTAGCAACATTCGCTACTCACATCTTTCAGATGTTCCATTTCTGGATTTTGATAAAAAGCATAGACATTAAAAGTATCTCTGCAAACAGGCTGATAATTCTCAATGGAAAAAGTGTATTTTGTACTATATTTTGTAAGGATAAATTTGTAATTAATACACTTTACATTGGCTTAATGAAATAGGCTGCATATGCCTATGATATTGAATTAATCTTACTTTACATATACCTAGTATAGGCAACTCACACTCACATGAAGAATTGTTCTTGTGAGAATATGGACTGGTATATGGAACTGGGCGATGATTCCGAAGAGAAGAATATCTATCACAACCATGTGTAGTAGAAAGTGGTAAAGGTGGCACAAATTGAGAATGCGGATTAGGAGGTGAACATAAGGATCCAGTTCCAGGAATCAGCCAACTACCTGTTAATGAAAATGTGAGACATATTACAAATTATGCATTTAACAACAGCCAGTGCTAAAAGCTGTAATGCCACCCTCCACTTTTTCCCCAGCTCTTTTTAAATCTAGTGAAGTACAGAGGATAATGTTTAAAATACCTGCATATACTGCACACAAACTCCAAATTAAAAAACACTGGGAAGCCACTGGAGCTAGTGAATTGCTCAGGAGGTGGTAGTATACTCACTTCTCCCAGCAGTGGTCAAGTCGAAGTGGAACGCATGGGAGTGCAGTTCCTCCACTATTTTTGCACAGGAAGCCACGTTTACATTGGTCCCACACACTATAAAATATGTATTCAGGTGTTCAATCTTATCTTTCTGTGTTAAGTCATAATAATTATAGAATGTATCAGGGGCAGACTGGCCTAATGGGCGCCCGGGCACCGCCCAAGGGCCTGTATTGGCACCCCATCAGTTAACCTTGCTGCCTCTCCAGTGCGTAGACATGTGTGGAGAGTCATAGGGATTCCCTCCCCGCCCTGTTCTGTCCCTGATGGTGCCAATCTGGCTCCAAGCAAGGCTTCCTGGATGTCAGCCCATCCTGTGGGACTGCACCCCAGGCCACAGGATTATCCCTACTTGGTAGGGAAATCCCATTACAGGAGATGTAGGGGTCTTTTGCACCCCTGTATCTCTGGCAGTGGTGTATTTTGGCCTAGGCCGACTAGGCCCAGGCCTAGGGCGGCACTATCCAAAGTTTTTTATCAGGAAGGATACATTGAGATTTCACTAATTTTCAAGTATGTCCTGGGTAGGCAAGGCCTAGGCTTTCACTTTCCAGGGGGCAGCAAAAAACCTCACCACTAAATAGGTTACTCACAGAGCACCGAAATGACGCCAACATTTTGGTGTTCTGTAGTTCCCTGCACTTAGGAGAATAAAATTTCCCCACCCTGCAGGGAATTCACCATTCACCGCAGGGTCCCCAAACACCCACCGCTGAATGCTGCCACCGCAAACCCGTGGCCTGCTATTTTCAAAAGAACTACTGAACGAAAATGTCTGGAATTTACATATAAGATCCTATGATTGATAATAAAAAGTTCTGTTACAGAAAAAATAGAAAAACCGCTATTAAAAAAAAGGGGGGGAAATTTTGCCCAAAAAAATCTGAAAAATTACTAACAGGTACTAAAAAAAAAATCAATAAATAAAGACTTTTTACTGCAGATTAAAGGAACACTCTACTCAAA
The DNA here is from genome assembly GCA_009667805.1 of Leptobrachium leishanense. Lineage (NCBI taxonomy): Eukaryota > Metazoa > Chordata > Amphibia > Anura > Megophryidae > Leptobrachium > Leptobrachium leishanense. Next base: position 236,863,442 of record CM019066.1, read on the forward strand.
AATCACCCCCCCCCCCGTTTTTTTATCCTAACCTATCCCTATTCCCTTAATAAATCTTTCGTTTTTTTTTTTGTAACTGTAATACTTACCCTAAAATCCACTTATTTCCAGCGGCGTCTTTTTTTTTTTATATACTCACCTCCCTCCTCTTCCGCTCCCGTCCTTCTTGATGCTTCTTGCCTTCTGGTTTACGTGAGAAGCGCGCATGCGCGCCTCTCACATAAGCCAGCCAATCGGCAGGCTTCCTCCCGGCTCCCTCTGAGGATTAGTGTTGCGCGCAAGAGGATGCGCGCAACACTAACCCTCAGCCGCTGCCGCCAGCTACAGCAGCGAGCTGGAGACGTCATCGCGCTGAAAGCGCGATGACGTCTCCTACTCGGCAAAAGTCAGCAGAAGCGGGAAATATGATTCCCGCTCTGCTGACTGACAGCTGGGAGGGCGGAGTAAACTCCTCCGCCTCTCTCAGCTGTTTTCAGCTTTTTCAGCTGAACTGCCGAGCGGAGGGAGGGGAGACAGAGGGCGGCATACTCCGGGCATTATGACCACCTAAAATAGCTTAGGTGGTCATGTTGCCTAGAGTATCCCTTTAAAATAATAAATGATTTATTAGCTATTGCATAAAAACGGGAATATTTTTAACATTGAAACCTATGGGGTTCGCCTGAATAAACCTGCTGATTGAAACTACCGAACATCAGGGCATTTCACTGCCATTTCTGAGTCTCAGTACCACATGACTGGCTGAACCACGTGAAACGCACGCGCGCAGCTGCCCGCCCTTTCGTTAACACAGACTCTATTCTGGACTGAACACCCACGGCAAGGGAATCAAAGCTACAGTGCACCCTCTGGCAGTGGCACCCCACTGCTGACAAGATGGCTCCACAGCATAATTGCTGTGTGCTCATATACACTCGGTTTGCTGGGAGTTTTATTGCAGTGGATTCTGATGCACTCATACACACCACACATTGCATTGCTGGGAGTTTTATTGCAGTGGATTCTGATGCACTCATACACACCGCACATTGCATTGCTGGGAGTTTTATTGCTGTGGATTCTGTGATACACACTGCATATTACTGTGAGTTTTATTGCCCTGGAGCTCTGGGATACGCTCATACACACTGCACATTACTGTGAGTTTTATTGCTGTGCAGTTCTGTGATATGCTCATACACAGTGCACATTTCTGTGGGTTTTATTGCTGTGCAGCTCTGATATGCTCATACACAGTGCCCATTTCTGTGGGTTTTATTGCTGTGCAGCTCTGTGATACTCTCATATGTGGTGCAAGTTTCTGTGGATTTTATTGTTCAACCAATTAGAGCGGCTGTGATCCAGTATACTTGACATGCGTGGTTGTTCTTTGTAAAAATGCTTGAATTTAAACATTTCATAATTTTCTTTATCTCATTAGATACATTTGAAATGCTATACAAAACATACAAGTAGGCACTTGTTATCCACTTTTAATATAAAAATAGAGAAAAAGGCGGAGCTCTGAGAGGAAAAGGTGGAGCTTTAAGATGAAGGGTGGGGATTAACCAGGAAGAGGTGTGCCCTTGACAGGAAGGGGTGCCTCAAATTTAAATTGGGGGGGTGCACGAGTTTAGTCAGGCCTAGGGCAGCACAAAACCTAAATACACCACTGATCTCTGGATCTGTAAGTCATACAAGGACGGTTCAGGTGGCATTGGAAAAGCCAGAATACAGGCCAGAGAGTGCCAACATGACTGCGCAATGTGTAAAAATAAAAAAAATGTAGTTAAATTTAAAAAATCCTTTTTTTTTGTTCTAAAAGCAGTATTTTTCCTCTTATAAAGCCAACAATGCTGCTGCACTCTCATTTTTTTCATATAAATTTTAATATATAAATTGATTTAATATATAATCATTTTAAAATAATAATAAAATATATTTCTTGTAAATATTTAACTATATTTTAATTTATTTAAATACATTTTAATATTATACTGTATTTGATACATACTTTAATAATTAATAAGTGAAATATAATTGTTTTTAAGTTTTATTGTTATGGAGCTCTGTGATACGGTCATACACACCGCACATTACTGTGAGTTTTATTGCTGTGGAGCTCTGTGATAAGCTCCTACACACAGCACATTACTGATTTGGTTATTTCATTGCTTTATAGTTTGGTGCGCTTCGATGATTCCATTTCGATGACCCAGTGGTGAATTCACTATTCACCGTAGGGTCCCCAAAGTGCGTTGAAGATGGATTCAATGAAGACCGCCAAGCTGACCACCTAACTGCCTGCTGTATGCCGCTGAACTGCAAAAAACACAACTCTGCTATTCTTCTAATAGGTGTTTAACCCCTACACTGCTGAGGTATTTCACCTCTGTGTGCTGTGCTAATTTTTACCGGTTTTGCTCATCATGTGTAAAAGCAATTTAAAGTCATGTTATACGACCCAGACAAATGATACATAATTTTTTTCCGGCAGACTTGGCAGATTCATAATATATCATCATTATTATATGTACAGTGGCAAGAAAAAGTATGTGAACCCTTTGGGATTACGTGGAGTTTTGCATGAATTGGTCATAAACTGTGCTCTGATCTTCACCTAAGTCACAACAATTTGAAAAACACAGTCTGCTTAACACAATACAACACAAACATTATATGTTTTCATGTGTTTATTGAACATAACATGTAAACATTCACAGTGCAGGGTGGAAAAAGTATGTGAACCCCTAGCCTAATGACTTCTCCAAGAGTTAATTGGAGCCAGGAGTCAGCCAACCTTGAGTCCAATCAGTGTGATATTATTGGATGTGTTGCTGAAAGCTGTCCTGCCCTTTAAAAACTTACACCAGTTTTGGGTTTACTGGTTTCAAGAAGCACTGCCTGATGTGAACCATGCCTCGCAGAAAAGAGCTCTCAGAAGACCTACGATCAAGAGTTGTTGACTTGCATGAAGCTGGAAAGGGTTACAAAAGTATCTCCAAAAGCCTTGATGTTCATGTGTCCACGGTAAGACAGACTGTCTACAAATGGAGAAAGTTAAGCACTGTTGCTACTCTCCCTAGGCCTGGTCGTCCTGTAAAGATGACTGCAAGAGCATAGCGCAGAATACTTAATGTCAGCTAAAGACTTACAGAAATCTCTGGCACATGCTAACATTTTTGTTGACACATCTACAATAAAAGAAAACATTAAACAAGAATGGAGTACATGGGAGAACACCACGGAGGAAGCCATTGCTGACTGCAAGAGCACAGCGCAGAATGCTTAATGAGGTAAAGAAGAATCCTAGAGTGTCAGCTAAAGACTTACAGAAATCCCTGGCACATGCTAACATTTTTGTTGACACATCTACAATAAGGAAAACATTAAACAAGAATGGAGTACATGGGAGGACACGACGGAGGAAGCCATTGCTGTCCAAAAAGAATATTGCAGCACGTTTGAAGTTTGCAAAAGAGCACCTGGATTTTCCACAGCACAACTGGCAAAATATTCTGTGGACAGATGAAACCAAAATTTAGTTGTTTGGAAAAAACACACAACACTATGTGTGGAGAAAAAAAGGCACAGCACACCAACATCAAAACCTCATCCCCACTGTAAAACATGGCGGAGGGAGCATCATGGTTTGGGGCTGCTTTGCTGCCTCAGGGCCTGGACAGATTGTTGTCATTGATGGAAAAATGAATTCCAGAGTTTATCAAGACATTTTGCAAGAAAACGTAAGACCATCTGTCCGCCAACTGAAGCTCCGCAGAGGATGGGTGATGCAACAGGACAATGACCCAAAGCATACAAGTAATTCAACAAAAGAATGGCTTCAACAAAACAAAATACACCTTCTGGAGTGGCCCAGTCAGAGTCCTGACCTCAACCCAATTGAAATGTTGTGGCATGACCTTAAGAGAGCGATTCACACCAGACATCCCAAGAATATTGCTACACTGAAACCGTTTTGTGAAGAGGAGTGGTCCAAAATTACTCCAGATCGTTGTGCAGGTCTGATCTGCAACTACAGGAAACATTTGGTTGAGGTTATTGCTGCCAAAGGAGGGTCAACCAGTTATTAAGTCCAAAGGTTCACATACTTTTTCCACCCTGCGCTGTGAATGTTTACATGTTCTGTTAAAAAAAACATGAAAACATATAATGTTTGTGATGTATTATTTTAAGCCGACTGTGTTTTACAAATTGTTGTGACTTGATGAAGATCAGAGCACATTTTATGACCAATTCATTCAAAACTCCACGTAATCCCAAAGGGTTCACATACTTTTTCTTGCCACTGTATACGTTATGTCCTGCCAGAATGCTATAACAAATTTTTTTTGGAAAAAAAAAAGTGAATATCCAATCATCTACAGCGTGTAAAATTATTTTTTACACATGATATCATCTGAGCCTTTGCAGTTATTTATTCTATGTGTACGCTTGTTAAATAAATTAGAACTGGGAACACGCTACTTTTATTTTTCTGAGAAATTACGTGATTTTAGCTTAAAAAAACCAGAAACAAATTGGTAGTGCAGCATCATTGTTCACATTATAATTGAAATGTGAACAATAATGCTGCATTAATTAACAAAAATATGGTATTCTTTTTAAATGTTTTATTTTATTATTATTTCTTTATTTCTTAACATCTTAACATGGTCATGTTTGGTATCATTGGAAAGGCCTTTCAAATGATACCAAACATTAACCCCTAGCTGCCACGGATCGGGAGATGCGGGGGTCATTAGACCCCCTCAATCTCCACCATAGGTGGCAGCTAGGGTTTAACTCCCGAACTGACATCATTGAGCCCATGCGTAATGACGTCAGTGGGCAGGGGGAGATCCTGGAGGCTTGGCCGACATCCAAGACGTCGGCCACCTCCGGGAGAGGACCGCAATACGGAGGACCGCACCAATTGGAGCGAATCGCGATCCAGCCCCTAAAGGGTTAAAGGCAGGCACCACAGGGAAGGGCAGACTGTGCCCTTCCAAGCGGTGCCTGCCTTTGTTCTGTGGTCCTTCCCAATAGGAAGGGAGAGGGTCCAAAGGGCCTTCGCCCCTTCTCTTCAGGCACTTTACCTGCCTGGCGGTGGGGTGCCTTAAATAGACGTCATCGAGACGTCTACGCTACGATGCTGGCCGGCGTCCCGGAGGCAGGGCTGACATCTAAGGCTAGGGTCAGACGAACGCATTTTTCACGTTGTCCGTGAAAAAGTGCGGTCGAACGAACGTACTTATTTTTTCCCGGAATACGTGATAGCGGTCATACGATGCGCCTTTTTTGTCCGTGATTTTGTACGGATCATCAATAAAACACTTTTTGCGTCTGGACGTTATGTTAGCCGGACATTACCGGCATTGGACGTCATTTGCTGCTAGTACGGCCGTGATTTCGTGTGGCTAAACGCACGTTAAAACTGCGCTAGTCTGACCCTAGCCTAAGATATCAGCCCGCACTGCGAGACCACAGCGATCGACCAAAATAATGGACGATCGCAGGCTGCAATTTGAGGACGCTCTGAGTGCCGTCCGCAAGCTGAGCGCGATCAGGACAACACGTTGAGCATGTCCTTCGCAGCCAAGTGGTTAAACCAATAACAACACATTAAAATGTATCTCAATAATAAAAAGGTCCTATAAAAAGGAGAAAGAAAAATGGAATCAAAAATTGTGCCAATAAAAATACAAACAGATATTCCAAAAAATAAATAAATAAAAGGATGGTTTGCTGAAAATGAAAAGAACGGTGACACTTCGGTGCAGTTCGACATTCTCTGACTAGATTAACCACTACTTATAAACGTAAAAGTTTAGAGTAAAGTGGAAAAGACCACTTCAAAAACTTATGACATGGTTAGAGATAAAAAGATAAATTTAATGTTGGACATTGCCAAAACACAATTTTTTTTATCGAGAACATAAATGTAAGTGCACCAAATAAATAAACAATATGAAATATCAGTTGTGGACTCAACGTGGGAGCTATAAACGACTAGAAAAATGGAGTACTCCAAATAGTAAGGGACGTGAGCCTTCGGCTGGCAGTACGATTTTATGCAGCAGTGGTATTAATAATGCTTAGATAGAGATCTAAAAGCCTAAATAATAGCCGCTACAGAAGTAAGCAGGGTTACTGATCAATAAATATACAGATAGCTGAACATAAATTAGGGATTAATTCCCACATAGCAATACTGTGTGATTAATAATGTAGTGGCGTAGTGGGGGGGGGCCTCGGAGGCGGTCGCCCCGGGCGCATTTTTCTTAGGGGGCGCAAAATTTCAAAAGAAATTTGAACCACTAATATTTTCCAGCAGGGATCGGCAAGGTGTCCGTTCACGAACACTGGTGTCCGTGAGAGGCCCTTGCACGTGCAGCTGCCAGGTTTGCCGCACCGGCGGTGACTTAGCACTCAGCGTTCGGAAGGGAGGACCAGGATAGAAAATTCTGGACCTGTCCTGACTCCTCCTTAACACTGACATGAGTCACGTGAAGCAGCACAGCATTATTTGACGGAACACCCTATACCACACTTCTCAGCCCGCCTTGAAGCCCTGTGCCAGCCCCCACCAAGTGGTGTATTTAGGTTTTGTGCTGCCCTAGGCCTGACTAAACTTGTGCACCCCCTAATTTAAATTTGACACACCCCTTCCTGTCAAGGGCACACCTCTTCCTGGTTAATCCCCACCCTTCCTCTTTAAGCTCCACCTTTTCTTCTTAGAGCTCCGCCTTTTCCTCTCTTTATATTAAAAGTGGATACCAAGTGCCTACTTGTATATTTTGTATACCATTTCAAATGTACCTATTGCGATAAATAAAATTATGAAATGTTTAAACTCAAGCATTTTTACAAAGAACAGCCACGCATGTCAAGTATACTGGATCACAGCCGCTCTAATTGGTTGAACAATAAAATCCACAGAAACCTGCACTGCATATGAGTGTATCACAGAGCTGCACAGCAATAAAACCCACAGAAATGGGCACTGTGTATGAGCATATCAGAACTGCACAGCAATAAAACTCACAGTAATGTGCAGTGTGTATGAGCGTATCCCAGAGCTCCAGGGCAATAAAACTCACAGTAATATGCAGTGTGTATCACAGAATCCACAGCAATAAAACTCCCAGCAATGCAATGTGTGTCAGCGTATCAAAATCCACAGCAATAAAACTTCCAGCAATGCAATGTGCGGTGTGTATGAGTGCATCAGAATCCACTGCAATAAGACTCCCAGCAAACCGAGTGAATATGAGCACACAGCAATTATTTATTCTATATTTACCAGCCTCCGTCTGCGGTAGGGCTGTGTGCAGAGTCAGCAGGGACTGTGTTCGGACTCAGGATCGCGGCTGTGTCTGTGCGTGGAGCCATCTTGTCAGCAGTGGGGTGCCACTGCCAGAGGGTGCACCGTGGCTTTGATTCCCTTCCGGTGGGTGTTCAGTCCAGAATAGAGTGAGGTCCGTGTTAATGAAAGGGCGGGCAGCTGCGTGCGTGTCACGTGGTTCAGCCAGTCAGGTGGTACAGAAAAAAATAAGTAAACTCAGTACCACCTGACTGGCCGGACCGCGTGATCTGCACGCACGCAGCCTCACCAGGAGCCAGGCAGCTCAATGACAAATTCTATCACTGCAGTGCTGGTTAAGGAAAGGTCCACTTTAAACCGCAGTAAGCAGACAGGGCTTCATATTCTGCTGATACCCCCCTTTACCTGCCATTTACTGTCATCTTCTCTCTCTGCACACAAATCACATCCCCTCCCCTCTCCTAGAGCTGCTGCGGGGCAGGGGAGGAGCTATGGAGGGAGGAGAGGGGGATTTTTATTCTATTCGATTTTATTCCGTATGCAAACGCCCTGCTCCGCTGCTTGTTGTATGAGAACACAGCTCAAAGCTGAAGCTGACACACAGTGACAGTGGCACCTCCTAGTACCCCCTAATGACACTCAAATAATCACTGGTACCTGGGGCGGCCCGCCCTCCACCACTCCCCTAAGTACACCACTGCTCTGTGATATGCTCACACACAAGTTTGGTGAACTGCCAGCAAGTACGGTGCTGTTTGAAGGCATTGCAAATCCCCATAGAGAAGTAATGGTTAATCTATTCAGAGAACACCAAACAGCAGAGAAATGGCAGTGAAATGCCCTGATGTTCAGTGGTTTCAATCAGCAGGTTTATTCAGGCGAACCCCATAGGTTTCAATGTTAAAAATATTCCCGTTTTTATGCAATATCTAATAAACCATTTATTATTTTAATCTGCAGTAACAAGTCTTTGAATTTTTTTTTAGTACCCTTTACTCATTTTTCAGCAAAATTCCCCCCCTTTTTTTTAATAGCGGTTTTTCTTTTTTCTGTAACAGAACTTTTTATTATCAATCATAGGATCTTATATGTAAATTCCAGACATTTTCGTTCAGTAGTTGTTTTGAAAACAGCAGGCCACGGGTTTGCGGTGGCAGCATTCAGCGGCCAACTCCATGCACTTTGGGGACCCTGCGGTGAATGGTGAATTCACTGCAGGGTGGGGAAATTTTATTCCCCGAAGTGCAGGGAACTACAGAACACCAACATGTTGGCGTCATTTCGGTGCTCTGTGAGTAACCCATTTAGTGGTGAGGTTTTTTGCTGCCCCCTGGAAAGTGAAAGCCTAGGCCTTGCCTACCCAGGACATACTTGAAAATTAGTGAAATCTCAATGTATCCTTCCTGGCAAAATACTTTGCAAAAGTAAAAAGAAAAAAAATAATAATAATTTTTTTAGGGGTGGGGCCACCAGTGCGGACCGCCGCCCCCTGGAAAGTGCCGCCCTAGGCCTTGTTGGCCTAGGCTAAAATACCCCACTGCCCCCACCACTAGCAGCCCTGCAGCTGCTGAACAGGAAGGAGGGAGGGAGGCGCCTGCCCTGCAGCACATTTAAAATCCGGTCCCCAGTAAAAACCCTGGACAGCCCCCCCGGTGACCAGCAACTCTACGCAGGTAGGCGACACTGTGTGACACCAGAGCAGCATGAACAACACACAGTGAGGGGATACTGGGGGTATGGGGAGATGGTGACTGGGGGTACTGGAAGAAAGTGGGGGAACTTCGAGAGAGAGTGACAGGGGGTACTGGGAGAGAGTGACTGGGGGTCTTGGGAGAGAGTGAGTGGGCGTACTGGGAGAGAGAGTGACTGGGGTACCTGGAGTGAGAGTGACTGGGGGTACTGGGAGAAAGTGGGGGTACTGAGAGAGGAGAGAGTGACTGGGGTACTGGGAGAGAGTGACTGGGGTACTTGGAGAGAGAATGACTGGGGGTACTTGAGGGAGAGAGAGACTGGGGGTACTGGGAGAGGGTGACTGGGGTACTGGGAGAGAGTGACTGGGTATAGTGTGAGAACGGAACTATGCTAGTGTATACTGGGACAGGGTGACTGGTAGCTGTGGTGTAGCATGGGGGGCATGTGTGTTTCATTTTTTTATTATATCATTATTTTGTTAATATACAATACATGTGCTTGTGGGGTAACAGGGTCAATACTCTACTGGTGGAAGGGAATCAGGGTGTGGGGGGGGCCGCACAATTCTTCCCTTGCCCCGGGCGCTGACAACCCACGCTACGCCGCTGCAATAACCTATAGCCCTGTGCTCATAGATGTAATTTAGGAGACGAAGTTAGGCAATATGTATCCGGATAAGCCCCAATGGGCATAGAAGATATTAAATAGGTAGATAATCGCCGCTATAGAAATAAACAGAATTTCTTTAGATAGATATACAGATAACTAAACATAGATTAAAGGTTTGGTACAAAGATTAACCATTACTTATCTGGGGGACAATTTCGCTGCTGCCAAACGTCAGTGAACTGCACCGTATTTCACTGTCAATTTACCAGTATTTAGCGAATTGACAGTTTAGTGAATAGACAAACTGCCACAAAATTGCACCGTATGGTGAAATTCACCCTTCAGTGCAATTCGGTGGCAAGTTCTTTGCTTATTGAACAACCCCTTGTGAGTTTTATTGATGTGGAGCTCTGTGATACACCCATACACAGCACACATTGCTGCAAGTTTTATTGTTGTGGAGCTCTATGATATGCTCATATACACTGCACATTACTGCAGTGGCAGCTGGTCAAATTTTTAGTTTGAGGGGCGCCAGGCTGCAATCATATCCTGCATAAGCTCCCCCTGGGAATGAAAATATATATACACACACATGCTGAAGTTAACAGGTGCCCGGGAAAAAACAGCTGTTCTGGTAACCCTAGTTCTGTTTCTATGGGAATGTTGTTTGTTGAGCTAATGCTGCTTTATTAAGCCTCACTTGCCCACAGTATCACTTATTTGATTTATAAAAACTAACAGGGTTATTAAAAGAGCTCCGAATTGCTGGCGAAAGGTAACCAAAAGCTGAAATTCAACGTTCGGTTACCTTTCCTGGCCATTCGGCTATCCAGAGAGCAGGCAGTTCGCCAAATGTTGGCGAATTGCCTGCACATATGGTGCCTGTTCGGTGCCTGTTCGAGGGCAGTGAAATCCCCATAGCTTTCGTCTATTCAGAGAACAAAAACCAGCAGTGAAAAGTTGCTGAAATGCCCTGCCATTCGGTGGCTTCATTCATCAGGTTTATTCAGGCGAATCCCATAGGCTTCAATGTTTAAAATATTCCCGTTTTAATTCAATATCTAATAAACCGTTTATTATAATATTCTGCAGTAAAAAGTATCTTTATTAATCTTTTAAGCAATTTTTGGGATTTGTTTGCAAGAAAAATTCCAATTTTTTTTTTTTTTACATATTTTTAAATGTTTTTTCTTCTTTTCTTTTTTACAGCCCTTTTTATTATCATTCATTGGATCTTATATGTAAATTTCAGACATGTTCGCTCAGTAGTTTTTTTAACTACCTCTTATGGTTCAAATGGTTACTTTCTATTCTCTCCTTTTAACCATTCCGTAAGACCCATGCACCATATTGACTACGAACAGTGCATATTCAGTAATACAGACCATTCGTCTTGTTATAACACCACACATCCTCTAGAAAAAGTTTGATTTTAGAAAGGGCTCATCCCTACTACTTATTATAATTGAGGCTAGAATATAGACAATTCTCCTGTCTAACATCCTATTATTTCCCTTCATTTGAAATACATTATAGAATTAGCATACCAGGGTCACCAGTCTATTGCAAATTGAAAGAAGTTTTACTATTATCGGCTTTGTACTATTTGTACTATTATACATTGTTTTTGATATTTTTCCATATGAGCCCAGCGATGTCTATTGGAGTTTTACTATTTTCTCATAGAAACATAGAAAAACGTCGGCAGATAAGAACCTTTCGGCCCATCTAGTCTGCGCAATTACATGGATACTTTACCTGGATTTATCTTTTGTTTAGGTTAGCCTTATGCCTATCCCATGCTTGCTTAAATTCAATTACTGTTTTGGCCTCTACCACTTCAACTGGAAGGCTGTTCCATGTATCCACCACCCTCTCAGTAAAATAATGCTTCCTGATGTTACTTTTAAACCTTTGCCCCTCTAATCTAAGACTATGTCCTCTTGTTTTGCTACTTTGTTTCCTTTTAAATATACTCCCTTCCTCTACCTTGTGTATTCCCTTTACGTATTTAAATGTTTCTATCATATCTCCTCTGTCTCGTCTTTTTTCCAAGCTATACATGTTAAGATCATTAAGCCTTTCCTGGTAACTTTTCTCCTTCAAGCCGTACACCATTTTAGTAGCCCTTCTCTGAGCTCTCTCTAAGATGTCTATATCCTTCTGGAGATACGGTCTCCAGTACTGCACACAGTACTCCAAGTGAGGTCTCACCAGTGCTCTGTACAGTGGCATGAGCACTTCCCTTTGCCTACTGCTAATATCTCTCCCTACACAACCAAGCATTCTGCTAGCATTTCCTGCTGCTCTATTACATTGACTACTTACCCTTAGATCCTCTGAAATAATAACCCCTAAATCCCTTTCCTCAGATGTTGAGGTTAGGACTGTATCAAATATTCTATATTCAGCCCTTGGGTTTTTACGTCCCAGGTGCATTATCTTGCACTTATCCACATTAAAACTCAATTGCCACAGCTCCGACCATTTTTTTAGTTTACCTAGATCATTTGGCATTTGGCTAATCCCTCCAGGAACGTCAACCCTGTTGCAAATCTTTGTGTCATCAGCAAAAAGACATACTTTTCCATTAATACCTTCTGCAATATCACTAATAAAAATATTAAAGAGAATGGGTCCAAGTACTGACCCCTGAGGTACCCCACTGGTAACAAGACCTTGCGCCGAATAAACTCCATTTACCACAACCCTCTGTTGCCTGTCACTCAGCCACTGCCTAATCCATTCAACAATATTGGAATCCAAGCTCAAAGATTGCAATTTATTGATAAGCCTTCTATGCGGAACAGTATCAGAAGCCTTACTGAAATCTAAATAAGCAAGGTCTACTGCACCACCTACAGTATGTCTATTATTTTTGTTACTCAATCAAAAAGATCAATAAGATTAGTTTGGCATGATCTCCCTGAGGTAAACCCATGTTGTTACTGATCCTGTAATCTATGTGTTTTTAGATGTTCAACAATCCTTTCCTTTAACATGGTTTCCATTAATTTCCCCACTACTGACGTAAGACTAACTGGCCTATAGTTCCCCGATTCCTCCCTACTACCCTTCTTGTAAATGGGCACAACATTTGCTAATTTCCAGTCTTCTGAGACGACTCCTGTTAACAAGGATTGGTTAAATAAATCTGTTAACGGTTTTGCTATTACACCACTGAGCTCTTTTAATAATTTAGGGTGGATCGCATCAGGCGCCATTGACTTATTTGTCTTTACTTTAGACAGCTGCTTTGGACTGTATACATCGTTTTATATCGTTTTATATTGTTTCTGTAAGCTATATGAGCCCAGCGATGCCTATTAGTACAAGGGAAAATGGCTCTTACTCATCTCTCAGGGATGTCTGCTCAAATGACACTTTTAAAAAAAAAATTCCTGACATGCATGACATCACAAGCATGCTCAGTTAGGCCGGTGGTGGGCATTTTGGATTCCCCATACAAACGAAGGAGTTTTTATTTATTTTTTTGCTGACCTGCATGACATCACGAGCATGCTCAGTTAGGCCAGTGGCGGCCATTTTGAATTCCCCATACAAACTAATGATTTTTACTTTCATTTTCAGACTATTTAAAGACACAGGGTAATTTTAGTAATACACTAACTGAGGAAGCGGCTGTGATCCGCGAAACGCATTTTAGTGTATTACCCCTTTTTATTTCATACTTTTACCATGTATTTATTTTATCTTTAGAGGAATAAAAAAGTTTAAAAACCAGCAGCTGAACGCTTTTTGCCTCTCTTCAATGCGGCGGTTGCAATATGTTCTAGGGGGACAGCTCTTCACAGAAGAATTTGGCTGATACATCCACCACAGATGAGCATTGCATCTCCTGCTGCAGAGCGAAATTACAGACTCAGGACTCCTTGCCTTGAGTTGGGGAAATCTGGCATTCTCACATAAGTAGTCAGCTGCCTTCAAATCGGTGTCTGACATGAGACACCATTCCATGTGAGTGTAATCTTTCATTCATTTTTTTGACATACGGTGTCAGGCTATACTACGCTATGTCTTGTTCTATTTTTCCTTTGAGGCATTGAGGATCATTCACCATCTACCTACTAGTGAAGATGTAGGATATTATCCTCTATAAGGAACAGACAGAAAGAAGCGCTGAACTCTGCTCTATCTACCCCCATCCTGCTTATTTGAGTGGATTGGGATATACCACTCTACACGCGGGCACAGATAAGCTGCTGTATTCTGCACACATTTTTTGTTTACCTTTTGTGGTTGAAATTTCCAGCCCCCTTTTTTAAGACTGCGAACTTGCTCAAGACTTACTGCCATTTATATCCTGTCTATTTGCTGTTTTGCACATACCAACTCTACTGACATTTTTTTTCTCTACAGGCATTAGCCTGCATGTTACAGCTGTTTTATGAATTTATGCCCTTTTATTATTATCTCTCTGCACGTGCTGTATATTGATAAACTGTTTTATCACTTTGCTAATCTTGCACAAGCTGCACATACATATGTTTACAATGTGAATTATTTGCGCATCTGTATATCGCATATCACTTACTTTTTTTTGCCATTTACTATCACTTGATTTTTTGCCATTTTGCACAACTTCGCTCTCATTTGCACACCAGATTTAACACCGGGTATAGGTCTATAATGTGTTTGGGAATTCATCCCTCCTGAATTATTTGCACACTTATAAATGGTATATTATTTTTCCTTTGCTATTTTGCACACCAATTTTAAGTATCCCCAGACTATCTACTTCAGAGATACTATACCAGTCTCTTACAAAGGAACCACCAGGTGGTGCCAAAATGCAGGATACCTCCTTTTCCTTATATATGAGAAAGAAGTGACAGACTTTTGGGATCCCATATATGGTAATTATAAATAGGTCATGGATTTGATTAGGTAAAAAAAATATTTAACAGTTGGTGTCACAAGTGGGATCTGGTATTCAAATGTGTTTTACATTTGCTTGTTCAGACTTTGCGAATTTGCCTCCTGGCTTGGTTTTTGTTTATTTTCCCTAACATTTTAAGACTCTGGTTGTGAGAGTCGCTCTGTGTTTAGTTGCAGGCAGATTTTATGGACATTCTATTTGTTTGTCTTGGGTAAAAATAAATCATTTGAGGACCTCACATGTGTTAAACTCGCCCACTGCGCTGAGTGTATGTTATTTATCTAGTGTTGGAAATTGAAGTCATAAAAAGAAGAGTCTGTATTGTAGCTCTGTTGTGTTGGAGTTCTGACTTGTCCATACCTGCTTGTAATTGTGAGCATTTTATTTTTTAATTGATTAGATCTGTCCAGTTTTCTTCTCATATAACAAAATGGCTTTGTCTCCCATTGAGAGCAATTCACTTTGCGCTGTTGCGACTTCTTCACGTTGCTGTCTTATTTAATGACCTGTGTCTAAAGGATTTGCACACTGTTTTTCTGTCCGTTTATTTTTGTATTTTATTTTTTTCCCTTTTGTTTCTTGCCATTCATTACGTCAGTTTATCTTCATGTTTGTCTTTACTAATTATTAATGTATGTGTTTATCTTTGATGTTTTGTGTTTCCTAGTTCTGATATTGTGTTTTTCCATGTGTGATCTATGTATAGGGACTGCCTCTCTTACCACATGTTGCTTCATTTCTATGTTTTTTACTGCCTTGCCTCGAGTAAAAAAAAAAATGAGAGAACAGAAGCTCTGGTTTCACATTACATTCCAATAATTGTGTTTGCGATATGTTTTAGTTGTTGCTGTTTATTTACCTAATTGCTGTTTTTTTTTTAATTACTTTTTTTTCAGGAACAGTTTTCATTTGTTCTTTTTTATTTGTAATATATAGTGTTATTATGATGTGTTTATATATAAGGATTGTTTTTTTCTCTGTTCAGTTATTCCCCTTTTCTCTCTTCTTGATCTAAACCAAAAGTGAGGTTTTTTGGAATGTAAAGTGGATAACGGGATATGTAGTTATTTTTGTTGTTCTGTTAGGATGCTATAATGGGATTTGTTTGTATGCTGTGAGTATCTATTAGGGATAATTAGACAGTATATAACAAATAGTAATAATATTCTGATAATTTGTTATCATTATTGATTTTTAAATTATCCTGAGATGTAAAATGGCGTAGTCGGTTATTTTCCCCTGGTCTTTTATTTGAGTCCAGAACAAAGGATTGACCACACTTTAATATAAGTTATATGTTTTGCATAAGGGATGTATATGCCTGTGTAGTCTTCTTTGTTACTGAACGAATGATAATCTCTATTAATATAATTATTATATCGTTATTTGAATCCCCTATTAAATAATTTCCAAAATGACTGACTGAAGTCATTTACAGGTTCTGTAACCTGTACAATGGAATATAAATATATATATATATATATGTGTGTGTGCAACATAATATAGTAGGCAAAGAGGTCCTGCTTAAGAGCTTGCATTCTAAAAGGATAGAGTGATACAGTAGGTGAGAGATTATGTGGACTGTGTGGAAAACGCCTATAGGTTCTGTAGCGCTGTATAAAAGAATGTTAAAAGTATGAAAGTAACTATAAGAAAAAAAGGAAATTAGGCAGATTTATTTAGTATTGAAGGTGATAAGTGAGAATAGACAGTTTTTGATGATAAAAAAAATATTTGATAATTATATGCCCTTCTATATGTTTTTTCCCAGTTTATGATATCTGTGTTATGTGTTTTTTTTATTTGAATATTCAA
The DNA here is from genome assembly GCA_009667805.1 of Leptobrachium leishanense. Classification (NCBI taxonomy): domain Eukaryota; kingdom Metazoa; phylum Chordata; class Amphibia; order Anura; family Megophryidae; genus Leptobrachium; species Leptobrachium leishanense. The sequence goes on from CM019066.1 coordinate 236,879,767, forward strand.
GAGAATATAAGACAATGATGACCGTTGCAAAAGAAAAAAGCCCCTCCATCTTGTCTTTCTCCTTCTACTCCCAACCCCCCCTCTTCTTTTTCCCCTCCCTTTCTATTTCCTTTGTGTCCAAAATTTGCTGAACTTTCATTATGGATTCTTGATTTCTTTAAAGTATTCATTGCTGAACGTTACAAGTTTAAATCCATGTTTTTCTTTACAGCCATAACCGTGTAAGCTTTAAACCCTGACAGGTTACTAATAATTATTTTTTTTACCAAGTTTTTTTTAATTTAGGTGAAAATTACCCAAGTAATGCATGCCAATGCATATTGCAGCTGATGCTGATCAAGCTAGATGGAAGATTATTCAATACCAATATCGATAAAGCTATTGAAATTGAAGGAACTTTACTCAAGCACACATCATCATTTCACATTGCAATGCTACATTTCCTTTACCTGATACCTAAGATCAATAACTGAATTATCAGATACCCGGCAATAAAACATTCTAACAAAAGGAGTTGAATTTCATCATAAATAATATGAAAGAAGAAGAAACACAGAACTTTGCATCTTTATATTCGGAATAATTATTACTGTGCTGTTCTCATAGGGATATTCTGCGCCAGATACCTGAATGCTTGTTCTAACTGATGATTATTTCATATTATATTTTATGTGATTATAATTTTGGTTTTCAGGAGTGGGTTGGTGCCCTGATGTGTTTAGGGTACTGTAGGTCACATTCAATTAAAATTAGAATTAATTAATGAATTTAGGAACATATAAATTAATGCATTTGCATAAATATGTTTCATGACATATATAGTGTTAAATGGAATATCAGCTGGGTGGAGTAGAGGTAACATCACTGCTCTGCATGGAGAGAGCCTGTGGAGTCATGGGTTCGATCCCGACGAGCATCTCTCCAGTAAGTGTCCTTGGGCAAGACACCTAATGGTACATACTCACCACCCAGGACATACTTGAAAATGAGAGAAATCTCAATGTATCCTTCCTGGTAAAAATCCTTTCTCAAAAAATATCGTTTAATTCTGGTCTAAATGATTGTAGGAAAGTATTAATTCGGTAAAATTATAAGTTGTTTTTATTTTGATTTTATTGGGATTGGTGTGTTTTATAAACACCAGTTTTGTTTCAAAACACCAAACAAGAATGGATAAGATATCAATAAATTATTTTTTGATATTAAAATGGGTGGAGTATGCACTTCGGTTATTTCCCTTTTGAGCCAAAGTTGTGTTTATATATACAGTTGTGTTCAAAATTATTCAACCCCCAATGCTGTAAAGGGTTTTAGGGAATTTAGTGTACATTTGTAATTGAATTCAGAATGAAATCCTACAAGGACTTTTTAAAGAACCATATGCAACTAAAATGACATCAGTTGGTTTTGTAATACAGTAGTAAATGTTTCTTTTGTGAATTCTTCATTGACACAATTATTCAACCCCTTAAAGACTACCACTCTGAAGAACAGAGGTTCATTCAAGTGTTTTCAATCAGGTATTGAAAACACCTGTGGATGTCACGGAGCAGCAATAAAGCATAATAAGCACCAATTAGGCAGCTTTAAAATGACTGTGATACTCAGTTCCTTCTAGACATTTACTGGTGTGGTTACAAACATGGTGAAGTCAAGAGAATGGTCCAGGAAGACAAGAGAAGAGGTGATTACTCTTCACAGGAAGGGCAATGGCTATAAGAAGATTGCAAAGATGTTAAACATACCAAGAGAGACCATAGGAAGCATCATACGCAAATTCAAGGCAAAGGGCACTGTTGAAACGCTACCTGGTCGTGGCAGAAAGAAGATGCTGACTTCGACTGCTGTGCGCTACCTGAAGCGTAGAGTGGAGAAAAGTCCCCGTGTGACTGCTGAGGAACTGAGAAAAGATTTGTCAGATGTGGGTACTGAAGTTTCAGCTCAGACAATACGGCGCACACTGCGTAATGAAGGCCTCCATGCCAGAACTCCCAGGCGCACCCCCTTGCTGTCTCCAAATAATAAGAAGAGTCGACTGCAGTATGCCAAAAGTCATGTGGACAAACCACAGAAGTTTTGGGATAGTGTTCTGTGGACTGATGAAACAAAATTAGAACTGTTTTGGCCCATGGATCAACGCTATGTTTGGAGGAGGAAGAACAAGGCCTATGAAGAAAAGAACACCTTGCCTACTGTGAAGCATGGCGGGGGGTCAATCATGCTTTGGGGCTGTTTTGCTTCTGCAGGTACAGGGAAGCTTCAGCGTGTGCAAGGTACCATGAATTCTCTTCAGTACCAGGAGATATTGGATGACAATGTGATGCAGTCCGTCACAAACCTGAGGCTTGGGAGACGTTGGACCTTTCAACAGGACAATGATCCCAAGCATACCTCCAAGTCCACTAGAGCATGGTTGCAGATTAAAGGCTGGAACATTTTGGAGTGGCCATCGCAGTCACCTGACTTAAATCCGATTGAGAACCTCTGGTGGGACTTAAAGAAAGCAGTTGCAGTGCGCAAGCCTAAGAATGTGACTGAACTGGAGGCTTTTGCCCATAACGAATGGGCGAAGATACCCGTAGATCGCTGCAAGACACTTGTGTCAAGCTATGCTTCACGTTTAAAAGCTGTTATAACTGTAAAAGGATGTTGTACTAAGTACTAAGATTGAATGTCACTTGGGGGTTGAATAAAACTGATAATGATGTGAGCACAGAAAAGACATTTGTGGTTATTTCATTATAAATGTTATGTTATATTTGTCTGACCTACACGTGCCTCTTTGATTTAATTGTAAGCAAGATGACTGAATGATCAAAACCAATGTCAAACTGGCCAAAACACTCAATTTCAGTGGAGGTTGAATAATTTTGAACACAACTGTATACTAGCTTTTGCCTGCGGCTTCGCTCGCGTGGATTTTAGGATTTGTTAAAATAGTTTTTTTAAAAGAAACTTGAGGTTTTTTTGGTAGAACCCCCCTTTCCCCCACTTGGGATTTTTGGAAAATTGTAAAACACGTGTTTTTTTTTGCACGAAGATTGTAAATATCGAATTTCACAACTGTAATATCATTGGTTTTTGAAATATAAGTATAGTGATAAAGGTATTTATCCCCCTTTTTGCCTCCCCCACTCGATTTTGGAAAATGGTAAAATACGTGTTTTATTTTCAAGACAAATCTAAATACCAATTTTCACGTCTGTAACATCTTCTGTTTTTGAGATATAGGTATCCTGTTGAAAAGTATTCACCCTCCTTTTTTCACCCACCACGTGGGATTCTTGGAAAATGGTAAAACATGTTTTTTTTTTTTTTTCAAGAAGATTGTAAGTGCCAGATTTCACACCTGTAACATCTTTGGTTTTTGGAAATATAGGTATACTGATAAAAGTATTCAACCCCCCTTCTTCCCCCTCCCACTGGATTTTTGGAAAATGGTAAAATAGGTGTTTTTTTGTTTCTCAAGACAAATCTAAATACCAATTTTCACATCTGTAACATCTTCTGTTTTTGAGATGTAGGTATCCTGTTTAAAAGTATTCACCCCCCCCTTTTTTACCACTCCACCTGGTTTTTTGGAAAATGGTAAAACACGTGTTTCTTTATTTTCAAAAGATTGTAATTACCAAACTTCACACCTGTAACACCTTGGTTTTTGAACTATAGATATACTGATAAAAGTATTCAGACCCCTTTCCCTCGACCCTCCCCTATTTGGATTTGTGGAAAATGGCAAAACACATGTTTATTTTTTTCACGAAGATTGTAAATACCAAATTTCACACCTGTAACATCTTTGTTTTTGAAATATAGGTATACTGATAAAAGTATTCAGCCCCCCTTTTTGCCCCTCCCACTGAATTTTTGGAAAATGGTAAAATAGGTGTTTTTTGTTTCTCAAGACGAATCTAAATACCAATTTTCACGTATGTAACATCTTCTGTTTTTGAGATATAGGTATCCTGTTTAAAAGTATTCAGCCCCCCTTTTTTTGTCATCCCCCCTTGGGATTTTTGGAAAATGGCAAAACACCTGTTTTTATTTTTCAAGAAGATTGTAAATACCAAATTTCACGTCTGTAACATCTTTGGTTTTTGAAATATAGGTATAATGATAAAAATATTCAGACCCCTTTCCCCCGAAATCTAAATACCAGTTTTCACGTATGTAACATCTTCTGTTTTTGAGATATAGGTATCCTGTTTAAAAGTATTCAGCCCCCCTTTTTTGTCATCCCCCTTGGGATTTTTGGAAAATGGCAAAACACCTGTTTTTATTTTTCAAGAAGATTGTAAATACCAAATTTCACGTCTGTAACATCTATGGTTTTTGAAATATAGGTATAATGATAAAAATATTTTCGGCCCCTTTCCCCCGACCCCCCCCCAATTGGATTTGTGGAAAATGGCAAAAAACATGTTTGGTTTTTTCACGAAGATTGTAAATACCAAATTTCACACACGTAACATCTTCGGTTTTTGAAATATAGATATACTGATAAAGGTATTCAACCCCCGTTTTTGCCCCCCCAAGGAATTTTCAGAACATGGTAAAATATGTGTTGTTTTATTTTTCAAGACGAATCTAAATACCAATTTTCAGGATTGTAACATTGTCTGTTTTGGAGATACAGGTATCCTGTTTAAAATATTCAACCCCCTTTTTTCGCCCCCACTTGGATTTTTGAAAAACGGTAAAATACATGTTTTTTTATTTTTCAAGACGAATCTAAATACCGATTTTCACATCTGTAGCATCTTCTTTTTTTGAGCTATAGGTATCCTGTTTAAAATATTCAACCCCCTTTTTCACCCCCTTAGGGGCGGAGTTTCCAAAAATCCTTCCTTAGTGGGTGCCCACATCATAAAAACAGTGCACCTTCAAAATTACACATTCCTAGGTTAAACGGTTTCAGCTGGGCGTTGATGAGTCAATCAGTCAGGACTTTCGCGTTTATAATAAAAGTATTCAACCCCCCTTTTTGCCCCCCCAGGAATTTTCAGAAAATGGTAAAATATGTGGGGGTTTTTATTTGTCAAGATGAGTCTAAATACCGATTTTCACGTCTGTACCATCTTCTGTTTTTAAGACATAGGTATCCTGTTTAAAATATTTTAAATATTCAACCCCCCTTTAATTGCCCCCCAGTTGAATTTTTGAAAAACAGTAAAATACGTGTTTTTTTATTTTTCAAGAAGAATCTAAATACCGAGTCTCACGTCTGTAACATCGTCTGTTTTTAAGATATAGGTATCCTGTTTAAAATATTCAACCCCCTTTTTTCACCCCCCAAGTTGAATTTTTGAAAAACGGTAAATTATGTGTTTTTTTATTTTTCAAGAAGAATCTAAATACCGATTTTCACATCTGTAACATCTTCTGTTTTTGAGCTATATGTATCGTGTTTAAAATATTCAACCCCCTTTTTCACCCCCTATGGGGCGGAGTTTCCAAAAATCCTTCCTTAGTGGGTGCCTACATCATAAAAACAGTGCACCTTCAAAATTTCACGTTCCTAGGTTAAATGGTTTCAGCTGGGCGTTGATGAGTCAGTCAGTCAGTCAAGACTTTCGCGTTTATATATATAGATTTTTCTCTAATGCAATGAGTCAGAAGTAATATGATTTTCTTTTTTTTGTTGTTGCGTGAGGTCCATAGGCTTTGCGGGAAACTTTAAAATTTATTATCTGTGTCTCTTCTTGTGTAATTAATATTTTTATTGTTTCGTGCATTTGAGAGTGAGGAATAAATGAATGTGTATACAATTAGAAGATATTTTATTTTTTAATTTCTTTATTTTTGCTAAAACTGTGTCACATCTTCATCATCACAAGAAATCTGACAGTCACCAAGTTCACAATGACTGCATCATGGACATTTTGTGTCAAGGTCAATTGTCGGGTATATTACACACAAAAGAGAATTTTAAATTGGACGCTTGTAGCCATTTTGTGTGAAAGACAGTTTTTCTTTCTAATTTCTCTAGGTTTAGAAATGAACGAGATTTTTTTTACAGAGTTCATTCCTGGGTGAAGTCTTTTATATTTTTTTTAAGAAGTGCCAGACATGAAGGAATCTAGAATGTGTGTATGTGATAAGGCTAAGGTTTAAGTGCTAAGACGTGTCATAATTAAATTTATTGGTCTATCTTAAGTTTTAAAACAAAAGAGATTTTGTCTTTTGGGTATAGGAAAAAGAGTTAAAATTTCTGGAATATAAATTTATATTCACAAAATATATGTTTATAATCAAGGTATATTTTATTATAATTACAGTATGAAATATATACTCAAAAATATTGTAGAAAGTATATAATTGGTAAATAATAAAATTACTAAAGAATTGAGTTAACCAGAAAAGAATTTAGTTGTTAGGACTCTATAGTAATTTCAAAAGGGAGTAGGAATATAAATCAGGTATGACAGATGGAGACAGAGACAGTCTAGTTGGAAGAGAAGGTGTTTAAGTCAGTCTGACCTTTTTGACCCGAGATAAGAATTAAAAAGAAATGGTGGAATTAATTGGAATTAATAAAAGAAGTGCAATACTGCCCTCTAGAGGATAGTAAAAATAATGATTCATATTATTATTAATTAACCATGACGTCAAATTGGCTATAATAAGCGGCAAGGCTCTTTGTGAGGCAGTCGGAGATTTCAGCAGACAGACTCACATCGCAATGCATTCAGACGTCCAATACACATGACACTCTGAAGTCGGAGATTTCAGCAGACAAACTCACATCGCAATGCATTCAGACGTCCAATACACATGACGCTCTGAAGTCAGAGATTCCAGCAGTCAGACTCACACTGCAATACATTACACATGACCCTCTGAGAGTCCAAGATTCCAACACTCAGACTCACACCACGATGCAGGCAGGTCCCAAGACACGAGGCAATCAAGATTCTCACCAACTCTCTAACTCACATGCATTGATTATCGGATATCGATAATTTTCACACATTCCAAAAATTACTACATCAGGAATTCCAAGGCAGACTTATCAACAGCCAAATTGGACAGGTAATGTATGAAATAAGGAATTAATGTAACTATAGATTTGTAGAGATTCTTGCAACGTAGACTGAGACTTCTCGGATACGGTTAAATCCAAATTCTAAGTATTTCTAATCTGCAGATGGAAATATGAAGAAGTGGATATAAGGATTTATTCCTAAAGAAATGTTGTAAGATTGATACCAATATATATTGAATTTGGAAATTACTGTGATTAAAATTAATAAGCAGGGAATTATATAACTACAAAATAAAAAGCAAAAGATTAGAAGTTTAATTCTCGAGATTAGGGGAGGATTCACTAAATAAGTTTTTATTACTTATCATTAAATTAGCTCATCTTTTGTTGATTCATGTAGCATAGAGATATATATATATATCTATAAGAGCTGGCTGGTTAAACATTGTTTGCTGGGAAATGCATGTTGTAGTAAGCAGAAATGTTTATTAACCATTTGTGTATTAGTTACTAACTGATAAGGTAAATGATATTAATCATATATGCAGTTACTAACCGGAGATACATATATTGTGAAGCTAGTTTTTATATGCTGATGGATTGTGGTTTATAAATTGTTGTTTATGATATGAGATTTGAAATTCTTTTGTATACGTAATAAATATATATATGTTTTTATCCGATTATTGATTATTGTATTTTTTAAAGCAAAACACAGACAATTAAAAGAATTCAGGATAATTTCTAAGAGATATAGACGATTGATATTTGTGTCTCGTATAAGTTTCTTATGAAATAATAATCCCTGATATATTGGAGGCAACTGCCGAGGTAGGTCCAGTAAGTCCAATATAGACATATTGGAGGCTTGGCTGATAAATCCAATATATATAAACGTGTTGTATTCACGTGCAGAGATTATATCCGACACAATTGTCACAGGTAATAAGCAACCAGCGCAAAGAGACAGCTTGTTCAGGAGTCCCTATGTTGGGAGCTCTGATTACATTCAATGATTATGCATCTCAAGCTGGGATGTTGAAAAAAGACCAAACCTTGATCTCACACTTTGTACAAGGACTACGGTATTAGATTATGAGATATTATTATTTTTTTTATTTAATTCCCTAGATAAGTGTGAGAAAGGATTGGATTTAGGAAAATGAGACTGTACTTTGTCGGGTATTTTCATAGGAAAACAAAATGGATGCCTGTAGCCATTTTGTGTAATTTTCGTATAATCTATTCTTTCTTATAATATCGAAAAAAAATTGTTACCTTTCACCCATTTTCAAGCCTGGAGTCATATTCTTTTCATAATTTTTTTTTTAAAGAAGACGAGTTCATATTAAGTATAAACCCATTAGGAGGAATAAAAGAGTTATGTGTGTTTTTTTAAAATGACTATAATCGTAGACATGAAGACGCTATATATAAAGTGTTTCTATTTGATATATATGTAGTAGATAACTGCTAGAGATATCAAGGAAATTTATAGCCATGTGTTTGCTTGCCTTGAATGAAAAATATTTTACTAAGGATTCTATACACAAAATATCTATGCACAAGTATATATCTATACAATATATATATGATGTATCCAATATTTAGATGTTTTAATATTTTGTAGAGTGCATAACTGTGATGATAGATAAGTAAAATATTGAGAAATACTCTGTAGTTTAAAAGTAGAAGGAATGTCTATATGTTAACTAAAAATACATTTTGAGAAACCTTGAAACAGGCTAGAGAAGGCCGATACTAAATTTTAAAGTGACAGACCAGACAGAAAGTCTGGAAAGACATTGAAACGGTCTTTGTTTAACTAGATAAGAGTAGATTGACCCATGACCTATGATAGAGGAGAATAAAATAAAATCTTGCCATTTATTTTTAAATCAACACTGCCATCTAGTGTTATATTATGAGTTTGACAGTCCTCGGATATTATTGGGAAACAGATATGCTAAATAGAGAGCACGTGATAAGTGACGCAAATTACCCTATATCTGTGTAGTCACTGAGAGCTTACTGAGTCAGTTTCATTTCCTCACGCAATCACTGGCTCTCTCACACCCATCCCAAAAGCCTTGCACATGGAGCAGCTCACAAGGACAAAGGGACACAAAGAAAATAAGATGGACACAAACATATAACATCTTATAATATTCTCACAAGTTCTCACACACTCTCCAATTAACTCATTTACATTCACTGAGATTGCTGCTGTAACCAAGGAGTTCACAGATAACAGGTAAAGTATGAAAGCAATTTAAGTGGAATGACTGCAGTTATATGTATATACAGTGGCAAGAAAAAGTATGTGAACCCTTTGGGATTACGTGGAGTTTTGCATGAATTGGTCATAAAATGTGCTCTGATCTTCATCTAAGTCACAACAATTTGAAAAACACAGTCTGCTTAAAATAATACAACACAAACATTATATGCTTTCATGTTTTTATTGAACATAACATTCACAGTGCAGGGTGGAAAAAGTATGTGAACCTTTGGACTTAATAACTGGTTGACCCTCCTTTGGCAGCAATAACCTCAACCAAACGTTTCCTGTAGTTGCAGATCAGACCTGCACAATGATCTGGAGTAATTTTGGACCACTCCTCTTCACAAAACTTTCAGCGTAGCAATATTCTTGATGTCTGGTGTGAATCGCTCTCTTAAGGTCATGCCACAGCATTTCAATCGGGTTGAGGTCAGGACTCTGACTGGGCCACTCCAGAAGGAGTATTTTGTTTTGTTGAAGCCATTCTATTGTTGAATTACTTGTATGCTTTGGGTCAATGTCCTGTTGCATCACCCATCCTCTGCGGAGCTTCAGTTGGCGGACAGATGGTCTTACGTTTTCCTGCAAAATGTCTTGATAAACTGTGGAATTCATTTTTCCATCAATGACAACAATCCGTCCAGGCCCTGAGGCAGCAAAGCAGCCTCAAACCATGATGCTCCCTCCGCCATGTTTTTCAGTGGGGATGAGGTTTTGATGTTGGTGTGCTGTGCCTTTTTTTCTCCACACATAGTGTTGCGTGTTTTTCCCAAACAACTCAATTTTGGTTTCATCTGTCCACAGAATATTTTGCCAGTAGTGCTGTGGAACATCCAGGTGCTCTTTTGCAAACTTCAAACGTGCTGCAATATTCTTTTTGGACAGCAATGGCTTCCTCCGTGGTGTCCTCCCATGTACTCCATTCTTGTTTAATGTTTTCTTTTATTGTAGATGTGTCAACAAAAATGTTAGCATGTGCCAGAGATTTCTGTAAGTCTTTAGCTGACATTAAGCATTCTGCGCTGTGCTCTTGCAGTCATCTTTACAGGACGACCAGGCCTAGGGAGAGTAGCAACAGTGCTGAACTTTCTCCATTTGTAGACACCGTGGACTAACACCGTGTCTTACCGTGGACACATGAACATCAAGGCTTTTGGAGATACTTTTGTAACCCTTTCCAGCTTCATGCAAGTCAACAACTCTTGATCGTAGGTCTTCTGAGAGCGCTTTTCTGCGAGGCATGGTTCACATCAGGCAGTGCTTCTTGAAACCAGTAAACCCAAAACTGGTGTGTGTTTATAAAGGGCAGGAGAGCTTTCAGCAACACATCCAATAATATCACACTGACTCAAGGTTGGCTCACTCCTGGCTCCAATTAGCTCTTGGAGAAGTCATTAGGCTAGGGGTTCACTACTTTTTCCACCCTGCACTATGAATGTTTACATGTTATGTTCAATGAACACATGAAAACATATAATGTTTGTGTTGTATTATTTTAAGTAGACTGTGTTTTCCAAATTGTTGTGACTTAGATGAAGATCAGAGCACATTTTATGACCAATTCATGCAAAACTCCACGTAATCCCAAAGGGTTCACATACTTTTTCTTGCCACTGTAGGTGTGTATATTGCAATGGATATAGACAGAGTTCTCAGATTATCGCTAGATCGGAATCTTCAATATATTTCTAACCTGCAGTATAGAAATATGAGACGGGTCTGATATAAAAGGATATAAATTTGTCCTAAAGTATTTATTGCAGTGTATACATATACAGTCATGGCCGAAATTGTTGGCACCCCAGACATTTTTCCAGAAAATCAAGTATTTCTCACAGAAAAGTATTGCAGTAAGACATGTTTTGCTATACACATGTTTATTCCCTTTGTGTGTATTGGAACAAAACAAAAAAAGGGAGGAAAAAAAGCAAATTGGACATAATGTCACACAAAACATCAAAAATGGGCTGGACAAAATTATTGGCCCCCTTACCTTAATATTTGGTTGCACACCCTTCGGAAAAAATAACTGAAAGCAGTCGCTTCCTATAACCATCAATAAGCTTCTTACACCTCTCACCTGGAATTTTGGACCACTCTTTCTTTGCAAACTGCTCCAAGTCTCTCTTATTGGAAGGGCGCCTTTTCCCAACAGCAATTTTAAGATCTCTCCACAGGTGTTCAATGGGATTTAGATCTAGACTCATTGCTGGCCACTTCAGAACTCTCCAGCGCTTTGTTGTCATCCATTTCTGGGTGCTTTTTGACGTATGTTTGTGGTCATTGTCCTGCTGGAAGACCCAAGATCTCGGATGCAAACCCAGCTTTCTGACACTGGGCTCTACAGTGCGACCCAAAATCCTTTTGTAATCCTCAGATTTCATGATGCCTTGCACACATTCAAGGCACCCAGTGTCAGAGGCAGCAAAACAACCCCATAACATCATTGAACCTCCACCATATTTCACTGTAGGTACTGTGTTCTTTTCTTTGTAGGCCTCATTCCATTTTCGGTAAACAGTAGAATGATGTGCTTTGCCAAAAAGCTCTATCTCGGTCTCATCTGTCCACAAGACGTTTTCCCAGAAGGATTTTGGCTTACTCAAGTACATTTTGGCAAACTGTCGTCTTGCTTTTTTAGGTCTCTGTGTCAGCAGTGGGGTCCTCCTGGGTCTCCTGCCATAGTGTTTCATTTCATTTTACATGTCGACGGATAGTTCGCGCTGACACTGATGCTCCCTGAGCCTGCAGGACAGCTTGAATTTCTTTGGAACTTGTTTTGGGGTGCTTATCCACCATCCAGACTATCCTGCATTGCAACCTTTCATCAATTTTTCTCTTCTGTCAACCCACAGAGAGATTAGCTACAGTGCCATGGGTTGCAAACTTCTTGATAATGTTGCGCACTGTGGACAAAGAAAAATCTAGATCTCTGGAGATGGACTTGTAACCTTGAGATTGTTGATATTTTTCCAAAATTTTGGTTCTCAAGTCCTCAGACAGTTCTCTTCGCCTCTTTCTGTTGTCCATGATTAGTGTGGCACACACAGACACACAATGCAAAGACTAAGTGAACTTCTCTCCTTTTTATCTGCTTTCAGGTGTGATTTTTATATTGCCCACACCTGTTACTTGCCCCAGTTGAGTTTACAGGAGCATCACATGCTTGAAACAATCTTATTTATCCACAATTTTGAAAGGGTGCCAATAATTTTGTCCAGACCATTTTTGGAGTTTTGTGTGACATTATGTCCAATTTGCTTTTTTTCCTCCCTTTTTTGTTTTGTTCCAATACACACAAAGGGAATAAACATGTGTATAGCAAAACATGTGTTACTGCATTACTTTTCTGTGAGAAATACTTGATTTTCTGGAAAAATTTCTGGGGTGCCAACAATTTCAGCCATGACTGTACATATATTGAAATTGGAAGAGCTATTGTGATTGAATTACTAAGCAGGGATTTTATAACCTACAATATAAAAAGCAAAAGATTAGAAGCTAAATTCTCGTTATCATTCTAAATAGAATAAGTGATAGCTTCATCTTTTTGTTGACCCAGTAGCACTGAGTTATATATATATATGTATACATATGTGTATATATAGTTTCAACGCAGTTGGAGCCGCACAAGTGTCCTTGTTTAAAACAATACATTTTATTTAGAACATAAAATAAAACCGACGTTTCGGCTCAGACACGAGCCATTCTCAAGGTTTAAAATACACACTTTACACCAACATGTATATTATTATTATTATTCTTTATTTATAAAGCGCCAGCATATTGCGCAGCGCTGTACAATAAGCACAGTATAGACAGGGTTACAATACATTGAACAACATTTGACAAACAGTACAGGAGGAGATGAGGGCCCTATTCCCGTAGGAACTCACAATCTAGGAGGGTTGGGGTTGGAAACAGGAGGAGAGGACTGTAAGGTGAGGGTGATTGATGGTTGCGTCAGTGAGTTGGGTGGTAGGCTTCCCTAAATAGGAATGTTTTAAGGGAGCGTTTGAAGGAAGAGAAGTTAGGGGAAAGTCTGACAGTACGAGGGAGAGCGTTCCAGAGAGTGGGGGCTGCGCGTGAGAAATCCTGCAGTCTATCATGGGAAGAGGTGATGCGGGGAGAAGCTAGGCGCAGGTCACTGTTTGACCTTAGGGAGCGGGCTGGGGTGTATTTGGTGATTAGTGAGGACAGGTAGTGGGGAGCTGAGTTAGTGAGGCTTTTGTAGGTAAGGATAAGGATTTTGAACTTAATTCTGCAGTGGATGGGGAGCCAGTGAAGGGACTCGCAGAGGGGAGCGGCAGAGACAGAGCGGTGGGTGAGGTGAATTAGCCTGGCGGAGGCGTTCAGGATGGATTGTAGGGGGGAGAGGTGGGACAGAGGGAGGCCAGATAAGAGATTATTGCAATAGTCGAGTCGGGAGATTACCAGGGCGTGTATGAGTTGTTTTGTGGCGACAGCGGTAAGAAATGGCCGAATTCTGTAAATATTACGCAGTTGGTATCGGCAGGAGGAGGAAAGAGACTTGATGTGGGGGATGAAGGAAAGAGCAGAGTCAAGTGTAACTCCAAGACAGCGAACTTGGTTTGATGGGGAGATGGTGATACCCTCCACCGTGATCGAGAAGTCAGGAGGTGGGGCGGCATTAGAGGGAGGAATAAGTAGGAGCTCAGTCTTTGACATGTTGATCTTTAGGTGGTGGGAGGCCATCCAGGAGGAGATGCCAGATAAACAGTCACTGACTTTGGAAAGGACAGGGGGAGAGAGATCAGGGGTAGAGAGGTAGATCTGAGTGTCATCAGCGTAGAGGTGGTAATTAAAGCCAAAGCTGTTGATGATTTTGCCCAGGGAGGAGGTGTAGATGGAAAAGAGCAGAGGACCAAGGACAGAGCCTTGAGGTACACCAACAGATAGAGGCAATGAGGAGGAGGAGTTACCAGCAAAGGACACACAGAAGGACCTGTTGGATAAATAGGAGTCAATCCAAGCAAGTGCAGTGTCACCGAGACCCAGAGAGTTGAGGGTCAGTAGAAGGAGGGGGTGGTCAACAGTGTCAAAAGCAGCCGAGAGGTCAAGCAGGATGAGAATAGAATAGTGGCCGTGTTTTTTAGCAGTTAGGAGGTCGTTGGTGACTTTGGTGAGGGCAGTTTCAGTTGAGTGTAGGGGACGGAAGCCAGATTGCAGGGGGTCAAGTAGGGAATTGGAGGACAGGAAGATGGAGAGGCGGTTGAAGACTAGTTTTTCTAAGAGCTTAGAGGTAAAGGGAAGCAGGGATACAGGACGGTAGTTGGATGGAGAGTTGGGATCTAGGGATGGTTTCTTTAGTAAAGGGGTAACTAGCGCGTGTTTGAAGGCGGATGGAAAGGAGCCAGTGGAGAGAGATAGGTTGAAGATGTGTGTGAGAGCAGGGGTGAGGGAGGAGGAGAGGGGAGGAATTAGATGTGAGGGAATGGGGTCGAGCGGGCACGTGGTGAGATGTGAGGAGGACAATAAGGAATTGACTTCCTCCTCAGTGGTTGGAGGAAGCGGCAGAGGGTGGCAGATGGACCTGTGGGAGTGGAGGTGGCAGATAACTATCTTGTGTTGGGATGTTGCTTCTGATATTTAAAGTTTTACTGAGGAAGTAGTCTGCCAGGTCTTGAGCGCTGAAGGCAGCTGAGGGGGGAGGTGCAGGTGGGTAGAGGAGGGTGTTGAAGGTGGACCAGAGCCGTTTAGGGTTGGAGGACAGCGTAGATATAAGAGATGAGAAGAAGGATTGTTTGGCCAAGTGGAGGGCAGAGGTGTATGACAGGAGAATAAACTTGAAGTGAACAAAATCAGCTTCAGAGCGGGATTTCCTCCAGGCACGCTCTGCGGTGCGGGAGCATCTTTGCAGGTAGCGAGTCTGGAGGGTGTGCCAGGGCTGAAGCTGGCGGCGTGGGGCCTTACAGAGTCGAAGAGGAGCAAGAGTGTCTAGAGCAGAGATAAGCGTAGTGTTGTAGTGATTAGTGGCAGCATCAGGGCAGGTGAAGGATGAGGTATGAGGGAGGTGGTGAAGTAGGTTGGAGAATTGATGGGGGTCCACAGCCTGTAGATTTCTGCGAGTGTGTGTGCGGGGTGGGGGAGCAGGGTGTTTAGGAAGTCCAGATAGGTTGAAAGAGAGAAGGTGGTGGTCAGAGATGGGGAAAGGGCGACAGTTGAACTCAGAAATGGAGCAGAGGTTGGAAAAGACAAGGTCAATAGCGTGACCATCGCGGTGGGTAGGGAGGAGGGAGGATTGTGTGAGTCCAAGGGAGGACGTGAGTGAAAGAAGTTTGGAGGCAGCAGGGGCGGAAGGATCGTCAATGGGAATGTTGAAGTCCCCGAGAACTAGGCATGGAAGATTAGAAGACAGAAAGTGAGAGACCCAGGTAGCAAAGTGGTCAAATGTATATAGTGAGAGTAGAAAAACTCTCACCATTCCGATTGGTGAACCTTAATTGTTCACACACCTAAAGTGTATACAATAAATTTCCCACTGGGGCGTTGTGTTTGCATGCGTAATCCAACGCCTGACGTGCCCGGCGTCCATGGAAACCACATCAACTAACCCCAGCTAGCGATTTAAAAACAATCATGGAGGAAAAATAAGCAAAAAAGAATCAATAAAGCAGTACATAAATTACAAAAAATTAATAGCAAAAACGTAACAAAAAATACCAAAAGCCTGCCAACCATATTGATTATCTGGGATCCTAAACAACTATATTATAATGTCGGCTCAACGCCGTATTAATTAACTAATGTAATCTGCATCGAGCATTGTCAAAGCTCAACTGTGAAAAAAGATACAGTGAACCAGATATTATTAATACTATAACTATATAAGGTGGTAAAGCATCTATCGATCTTGTAAAAAACATGAAAGAGCATTATATTCGTTGAGACCCCTGGGTACCAGGGTGTCCAGTTTTTTAATCCAAAATGCTTCCCGTTGAAGTAATAACTGTGATCTGTTCCCTCCTCTCCTTAATGGTGGAATGTGGTCGATTCCAATGAATCTCAAGGAAGGCAGGCGATGCTGGTATTGTAAGAAATGTTTTGCAACAGGCTTGTCCGTTTGGCCATCACGATAGGCAGTGTTGATCGTGGAGCGATGCCCTCTAAGCCGATCATGGAGCGTTAAGTCGGTTTTTCCCACATAGCATAAGCCACATGGGCAAGTGATTAAATAGATGATGTATTCTGTTTGACATGTTATCCGATGTTTAATATCAAATCTCTGTCCAGTCCATGGATGTACAAATGAAGCTCCAGCATTCATATGACTGCACGTAACACAATTAAGACATTTGAAACAGCCTTTCTTCAATGATGTTGTCGACGGCATGTATGAAGTAACCGGGTCTGTATGTACTAATAGATCCTGTAGATTTCTGGTTCGTTTGTAACTTATTAAGGGGGGTCTTTTAAATTGCTCTGGGAGTGAGTTATCAAACTGGAACATGTTCCAATGTTTGCGTAAATTTTGAGCTACTTGCATGCCATGTTGACCATGGGTAACTGGTAAATAGATTCTAGAAGGCTTCAAATCATCTTTATGAACTGGATGTTGAAATCGGTAGGTAACTTTTTGTAATGCGATATCCAATCGTTTCGCCTTATATCCTCTATTAATAAATCTGATGTACATTTCGTGTATTTGTAGATTACGTTGAGTTTCATCACTATTGTATCTCAAAACACGAAGAAATTGTGAGATAGGTAAAGAATTGATTAGATGGTATGGATGATGACTATCAGCTCTCAATAACGAGTTTCTATCCGTAGATTTTTGATATAAGGTGTACCCAAGTTCATTCCCTTGGCGAAATATCTCCACATCAAGGAATGGTATTGATTTAGTATTACATGCTGCTGTCACTTTAACTGGCGATTCCAACACGTTAATCTGCCGTACCATGTCTTTAAAGGATATCTCATCGCCACCCCAAATTAGGAAAATATCATCCACGAACCTGCAATAAAAAAGCAATTGCTCTGGAGGTAAAGTTAACAAATGCTGTTGTTCAAAATAATACATGTAGGTATTTGCATACGATGGTGCCATGGAGGCAACCATTGCCATTCCAGACCTTTGAATATAAAAATTATTTTCAAATTTGAAATAGTTATTTTCTAATGTAATAGCCAGCAGTTGAATAATAAATTCAATCGGGGGACCACTATAAACAGTTGATTCTTGTAGCACTTGTTTAAAACATGCTATACCCTCCTGATGCGGAATTATGGTGTAACAATTTTTAACATCCATAGTAGCAAGAATCCAAGGCGTTTCAGGTAATTGCACCGCCTTAATCTGTGTTAGAAAATCAGGGGTATCTTTAATGCATGTTGGAAGGAGCTGTATAGTGGATTTAGATAATGAATCGATGTATTTACCAAGAGGTTCCAGCAATCCACCTCTAGCTGAGACAATCGGTCTCCCAGGGGGGGTTTGTGCATTTTTGTGTATTTTGGGAATGGTGTATAGAATGGGAACCTTGGGAAATTGTACACTTAAGTATTTTGCTGTAGTCTCAGTGATGAATCCTGCTTGTAGACCCATAGCGATAATTGATTGAATTTTCAAATTTCTTTCTTTCGTGGGATCATAAGTAATTCTTCCATAAGTGTTAACATCAGAGAGCTGTTCGTCGGTTTTATTTTATGTTATAAATAAAATTTATTGTTTTAAACAAGGACATGTGTGCGGCTCCAACTGCGTTGAAACTACCTATCTTTTCATGGATGCAAGCCCCGTGGCGTTCTAAGCTGGTCTCATTGGGAGAATAGAAAGGAGTTGCTGGGACTACGTTTGGTAAATATCATGCAGGGTCACGTCCTAAAGCACCCTCTATTTTTGAACATTCAGTATCACTTATTGTTGATTGTGGACTCACCATTTTCGATTGACATAGTTTTTAGTCATATAGGACTTTTTGCAACAGGCAGGTGCCTATCAAGACTTTGCAGAAACATTGCATATCACAAATGAACAAGCTTTAAAAGCTTTATGGCCGATTACTCCGGAGCAATTAGATCACCATCTTACATCTAAAATGTTTATTTTGATTTAACCAAATTGAAAAGAAAAGAGGTTGATTACAATCTGCATGGAGTATTTTTGTCTGATTATTTTCGTAGCAAACGCATCCCACGAGGTTTTCGTATACGCAATGCACCCACTATTGTCAGAAATAATCCAGATTTCTGCAAAAAATGGACGGCTATTGCAAACCGCTGTTCTCTTGATTGGATGGTCATCACCATAGAGGAAGTGGGCAGAGAAATAGTTGCAACACAATCACGGATTAAGAAATATGAAACAGATAATATCTCCTTGATAACTACTGCAGCGTTTGCCCCTCAGTTAGTTAAAATACAGGAAGATCTTGACCAATACAAGGCTGATTTGATTCGGTTTACGAAACAGAAAGTTGATAAAGTGAATTGGGATTACAGCACGCATTCTGTCTACAGATGGCTGAGTGGGGATCGACCTAGGAACAATGGGTTTCGAAATAGGAAGAAAATCATTAAAGCAAACTTACCTTCTATTGATTTAACATCGGGCGAATCAGCTTCAGATATGGAAGGCATTCAAGCCAATGCAACACTCACTACCAGAACGTCTTTTTTGGAGGAAAATCAAACGCACGATACAGAGATTCCCACGACTTCACGTGTACAAACCAGAAGAACTGTCCACCCTCAAACACAGTTCCAAGAAGTAAATTACGGCGGGGTAGTAAGAGGCAAAAACTCCAGGGGTCGACCACCCCTCTACAAGAGATAATGCCCATTTTCAATTTGTCTAATAAAAAACTGGATTCAATACATCTGCAAGTTTTAAGTAAAGGGCTGACCTTTGTTCCCACTTCTAAAGAAACTGACCTGGACATGGAGATTCAGCAATATAAAATACATCGGAATTTGGCAATACATGAACAGTTCATAAAATCTGACACACCTGTTGATAATCAACTCAGACTGAAGAGTACTAGAGATATAAAAACAACTAATCCGTTTATCAACACTTTTAATAGAACTCAATTGGAGGAATTTAAGGGGGTTATTCAGACATCAACCCCATATAAACCAAATTTAGCAAAAAAGAATGGGCTGCAATCAAAGATCTATCAAATGATCTAACTATTGTAATCCGGGCAGCGGATAAGGGGGGAGGGATTGTAATCTTGGATTATGAATACTATCGCACTGAGATTTATGAACAGCTCTCTGATGTTAACACTTATGGAAGAATTACTTATGATCCCACGAAAGAAAGAAATTTGAAAATTCAATCAATTATCGCTATGGGTCTACAAGCAGGATTCATCACTGAGACCACAGCAAAATACTTACCATATATACTCGGGTATAAGCCGACCCATGTATAAGCCGACCCCCCTACTTTTTCCCAAAACACCTGTGAAAACTTATTGACTCACGTATAAGCCTAAGTGGGATATTGCCCCAGCTCACACACATGGATATTGCCCCAGCTCATGGATTTGCCCCAGCTCATGGATTTGCCCCCAGCTCATGGATATGCACCAGCTCATGGATATGCCCCAGCTCATGGATTTGCCCCCAGCTCATGGATTTGCCCCAGCTCTCACCTGGATATTGCCCCAGCTCACACATGGATATTGCCCCAGCTCAAACAATGAATTTGCCCCAGCTCAAACAATGGATTTGCCCCAGCTCATGGATTTGCCCCAGCTCATGGATTTGCCCCCAGCTCATGGATTTGCCCCCAGCTCATGGATATGCCCCAGCTCATGGATATGCCCCAGCTCATGGATTTGCCCCAGCTCATGGATTTGCCCCCAGCTCATGGATTTGCCCCCAGCTCATGGATATGCCCCAGCTCACACATGGATTTGCCCCAGCTCATGGATATGCCCCAGCTCACACATGGATTTGCCCCCAGCTCATGGATTTGCCCCAGCTCTCACCTGGATATTGCCCCAGCGGCAGCCAGCTCTCACATGGATACTTGCCCCAGCTCCGGATCCAGCAGGGGTTGAGGGGACCCAGATGCCGGGCAGCGGGAGTGCCTGCCGGTCCTGAACAGCGTGAGTCCGTCCGTGTTGAAGGGGATGCGGCTGCGTGCGTGCGCAGGTCACGCGGTCCGGCCAGTCAGGTGGTACAGAGACTCAGTACCACCTGATTAGCCGGACCACGTGACCGGCTGCGCCTGCACGCAGCTGCATCCCCTTCAACACGGACGGACTCGCGCATAAGCTGAATCGCGGTTTTTTGACTCTAAATCTGAGTCAAAAGACTCGGCTTATACGCGAGTATATACGGTAAGTGTACAATTTCCCAAGGTTCCCATTCTATACACCATTCCAAAAATACACAAAAACGCACAAACCCCCCCTGGGAGACCAATTGTCTCAGCTAGAGGTGGATTGCTGGAACCTCTTGGTAAATACATCGATTCATTATCTAAATCCACTATACAGCTCCTTCCAACATGCATTAAAGATACCCCTGATTTTCTAACAGATTAAGGCGGTGCAAATACCTGAAACGCCTTGGATTCTTGCTACTATGGATGTTAAAAATCTTTGCACCATAATTCCGCATCAGGAGGGTATAGCATGTTTTAAACAAGTGCTACAAGAATCAACTGTTTATAGTGGTCCCCCGATTGAATTTATTATTCAACTGCTGGCTATTACATTAGAAAATAACTATTTCAAATTTGAAAAGAATTTTTATATTCAAAGGTCTGGAATGGCGATGGGTGCCTCCATGGCACCTTTGTATGCAAATACCTACATGTATTATTTTGAACAACAGCATTTGTTAACTTTACCTCCAGAGCAATTGCTTTTTTATTGCAGGTTCGTGGATGATATTTTCCTAATTTGGGGTGGCGATGAGATATCCTTTAAAGACATGGTACGGCAGATTAACGTGTTGGAATCGCCAGTTAAAGTGACAGCAGCATGTAATACTAAATCAATACCATTCCTTGATGTGGAGATATTTCGCCAAGGAAATGAACTTGGGTACACCTTATATCGAAAATCTACGGATAGAAACTCGTTATTGAGAGCTGATAGTCATCATCCATACCATCTAATCAATTCTTTACCTATCTCACAATTTCTTCGTGTTTTGAGATACAATAGTGATGAAACTCAACGTGATCTACAAATACACGAAATGTACATCAGATTTATTAAAAGAGGATAGAAGGCGAAACGATTGGATATCGCATTACAAAAAGCTACCTACCGATTTCAACATCCAGTTCATAAAGATGATTTGAAGCCTTCTAGAATCTATTTACCAGTTACCCATGGTCAACATGGCATGCAAGTAGCTCAAAATTTACACAAACATTGGAACATGTTCCAGTTTGATAATTCACTTCCAGAGCAATTTAAAAGACCCCCCTTAATAAGTTACAAACGAACCAAAAATCTACGGGATCTATTAGTACATACAGACCCGGTTACTTCATACATGCCGTCGACAACATCATTGAAGAAAGGCTGTTTCAAATGTCTTAATTGTGTTACGTGCAGTCATATGAATGCTGGAGCTTCATTTGTACATCCATGGACTGGACAGAGATTTGATATTAAATATCGGATAACATGTCAAACAGAATACATCATCTATTTAATCACTTGCCCATGTGGCTTATGCTATGTGGGGAAAACCGACTTAACGCTCCGTGATCGGATTAGAGGGCATCGCTCCGCGATCAACACTGCCTATCGTGACGGCCAAACGGACAAGCCTGTTGCAAAAATTTCTTACAATACCAGCATCGCCTGCCTTCCTTGAGATTCATTGGGATCGACCACATTCCACCATTAAGGAGAGGAGGGAACAGATCACAGTTATTACTTCAACGTAAAGCATTTTGGATTAAAAAACTGGACACCTTGGTACCCAGGGGTCTCAACGAATATAATGCTCTTTCATGTTTTTACAAGATCGATAGATGCTTTACCACCTTATATAGTTAGAGTAATGATAATATCTGGTTCACTGTATCTTTTTTCACAGTTGAGCATTGACAATGCTCGATGCAGATTGCATTAGTTAATTAATACGGCGTTGAGCCGACATTATAATATAGTTGTTTAGGATCCCAGATAATCCATATGGTTGGCAGGCTTTTGTTATTTTTTGTTACTTTTTGTTATTTTTTGCTATTTATTTTTTGTAATTTATGTACTGCTTTATTGATTCTTTATTGCTTATTTTTCCTCCATGATTGTTTTTAAATCGCTAGCTGGGGCTAGTTGATGTGGTTTCCATGGACGCTGGGCACGTCAGGCGTTGGATTACGCATGCAAACACAACGCCCCGGTGGGAAATTTATTGTATACACTTTAGGTGTGTGAACAATTAAGGTTCACCAATCGGAATGGTGAGAGTTTTTCTACTCTCACTATATACATGTTGGTGTAAAGTGTGTATTTTAAACCTTGAGAATGGCTCGTGTCTGAGCCGAAACGGTTTTATTTTATGTTATAAATAAAATGTATTGTTTTAAACAAGGACACGTGTGCGGCTCCAACTGCGTTGAAACCACCTATCTTTTCATGGATGCAAGCACCGTGGTGTTCTATGCTGGTCTCATTGGGAGAATAGAAAGGAGTTGCTGGGACTACGTTTGGTAAATATGTGTATATATATATGTATATATATATATATATATATCGTTAGGAAAGGACGCACTCCAGGGTTTAAGTAAAGAGCTAAAATTTGATGCTTTATTAACCCTTTCGCTGCTGAGGCATTTCCCGCCTCGGTGCTGAGGTAATTTTTACTGGTTTTGCTCATCATGTTTAAACGTGTTTTGAAGGCTTATTTTAGTATATGACCCAGACATATTATATATCGTTCTTTCCGTCAGACTCGGCAGATTCATAATATGTCATTATTATATGTATACGTCATGACCTGTCTGT
The DNA here is from genome assembly GCA_009667805.1 of Leptobrachium leishanense. Taxonomy (NCBI): domain Eukaryota; kingdom Metazoa; phylum Chordata; class Amphibia; order Anura; family Megophryidae; genus Leptobrachium; species Leptobrachium leishanense. The sequence continues at coordinate 236,902,991 of CM019066.1, forward strand.
ATATTATAACAAAAAATGCAATAAAATATGAATTTTCAATAATTTACAACGTGTAAAGGTTTTTTTTTCACATTTTAATATGCGAGCAATTGCGGTTATATTTTGTATGGGGTGCGCTTGTTAAAAAAATTAGAGATGGGGTCTCGTTACATTTTTTTGGGGGGAAAAGTACGCGATTTTTAACAAACACACCGCATACAAAAATCGTTAGTGCAGCATCATTGTTCACATTATAATTGAAATGGGAACAATATTGCTGCATTAACGAACCAAAAAAGAAAAAAAACCTTTTTTTTTAAATATTTTTTCATTTTTTATTTTTTTTTAAAAAACTTTTTTCATAGTCATGTTTGTATTGTTGGAACAGCCATGCTCTGGCCGATCCAACAATATCAAACATTAACCCCTAACTGCCACGGATTGGGAGATAGGGGGTTCATTGGAACCCCCTATCTCCACCATTGGTGGCAGTTAGGGGTTAACTCCAGGACTGGCGTCATCGTGCTATGCATGATGACGCCAGTCCTCAGGGGGCATTCCCGAAAGCTTGGCCGACATCCAAGATGTCGGCCAGCTCCGGGAAAGGATCACGAACCGGCGCTTTTCGGCGCCGATTCATGATCCAGCCCCCATGGGGTTAATTCCAGGTACCGTTAGGAAGGGCAGGCTGTGCCCTTCCAAACGGTGCCTGGATTAACCCCCTGCACCCTGGCGATCGGGAGGGAGAGAGGTCCGAAGGACCTCCCCCCCTCGCTTTCAGGCGCCTCCTCCGCACATGCGGGGGGCGCCTGAATTAGAGGTCATCGCGCCGCCACAATGAAATCTAATTAGGCCGGCGGCGGTTCCGGGTGCTGGGCTGACATCGAGGATGTCAGCCTGCACCGGGGGGCACAGCGATCCGCCGGAACGTGATCCGCAAGGAACGCTACCTGCGGGTGGACGCGCTGAGCGCGTCCACCGCAGCAAAGGGGTTAAGATGACATTAAAAGGTGCCCGTAGGTGCTTGCCGACGTTTCGGCCCTCACAGGACCTTGATAAAGGCCCCTGTGAGCGCCAAAACATCGGAAAGCACCTACGGGCACTTTTTAATGTCGTCTTAATAAAGCATCGAATTTTAGCTCTTTACTTAAGCCCTGGAGTGCGTCCTTTCCTAACGATTTTTACATAGATGATTTCCGGATTTTGCACCCAGGCATGTATATTTTGAGTGGATTTTTTGCAGGTTGCCACTGGATATATATATGATTATAGCTTTATTTGAATATTTGTTTGCTGGGAACTGCATGTTTTCTTTCCAGAAACATATATTAACCATTTATGCTTAGTTACTAATTTGAGATAAAGTAAATTGTACTAACCATTTAAGTAGTTACTAATAATTCTAAAAGCTAGAGATCTGTGTGCTGATGGATGTTGTGTTTATAAATTCTTGATTTTTTTTTATTGTGAGAATAAATTATTTTGTATACGTAATAAATATATATATGTTTTTACGAGGTTGGTTGTAGTTATATTTTTGTAAACAAAACATATACAAGTGAAAAAAGACTTAGGAGACTTTTTTGAGAAATACGATTGTTTATATCTCGTATAAATTTCTTATGTCAACAATATCTCCGACAATTTCTTGTGAGTGTGTGTGAATGCAGGTGTGTATGAGTTTTGTGGAGTGAAGCTGAACATAAGAAAACACACAGATATAGATCTGACTCATGTTGATTATTAGATAAATGAACTTTTAAATTCAAGTTATTATATTTTTCTTCTTCGGTGAAGTATATTTTGGGAAATGGGAGTAAATAGACATATTTAATGTCTAGATTAGGTATTTGGCCCAGGCTCCAAGTGTGGTTCGCTGGAAGAGTGAATCTAGATAGATAAGTGTATTTTATGCTCATAAAGGGCCTCCTTGGGGTATCCGTTTTGTACATCGTAAAGGTATTGAGGTATTTTATAAGTAATTACTAGATTTTTTCTTCCCCTCTGAGCATCTAGAATGATCTAGAGGTATTAAGCGATGACACTGTGGCCCCAGGTATAATTAGTTTAATTGTCTAGTTTTGGTTTATCTTTTTGAGTGATCACAGGTGATATGTGATCAAAGAGGCGGCTGAAAGAATTTACATTTTTAATTTCTTGTATGAATATAAATATCCTGTGTTGAAAAGCCTGTTCTGATAAAATGGGCTGTGACCTCCCCTCCTTTCTAAGTGTCAATTCTGCATGTAGATAGCTTTTTCTTCTATAGGATATGGCCTGTGGAATTTGTAACCAGACTTCCTGTAAGCCTTTTGTTATGTGAGGTGCAGAAAAAAGTGCGAGAACATTGTAAGCCAGAAAAAACATATATATATAACCATATAAGTTAACTGTAATGGTCAAATTCTGCCTTGGATATGTATCTGTGTACTGATTGGCTGTTATATCACATTCCTGTGTGGGGAGGATAAGAAACTTTGTCTATAACGAACAATTTCTTTGGAGTTTTGAAATCTAATAAATATAACTGACTGAACAAAGACAAATCAGATTTCTCTGAAAGACCAACACAGTCTTGTGATTGATTTATTTCAGAGGTCTCTGCCATGGTGTAGCACAGCGTCTTGCTTTATTTTGATATATGAGAAAGAAATGACAGACTTTTTGGGATTCCATATAAGGTAATCATAAATAGGACATTGATTTGATTAGCAAAATTTTTTTATTTAACAGAGCTGTGTAACGTTGGGGGCTTCCAGCCCCTCCGGTGTGCTTGGCGGCAGGATGTCTGATGTTGCTCACTTACCAGCGCCCGGTTTAAATAGAGAAAGGCGTGGCTACCAGCGAAGATGGACGTGCTTTGTTGGAGCTCCGCACGTCTGCCGACATTAGGGACCTCCAGCCAACATTTAAAAGAGAATTTTTCTACTTTAAAGGTTCCAGGGTGGCTGGCCAACGGACTAGAGCTGTCCGGAGACCGTCTTGTCCCCCTCTCCAGACCAGAGACACCCCCCATGTATCTGCGGAGCTCGACCTGCCGGCGGCCATCTTGGGGCCTGGGCTTCTGCGCCTGCACGTGCTGGTCCTTCCTCGACCGCCTTCTTGAGGTTCCAGGTGGCAGCGGGCCGTGAGGATGGAGGGCCCCTGTCCTCTGGTTGCTGCTTCTGGGGCTACGGCGGAGCTCGTGGGAGTGGATGAGGACTGGTGACGGCTGGCCTGCCCACCCACCCACCGATCGTTGGGAGCCGTGTTGGAGGACCTCGAGGCGTGCCTCACATCACTGCCCGGAGACAAAGAGAGCCCGCTTACACGGGGTATATGGTGCCGGTTGATGAAGGTTCTGGAGAAGCGAGGGGATGACAAGCGGAAAATGGGAGACGAGACCGACGTCCCCATGCTGAGAAGCTGCGGTGGTAAGAGTCCCCTGCCTGGGATGAAGCTGACGGAGTTCGGAGGGACACTGGATGTGCCTGATGGCGGGACCGTAGAAGAAGACTGCGACATGGAGGGTGACCCGGACCCCCGGCGAGTACGGCTTACCTTACGGGAGGCGGAGGAATTGTTGCTGCCGGGCGGTCCTGGTGAGTCTGCTTGGCATGGGCCGCTGGACCGCGTGGCACTGGATGGGCCGACGACGGTGCCTGCAGGTCCTGTTCGAGGTACGGAGGGGGAAGAGATGGCCGAGAACGGGACAACGCGGTACGCACCTCGTGGACTGTCAACTACTAAGAAGCTGGAGCCCTCCTGGCGAGGTACTATGGCTGGAGGGGCTACGGGGACCACGCGGTGGAAAGAAACCCGGCGTCCCTGCTGTGAGATTGGAGGCCCTGGTGTCCCACGATGCCTCCCATACGTTCGGCCAGGGGCATTGGTCCCCCTTATGTTCCGGGATACAGGTTGAGGCGACTTTGCCGCCCTATCTGATTGCCTTTTTTGATGCCGTTTTATGCTCCTGTTCCCGGCCTACACTATAATGCTGAGCTCCCCTACGATGACAACGTTTCTTCTGCGTCTACAGCTGACTTTTTGTTTCTTTTCTCTTTTTCACTCGGATTTAAAATGATTATATGCTGACGTTTTAATTTTCACGCTGATTTCATGCTGACTCTCTTGGTGACCCTTTTTGCTTCCCACACCCCATCCCTCATTTTTCCCCCACATGCTGAGAATATTTGTTTATTGATGCATTCCCCCCCTTACTCCCTCCCCCCCTTCTGCTGGGACACTTCAGACATTTTCTGAGGACGCTTTGTATTTTTGTTTCATCCTCTCTCCCTTTCCCCCACATAAGCGTTATTTTGGTTGTTTTTCAGAGGACTCTTTTTATTATCCTACTGCAGTGCTTCTTAGCTAACTAGTTCGTATTTTTGATGTCTTTTAAGCTGACAAATTGTGGCCATTTTCTTTTACACAGATGACTCGTTTTGGCCCTGCGAGGCCATTTTCTTTGATTGTTTTGCTGACTTTGTTCCAAAATAAAAAACTTTAAACATAAAAAAATAAAATAAATAGAGACAGGCAGGGAGGTGGTTGCATGAGGAGTGGCTTGAGAGGGGGCGCGGTCTGGTGACGCGGACCTATCAGAGGAGTCCAGGTCTTTTAAAAACCAACAGTTCCTTCTAAGCAGTGCCAGATCGTGGTTATCCATACCTGAGCTCCCTGTACCTGCATTCTCTCGTGATTGAACCTGTTATTGACCTCTGCTTGTTTTCTGACTATTCAGCCTTCCATTTCTCTAGACTATTTCCTTGTACTACGCACCTGCACTGATATTGACCCGGCTATTCCCTTTGACTATTCTATACTCTGTATTCCTGATTCTGGCTCGTCTGACTACCTTCGTGTTGCTGACCTGGTTTTGTACTACGACATTTTCTTTGATTAACCCTTTCTGTCTAGCTAGTACTTATATACCTGGCCAATTATAAGGACCAGACAGTTAGGGATTCTTTTTCAGCTACCCTGTTGGTACCTTTTGGACTCTGCGGAGTGTTGGGTTTTAAGGACTGCGTGGTGTGATCCGGGACCCGTGACAAGCTGCTGTCAGTCACTGAGTCCCACCCCACACCTTCCCATTACAGATTATCCCCCTTCACCTTGACATTACAGAGTATCTTTCCTGATGCAGTGGGTCCCAGGCAGTGCGTGATGGCTGGATCTGAAGCAGGGGGGGCTATCCCTGCTTCCCTCACTAGCAAGGGTGGTGAGGGAGGCAGAGGTAGCCTCGCCGCCTGGGACCTGCTGCTGCAGGTAAGATGCATCAGCAGGTACCAGGCATTAGAGAGGCCCTGGGGCACTTGCCCCTCGACCCAGTCCACACTCGGTTGTGACCCACTTTTGGGTCGCGTCCCATCACTTGAGAAACAGTGCTTTAGGGAGTTCCACGATACTCAGATGAGAGAATATTATCGGTATCTGAAACTCGCCACTTTCTAACTACTCAAAAATGATCTACCCCCCTCTCCTGAGTGCCCCGTTTGAGAGATTGGAGCTGCGAAGTGCTATCATGTCCATAGCGATCTTGCATATATAAGCCCTTCTGGGTAGTCCCACTGCAACCACTCCCTGTTCCATTCAAAGTCTGTGGGTATGGGATATTTGCCGCCCTATAGCACCTGAGGAGTGGAAGGCCATGACAGACCAATCACTGAAAATCACCAACTGTGTAAGGGAGAAATGCTATAAAATTCTTATTAGATAGTATCTGGACCCAGTGTAAATCCAGAGGATATATCCCAATATGTCTGGGCTCTGCCCACGAGGGTGTGGAATGTGGAGTACTGTGACGGCCCCTTTGTCCGCCTGTCCGGCTCTCTAGACACCCACTCACCAGATCAGCCCGGCCTCCGATTCGGTCCCCGATTCAATGCCCTGAGCGGCTGATCCGTTGTTTCGATCTGCTGTTTCGACTCAATCTTTCCAAGCCAATACAATACTTATGGCCAATTCGATCTTTCGATCCGCTGCTATTCCGATGTTACGGACGGATCTGAAGAGCGCTAGGTGCCACTCATTCAAATTTCCCATCCACCCCAACAGTTCCCATTGGTTTAATTCCAAGTCCAGTGGTCTCAATTAGGTCCACTCCAGGTTTCACCTTGGTCCGCTGGTTCTAGGCGGAGGAGGGCTTGCAGATGGAATTGATTCGGATTGGTCCGATATTTCTACTGCCCATATCGGATCGGATGGTCAGTTCAAACCGCTTCAAATGGGCTCGAGTGCACCGCCATCTTACCGTGTGGTCCGCAGCTCCTAGTCGAGCGCTGAATTGGGGAAAGACCTTGTACAGTGGCCCGGGGTTTGGAGAGAACAGTTTGCACACCAACACAGCAAGTTTGACAATAAAACAAAGCAACAAGGGAATAAAAGCTGTTTACGGGGAATAGGTGCTAATACCGGGAAGGGGGCAGAGGGTAACTGGTTGCAAAATACAGTCCACAAAGCAAAACCCAGGGAATAAAGATTGTTTGGGATTTACACAGGGGGAGCCCCATGTCAGGTCCGTGTCATTACTCCCACCTTCAATGGAGTCCGACGTCCATAGTTGGATCCCCAATGGGTCAACTCTGGGATGGAGGAGCAGCAGTCCTACAGTTCCAGGACCATCTGCAGGGATAACCCATCTGCATTTCCATTTTGAGGCCTGGGTCTGTATTGTATTGTAAAGTTGTATCTGCAACGCCAGACTCCACCTTAGCAATCGGTCATTTCTCCTGCCAATCGGTTCAGCCATATCAAGGGATTGTGGTCCGTCATGACATTAAAAGAGCATCTGTACATATACGCACAACTTCTTTAAAGCCCAAACCAAGGCCAAACATTTTCCACGGCAGCATACCCAACTTCGTGGGGTAACAACGTGTGGCTGAGATATGCCACCGGGTGCTCTTTTCCATCGCCGCTCACTTGGCTCAGCACGGCTCCCAGTCCAAACAAGGAGGCGTCTATATGGACAACAAAGCATTTGCTGGGCCAAGATGGGAGCTTGGGTTAGTGGATGGCAGACTGGGTCGAGATAGGGGATGACGCTCACCCACACCAGACCTTTGAGAGTCCAGATACTCATCTGCCAAGGTAGCAGCTTGCTGTACAGTCCGGGGTCTCTTGTCCAATCTCGTATCACTGGACGGATGTGGTCCAAGAATTGTTCTTAATACCAGCTGGGTGATGTCCTCGCTGGTATGAGCCTGGCTCCCCTGGAACCAGCTCTTGAGGTCCCACTGCAGCCGATGTGCCCAATCCATATGAGTTGTGCCGGCCTGCTTGCGGGATCCTCTGAACTTTATCCGGCTGGCTTCTGGGGTAATAGCAAATCGGGCTAGCAAGTTTTGCTTTACCTGATCATAGTTTATGGCATATTCGTCCATGACGCTCAGTAGGCCTCAGCGGCACGTCAAGATAGCTTACTGGCCGAGATGCCTGCCAGGTCTGGTCGTTGCACCCTGTGGACTTGACATAGTCTCTCAAAACCCTGGAGAAAGCCCTCAATTTCCTAATCGGCCTCGTTGAAAGTCTTAAACGCCTGGAAGGGTATTTCCCTGGGTGGTGTGGTTTCCCTGTGAGGGGCTTCAGGCCCCAACTTGCAGCTCGGAGTAGGTGCTACTACCGGGAAGGGGCCAGGGGGTAACTGGTTGCAATATACAGTTCACAGAGAAAAACCCAGGGAATAAAGTCTATTTGGGCTTTACACAGCCCAATGTCAGGTCCGTGACAGGTACGTTCTTTAAACGGGAATGAATATACTGAACTTTTTTATAGACGGTTTAATTTTTATTTCCCACGATTGCAACTGTTTTGAAGCAAAAAATGCTGCCTTTTGTAATGTATTATGTGCTGTGTGCAATTTAAAACAAGTTAAAGCAGTTTGTTATGTTGAAATATTATGTGTGTGTGTATATATATATGTATATATTTATAATGTGTGTGTTTATTATTGCAGAAGCCACTTGCACATCACAGCAGCTCCTGTGCCACATTCCCCATATGCAGCAAGGAATTCTGGGTAGGATATGCAAATGACATCTGTCTTACTTTTATGCATCCTGGGTCTGTTATTACACAGAACCCTAAAATCAATGCTATGCCACACTGTGACTTTCTAGCAGAGATAAGGTTTATGCAACTGGTCAAAGCGCTGTTCCGGGTTTGTTGGACCCTCATCAGCTAGGAGCTAGGCATGATGACCAGTTGCAGTGGATGCTTATTATAGTGTGGAGGCTTTTTATCTCACTTTTTGTCCTCCACCACAACCTTTGTAGATACTGATTTGCCCTACGGGTCCCAAGCATCACCCGGTGCGGGCCGCACCCCCTATGACATCACTGGCAGCACTCCTACGGCTATTTCCCAAAGACAACCTCTGGATATGATGCTGAGAACGTGCACTCAAATTCATTGGTCAACCATGGCGAGGCCAATTCTGAGTGGAACTTGTCCTGTTAAACCGCTGTATGGTCTTGGCCATGGGCGTCCGCAGAAACTTTTAATGGCATCCATATTCTGCCCTTTTGACGATGTCATGAAGGGAACAGTCATAAAATAAAGCATAGTAATACAGAGGCTGCGAAACATGATGCAAGTCTAATAGAGAGAATAAATAAAAAAGAATAGAATAATAGAAGAATAAAGGTGTAAGTGTCTGATCTGAGTGTTGCATTTTCTAGTCTGTTAACGCCATTCAATGCAACACACAAGTTACATAGTTACATAGGCTGAAAAAAGACATGCGTCCATTGGGTTCAGCCTCCCCCACATCACCTACTGCTGTTGATCCAAAAGAGTCATACACCCATGATTAAGGCACTAAAGTTGTTGTTTTTTTAACAGAGAATCTGTAACTGGTGTTACCACATTCCTACCACAATGCTCTGCAGTAATACGGCATTGTCTCCACTTGGGATGCATCTGCCATGCTGCAGCTGCACACTCAGGTGAGGTGACACTACTGCAGGTGAGTTACTGGAGTGCAGTAAGGTCCTGCCTGGTGGTGTCATCTGCAGGGTATCACCCGTGTGCATCCTGCACCCACTTTCCCTCTGTTCACTGCAGAGACCAGCAGGTAAAAGCTGGGAGCAATACTCAGTTTGCTTGTTCATATATAGCACAATTAACTATAATGTTGAATTCTGCGTTGCGGATTACTCTCTCAAGTCTGTCCTCAGTGAAGGCAGCTCTAGACCTGGTCAGGTTGAGGTGAAACTGAAATAAGTGGCCATAGGACTAGAGATGAGACTTTTACTAAGCATTTTAGATGACGGTACAAAGAACATTTTTTTTTACCTCCCCCTAAAAAGACACCCACAAACCCTGATTATATGGAGGAACCCCTAAAAAGACACCGCACACCCTGAATATATGGAGGAACCCCTACAAAGAAACCCGCACACCCTGTGTATTTTTGGAGGAGCCCCTAAAAAGACAACCGCACACCCTGAATATATGGCAGAACCCCTAACAATACAGAAGCACACGCTGAATATATGGAGGATCCCTTAGAAAGACACCCGCACACCCTGAATATATGGAGGAGCCTCTAAGAAAAAAGCAAACACACCCTGAATATATGGAGGAACTCCTAAAAAGACACAAGCACACCCTGAATATATGGAGGAGCCCATAAAAATACACCCACACACCCTGAATATATGGAGGAGCCCCTAAAAAGACACCCACACACCCTGAATATATAGAGGAGCCCCTAAAAATACACCCGCACACCCTGAATATATGGAGGAACCCCTAAAAATACACAAGCACACCCTGAATATATGGAGGGGCCCCTAAAAAGAGACCCACACACCCTGAATATATGGAGGAGCCCCTAAAAAAGCACCTGCACACCCTGAATATATGGAGGGGCCCCTAAAAAGAGACCCACACACCCTGAATATATGGAGGAGCTCCTAAAAAGACACCCGCACACCCTGAATATAGGGAGGAACCCCTAAAAATACACCCACACACCCTGAATATATGGAGAAGCCCATTAAAAGACACCTGCACACCCTGAATATATGGAGGAGCCCCTAAAAAAACACAAGCACACCCTGTATACATGGAGGAACCCCTAGAAAAAACACCAGCACACCCTGAATATTGGTAGGAGGAGCCCTAAAAAGACACCCACACACCCTACATACATGGTGGAGACCCTAAAAAGACACCCACACACCCTGAATGTATGGAGGAGCCCTTAAAAAAAGGAGAAAATTATAGTACTGTCCTTAAGGCTAGGGTCAAACGAACGCATTATTTGCAGCGACCGTCAAAAAGTGCGTCCGAACGCATTGCCATATTTTTTCACGAAATGCGCAAAAACAGTCATACGATGCGCATTTTCGTGCGTGATTTTTTACGGATCGACAATAAAACACTTTTTGCGTCTGGACGTTATGTTGGCCGGACATGAGCAGCGTCTGACATCTCCTAATCACGCACACTCGCCGCTAGCGGACTTTGTACGTCAGTACTAGCGGTTCTGCGTTCTCGAAAAAATGCGTTCATTTTCCACTTGCGTTACGCGGCCGGACTTTTGTGCGGCCGTACTTCGTATATTGGCCGTCATTGTGCGTCATTTGCTGCTACTGCAGCCGTGATTAAGTGCGCCTAAACGCATGTTAAAAATGCGCTAGTCTGACCCCAGCCGAAAAGTGTCCCTAACTCTAAAATTAACCCAAACTCTACAAGTATCCCTAAAGGTAAGCCTTTCACTAGATTAAACTCCAAGAATTACCCCTAGTGTTAAAACTAATCCGTAGTCAAATACACCCACCCATCCCCCCCCCCCCAAAAAAAAATCCAATAGTTTTTGTTTAGAAAAATCTTTATTGATTCTCACCACACAGTCCTGGAAAGGTTCTGTCTCTGTCTCTCCTTGTTCCTGGCCAGCACAACATGCTGCAGTCACGTGACACCCAATCACGTGGTGGGAGAGGAGAAGGGGAGGAGCCTGCAGCAAATCGTCACTTTAACCAGCGGTGAAACGTGCTGCGGGCTGTGCTGTGAGTGATGGGCAGTTCCAGGGGGGGCGAGTGCCCCCCCTTGCCCCATCCTGCAGACGCCCATGGTCTTGGCCATTTTATTTTTTTTATACACACAAAAATATTTTACCAGGAAGGATACATTGAGATTTCTCTTATTTTCAAATATGTCCTGGGTAGGCAAGGCCTAGGCTGGCAATTTCCAGGGAGCGGCAAAAAAAACACCACTAAAGGGGATATTCACAGAGCACCGAAATGACGCAGACAGTTCAGTGTTCTGTTGTTCCCCACACTTTGGGGAATCAAACTTCCCCGGTGAATTCCCCGCAGGGTCCCTGGAGTGCAGGGAATAAACCACTGAATGCCACTGCAAACCCGTCGTCCGCTGTTTTAAAAACAAAAAACTACTGAACGAAAATGTCTGAAATTAACATATAAGGTCCTATGAATAAATAAATAGGTCTCTTACAGAAAAAAGAAAAACCGCTATTAGAGCAAAATATATATATATATTTTTTTAAATGCCTAAAAAATACTAAAAAAAAAAATCAAGACTTTTTACTACAGATTAAAGGAATAAACTGTTTTAGATAGTGGATAAAAACGGGAATAATTTTAACATTAAAACCTATGGTGTTCACCTCAATAAACCTGCCAAATGAAAACGCTGAACATCAGGACATTTCTCTGCTGTTCGGTGTTCTCAGAATAGATTAATCATTACTTCTCTACGGGGACTTTCACTGCCTTCGAACAGGCACCGTACTTGCTGGCAGTTCGCCAAAATTTGTGTGTGAGCATATGAGAGAGCTCTAGCAAAAAACCTCACATTAATGTGTGCCGTGTATTATGTTGCATTCAGTGTTATATGGTAGTACTGATTTATGAATAAGAGTAGTTAATTTTTTTTTTGTAAAACTTGGGGGGTGGACACCATAAGTTACCGCACCGGGTGACACCAACCCTAGTGACGCCACTGGTCTTGGCCACCGTGCCACAGCTCAGTTTCAGGGTCTTGGCAATCTTTTGATAGCCTAGGCCAGTGATGGCGAACCTATGGCACGCGTGCCACACCTGGCACACGGGGCCGACTGTGTAGACACGCGAGCCATAGGCTTGCCTCACTGCCACTCCGAGCGTCTTCCAGCGCGTGCGGGCAAGTGATGCTGCCTGGCCATTCGTTGAAGTCCACCAGCAGCGATCTCGCAAGATCGTGGCGTTTACTCCGGAGTTAACGCCGCGATCTCGCGAGATCGCGGCTGGTGGACTTCAACAAATGGCCGGGCAGCATTATTTGCCCACACGCGCTGGGAGGAAGACACTCAGCGTGGCAAGTGAGCTGGGGGCCAATATATATTGAGAGCTAGGGGCATATCCATGTGAGCTGGGGGCATATCCATGAGAACTGGGGGCATATCCATGTGAGCTGGGGTATATCCATGAGAGCTGGGGGCAATATCCATGTGAGTTGGGGCATATCCATGTGAGCTGGGGGCATATCCATGAGAGCTGGGGGCATATCCATGAGAGCTGGGGGCATATTCATGAGAGCTGGAGGCATATCCATGAGAGCTGGGGGCATATCCATGAGAGCTGGGGGCATAGCCATGTAAGCTGGGGGCATAGCCATGTGAGCTGGGGGCATAGCCATGAGAGCTGGGGACAATATCCATGTGAGCTGCATATCCATGTGAGCTGGGGGCATATCCATGAGAGCTGGGGGCATATTCATGAGAGCTGGGTGCATAGCCATGTGAGCTGGGGGCATATCCATGAGAGCTGGGGGCATATCCATGTGAGCTGGGGGCATATACATAAGAGCTGGGGGCATATCCATGAGAGCTGGGGACAATATCCATGTGAGCTGGGGACAATATCCATGTGAGCTGGGGGCATATCCATGTGAGCTGGGGGCATATCCATGAGAGCTGGGGGCATATCTATGAGAGCTGGGGGCAATATCCATGTGAGCTGGGGGCATATCCATGTGAGTTGGGGGCATATCCATGTGAGCTGGGGCATTCTGTATATATATATATATATATATATCTCGGGGGGATATATACATGTGAGCTGGGGCATTTTTGTATGAGGTCTGTTCTTATTGAAAAGCGGTCACATGACATAAAATAAAAGTATCAGTACTCGGTATCGGTGAGTACTTTTAAAAAGTATTGGTACTCGTACTCAGTCTTAAAAAAGTGGTATCAGTGCATCCCTAATATCCATGTGTGAGCTGGGGCCAATTATATCCATGTGTGAACTGGGGCCAATTATATCCATGTGCGAGCTGGGGACAATTATATAATTGTGTGAGCTTGGGGCGGATATATCCATGTGTGGGCTTGGGGCAAATATATCCATGTGTGGGCTGGGGGTAATATATAAATGTGAGCTGGGGCAATTATCCATGTGTGAGCTGGGGCAATATATTAATCTAATATTAATACAATTATACTGTATTTTTCTTCTAAGACTTAAGCACATAATTAGTTCAGACAGTCGGATGAAGTGTTTTTTCTAAAATAAATCAGTATTCAGGTCTAATTGTGGGGTTGGCACTTTGAGACACATAAGTTGGTTCAGCAATCCAGTTTGGGCACTCGGGCTCAAAAAGGTTCGCCATCCCTGGCCTAGGCCATCTTTATGTAGAGCAACAATTCTTTTTTTCACATCCTCCTCAGAGAGTTCTTTTTCATGAGGGGTTATGTTGAATTTCCAGTGACCAGTATGAGAGAGTGAGAGTGATAACACCCAATTTAAAGGGACACGCTAGGCAACATGACCACCTAAGCTATTTTAGGTGGTCATGATGCCCGGAGTATCCTGCCCCCTGTCCCCCCTCCCTCCGCTCAGCGGTTCAGTTGAAAAAGCTGAAAACAGCTGAGAGAGGCGGAGGAGTTTACTCCGCCCTCCCAGCTGTCAGTCAGCAGAGCGGGAATCATATTTCCCGCTTCTGCCGACTTTTGCCGAGTAGGAGACGTCATCGCGCTTTCAGCGCGATGACGTCTCCTACTCACCGCAGAAGCTGGCGGCTCCCTTTGAGGGTTAGTGTTGCGCGCATCCTCTTGCGCGCAACACTAATCCTCAGAGGGAGCCGGGAGGAAGCCTGCCGATTGGCTGGCTTATGTGAGAGGCGCGCATGCGCACTTCTCACGTAAAGCAGAAGCCAAGACGCAGCAAGAAGGACGGGAGCGGAAGAGGAGGGAGGTGAGTATATAAAAAAAAAAAAGACGCCGCTGGAAACAAGAGGATTTTAGGGTAAGTATTACAGTTACAAAAAAAAATAAAAAATCGAAAGTTTTATTAAGGGAATAGGGATAGGTTAGGATAAAAAAACGGGGGTGATTTTTTGAGTAGAGTGTTCCTTTAATGGCTGTGTGTTGAGTTATTTTGAGGGTACAGCAAATTACATTATATTATGTTATAAAAGCAAGTAGTACACTCACTACTTTACATTGTAGCAAAGTGTAATTTCTTCAGTGTTGTCACATGAAAAGATATAATAAAATATTTACAAAAATGTGAGCGGTGTACTCACTTCTGTGAGATTATATATATATACACTGTATATAGTGTGTTTATTATTGCAGAAGCCACTTGCACATCACAGCAATTCGATGAATTGCATCCAAGAGCTCCTGTGCCACATTCCCCATATGCAGCAAGGAATTCTGGGTAGGATATGCAAATGACATCTGTCTAACTTTTAGGCATCCTGGGTCTGTTATTATACAGAACCCTAAAATCACTGCTATGCCACACTGTGGCTTTCTAGCAGAGATAAGGTTTATGCAACTGGTCAAAGCCACTCCTAGGACAGCGCTAATTCGGGTTTGTTGGACCCTCATCAGCTAGGAGCTAGAAACATAGAAACATAGAAACATAGAAAGATGTCGGCAGATAAGAACCTTTCGGCCCATCTAGTCTGCCCAATTACATGGATACTTTACTTGGATTTATCTTTTGTTTAGGATAGCCTTTTGCCTATCCCATGCCTGCTTAAATTCAATTACTGTTTTGGCCTCTACCACTTCAACTGGAAGACTGTTCCATGTATCCACCACCCTCTCAGTAAAATAATGCTTCCTGATGTTACTTTTAAACCTTTGCCCCTCTAATCTAAGACTATGTCCTCTTGTTTTGCTACTTTGTTTCCTTTTAAATATACTCCCTTCCTCTACCTTGTGGATTCCCTTTACGTATTTAAATGTTTCTATCATATCTCCTCTGTCTCGTCTTTTTTCCAAGCTGTACATGTTAAGATCATTAAGCCTTTCCTGGTAACTTTTCTCCTTCAAGCCGTACACCATTTTAGTAGCCCTTCTCTGAACTCTCTCTAAGATGTCTATATCCTTCTGAAGATACGGTCTCCAGTACTGCACACAGTACTCCAAGTGAGGTCTCACCAGTGCTCTGTACAGTGGCATGAGCACTTCCCTTTTCCTACTGCTAATACCTCTCCCTACACAACCAAGCATTCTGCTAGCATTTCCTGCTGCTCTATTACATTGACTACTTACCTTTAGATCCTCTGAAATAATAACCCCTAAATCCTTTTCCTCAGATGTTGAGGTTAGGACTGTATCAAATATTCTATATTCAGCCCTTGGGTATTTACGTCCCAGGTGCATTATCTTGCACTTATCCACAAAGCTAGTACTTAGAAGGTGAAATTGAAGGGAATAATACATCCTTGGGACAAGTTGTGAACAGCAGATATGAGAGAGCCAAGGGGCCCGCTGGAGACCTTGTGGGATTAGCAGGAACGTCCTTCACCAGACAACCTGCCTATTGACACAGACCGGCCCTGATCCCAGTCGGTACAAGCAAGCTCACGGTCCTAACGAGAGAGGGGAGTGAGGAAACTATATTTATGGTTGCTACCGGGGCAGAATTCTCTGTTGTTACTCAACCCATCGCGTCGCCGTCGGGTGAGGTAGCTAGTATTGTGGGTGCAATGGGAATAAGAGTTAAATAGGTGGGCGTGGCCGGAACACCGAGCGAGCTGGCTGTGTGTTAGCGGAGCTCCTGGGCCCGAGTGTGAGATTCGGCTGATAGGGACACGAATTTAAACATGGCTCAGCGAAAACGGCAGACGACCACCGCTAGCACCTAAGGCACCCCGGGGACACAATTGCGCTCATCTATTTTGCAGTTTTTAGGCGGTTCCTCGCCCTCTCGGCATTCCAGCGCGCCAACCAAGCTGGTCGGCCGGAGATGCTGCATGCGGCGCTTCTCCTCCACTTAAGGTGATGCCGGCGGAGAGCAGATCCCTGGACGCTGAGCTGAGAACATTATTGCAAAGTCTGCCTACCAAAGCTGATTTAAATACACAATTTCAGCAAATGGAACGCACTTTTCACAGTAAGTTCGATGAACTGGGATCTGATATAAAGCAACTGGGAGGCCGGGTTGTGGACTTGGAAGAGGATAGGGATTCCCTATTTGTGCACGTGGAGCATCTTCCGAATCAAATGCGACACAGGCTAAACACCTTGCCATACTGCACAGACATTTAGATGATGTTGATAATAGAGGCATACGCAATAATTTACGTATCAAGGGATATCCTGAATTGGACTCTGGCAAAGAGGATGTTAAAGATTTACTGAGACATTTGTTTAATGGCTTATTGGGATGCCCCGACGATGCGTGCTTGGTATTTGACAGAGCACACAGGGCCTTACGAATAAGGGGACCCCAGTCTGCTGCACCACGTGATATTATATGTCGCCTGCAGGATTTTACTCTGAAAGAGGACATTTTGAAAGCGGCACGTAAAACTGCAGAAATTAAAGTGGATGGGCAAGCTGTTCTTCTTTTTCAGGATGTTTACTGGACTACTTTACAGGCCCGCAGAGCATTGAAACCTGTGATGGAGGCTCTTTGGGAACGTGACATTCGCTACAGATGGGGCTTCCCTATGGCTTTACAGGTGACGCATGATAACCAAACTCTCACGGTTCCGTGTCCTGAAGATCTTCCGGACTTTGTCCGAGCATTAGGTCTCCCAGAAGTTGACATCCAGGACTGGTATGGTTCCTTGACCCTGTCCGGCTCCCTCCCTCTACAGCAAAGGGTACGGTGGTCCCAAAAATCAAAGAAAAAACGCAAAGTAAAACCCTCCACTCAACCTTCTCAGGACCTCCCGGCAGATCCGTGATGGGCCTTAAGAGAAACTGAAGCTGTTTTTTGTATCTCATGCAGTAGATTGTTGCTATCTAAGCTGCTGCCCCAGTACTGTTGTTCTGATATGTATTGCTCGGGACCTGGGCGCGGACATTTTTGATTCTGGCTCTATTTTTATTATTGGAACCCTTTGTTGCACAATTGGTCTTCTGGACTATGAGACTGCTGTTTTTTTTGCAACACTTTGGGACCTCTCGCCCACCCCCTGAGTGGTGTATTTTACCTCTCAATTTTGTTATATATGGTTGTGTAGCGCTCACTCCCGGAGGAGCCGCTGAAAATGAACCACGGGTCAGTCTCCCCGCACTAGGGAATAAATATACTCCAACACCGCTGTGGGTTTTTATCATTTAAATAGTTTACTAAAATAGTAGGCAGACGTTGAAACACGGTATTCACAGATATTATTACAGTAATTTCGTATCGCGGTAAACGCGTAGCGGAAAAGAAACGAAACACGAGGCTTCGTATTTCGGAAAAATAAAATATTCGCAACCGAACAGAAAAGAAATGCAATTGACTGATAGCTCGGTAAAAAGGGACACGTAGCGAAACCCAAAAAATACAATCTCTTCGTATTACGGTAAACGCGCAGCGGAAAAGAGAAAAATATAATTCGGAACGTATCTTTAACCCCCGTTCCGATTCATAACAGAATGAGTCCTGCACAGGTTAAGTCCCGGAATGTAAAAGGTGTGTATGTGTGTATGGTACCCGGGTACTGTTCAACTGGCCAGTGAATTTACTTAAGGGATATCTTCGACTAGTCAAGTTGGGGCCCTGTGGACTTTAAAGAGAAAACAGCAGCGTGTCCTTTAATCACAAAACAGCCTTGGAGGCCTCTCACCCATCCGACGATTGCTTTAGGCTCCGCTGACCCAGGACGTCTCTCCGCTCGATTTTGACTGGGGATACTAGTGGCCGGATCCGTTGTCTGACTTTATGCAGCTTGTCCAGCTCACCGCCTGCTCTCCGTACCCGATCAACTCGCGGTGACTCCTCACTTGAGGTCTTCGGTTCCTCCGGTCTGCAGCAATTCCTGGATTCTGGCAAGTCTCCTTCTCCTCAGGTTGAGTGACCCAATAAGGACTGACAGGTCTCACTCAGGCTCTGGCCTAGGCCCTCTAGCGATCTCTTCAGTGCATCTGCTTTCTCTCGTTCCCTGGCGCGCTCTGGCGCGTTCTCCACGAGGTGGAGGATGTAAGTGTCCAGTCCCCACCCACTTCCTGTCTCCTTGCAAAGCATGCCGGGAAATGTAGTCCCAATGTCCAGTGTCTCTAATCGCGACTGTCTCCATCTTGTGGCCAAAAATAGGTAATGCCACAGCAAGATTTTAACATAGCGCTACACTTGTTTTTGAATTGTGCTCTGTTTTTGTTTTTTGCAATGATCTGTGCAGTGCCGTGAGCTCCACCCGGGTGACGCAACCGGTCGACTTCCGACATGTTCTTTTCATGATGTATCTATGGCCGCCTTGAGACTTATATCTATGAATGTGTACCACTCAGGGATCCACAGGTTCGTTTTATGATGGTCAAGGGGACGGTGGGCAATACCAAAATGACATTTGTAAACATCTATTTGCCAAATCGCCTACGGACTAGATTTTTTCGCCAGGTTTTACATCACTTGACATCTTTTAAAGAAGGGATTGTGGTGATGGGTGGGGACTAAACTGTTTCCCTAGACTTACGTACGGAGAGTGTCGGGAGTGGGGAGCTGTCTGTTTCCTCATTGAGGAGTCAATTTAGGAAACTGCTACATGCGGAACGTCTTGTGGATTGTTGTCGGCTTCTTAACCCGACAGTGAAAGATTTTACGTATTACTCCCATGCCTTTCAGAGATATTCTAGACGGAATTATTTTTTTGTTGAACATAGGGCTTTGGAGATGATACAAATGTGTACTATTGGTCCAATTACGTGGTCTGACCACGCTCCTCTGATAATGACTATGACAGTCCCGACACTAGAACGCACTGAGATGTCTTGGCGTTTAAATGAATCATTTATCACTGACCCCATGACTCGTGAGGAGGTAAAGGCCTCTATCTACCGATCCTTCCTTGATAATGACATGGGTGAGGTTGCGCCAGCGGTGCTCTGGGATGCACATAAGTGCGTAGTGAGAGGAACCTTGATTCAGCTAGGGTCGCGCCGTAAGAAGGAACGAGCAGCTCAAATTGAGGAACTTACGCGTGATATAACGAGACTTGAACCGACTCATAAAGAGGACTTAGACGCTGACTCTTTCCGTCAACTAGTGTTATTGAGGGCAGACCTGGCGAAATTGCGTTCCCTGACCCTGCCGAAATTTGCATATTACATGCAAGGGAATAAGTGTGGCAGGCTGCTTGCTCGTGCTCTGAAGAAACGGTATCAAGCCGCTTTTATTTCGAAACTGCGCACTGGCAGCGGCTCTATTGTACATACTACCAGGGATATAGCGTCAGCCTTTCATACTTATTACCAAGCTCTCTATCGCTCTGAGAAACCACAAGTACCGAAGTCCCGATTAGAGTCCTTTTTATCTAGAACTCTTGAAACCCTTGTACCACGCAATCAGGGGAAAGTCCTAGACTCCCCAATTACCTTAAACGAATTCACTGACGCCCTGAAATTAACTGCTCTTGGTAAAAGCCCTGGCCCGGATGGCTTTACTGTTATCTATTATAAAATGTTTCAGGCTCAATTGGGCCCCTGGTTCGTTAAAGCCTTTAACTCAGTGACTGACAGTTCCCCGATACACTTATGGCTTCTATCTCGGTGATTCCGAAGCCGGACAGAGATCTGTAATATTGTACAAACTACAGACCCATCTCTTTAATCAATGTAGACCTGAAATTGTTTACTAAGATCTTGGCGCAGCGCCTTCAACCCCTTTTGACTTCTGATTCAGAGTGATCAAACTGGCTTTGTTCCTGCGAGGGAAGCTTGCGATAATACGCTGCGTACGTTAGCACTTATGCATCATGCCTCGGCAGCTGCTACCCCCTTGTTGGTCCTTTCGGTCGATGCTGAAAAAGCGTTCGACCGGGTGGATTGGATTTATTTGTTTACGGTTTTGGAGAAGATGGGATTTGGTAATCGTTGGTGTTTGTGGCTATGGGCTTTATATGCTTATCCCAGGGCGCGAGTCAGGGTTAATGGTCAGCTCTCTTCGGCATTTGTTATACATAATGAGACCCGCCAAGGGTGTCCTTTGTCCCCTCTTTTATTCTTGCTCTATTTGGAACCCTAGTTACAAGCAATTAGAGATAATCCTGCTATTAGAGGAGTGGAGATACCTGGACATGACTATAAGGTTGCTGCATTTGCAGACGATTTGTCGTTTACCTTGACAGACCCCTTGCTTCGCTGACGGCCTTGATGGGAGAGCTTAATGCTTTCACAGAAATTTCTAATTATAAGATTAATGTCTCCAAAAGTGAGGTTTTGGGCTTCTCTTTGCCACGAGATACGTTTGAGAATGTTCGCTTAACTTATGGTATGCGCTGGGTCCCGGATTGACTCAAATACTTGGGGATTCGTCTGTCCTCTACCATGACTAACCTGTTCCAACTAAATTATGCGCCTTTATTGCGACAGATTAAGACTGATTTTAAGGAGTGGAATCTGCCCCAAATCTCATGGTTGGGACGCATCAATGTTCTCTGCATGAATGTTTTACCCAGGTTACTGTATCTGTTCCAGGCCCTCCCCATCGCCATTCCTCAGTAATTTTTTACAGAAATGAGACAATTGTTCACTGGATATGTCTGGCGTGGACGGAGGGCGCGGATTTCCTACAGTGAACTGACCAGACCAGTGGGAAGAGGTGGCTTGGGTATGCCACATGTTTACTACTATTACTTGGCGGCGTTGTTTTCTGTTCTGTATTGTTTGACTAAACGTACGGTGGGCAAGCTTTGGGAACATGTTTTACAGGCAGCTGTGTCTTGGCCTTTATCCTCGCTGCCATGGCAGTCGGCTCTGGCGGTGATGTTGGGACTTCGGTCTCACCCACCGCTTGGTCCTTTGCTACGCTTATGGAGGAAACATGGCTTGGCATTAGGCCTGACTACACCAGTCTCACGCTTAATTCCTGTAACGCACAAACCCTTGTTCCCCCCGGGGATGACAACCACTTTTTTGAATGAGATTATGCGGGTGCAGTATACTCCGTTAGAAGCTGTAGTTGAAGAGAAAGTATTGCTTCCTTTGGATAGATTGGTGGACCCAACAGTTGCCAATAAACTAATGATGAGATTCCAATATGCCCAATTGAGACACTTTTTGCACTCCACTACATGGTTAGAGGAGATTCTACCTGCTCTTACTCCATTTAAAATATTTTGTACGGATAACTTTCGCTGCGCTCATGTGGTTTCTGCTATATACTCATACCTTTTGAAGGGGGCTTATTTAACAGAGTCCCCGCTACTCATTAAAAGGGAAAGGGACTTGAGAATGGAAATTCCGGTGGAGGACTGGGTTAAAGCTTTTGAACTCACTTATTTTGCTTCTCGGAGTCAAATGATTCGGGAATCTAATTGTAAATTGTTCCTTATGTGGTATGTAACGCCGACGTTGTTACATTCTATTGACCAAGCGTTACCGGACACGTATTGGAGATGTCTGGCAGCAAGGGGGGATTACCTTCATCTATGGTGGACTTGCCCTGAGAGTGGAGGGGGTTAGGGTTATGGAAGAAGCTTATTACAACAGTGAGGGCAAATATGATCACTATTTTGCGGTTTGGCATCCATGGTTATCACACTGGGCGTCCATAGCAGGGGAAAACCCATTGGACTTAGTGGCGGATGTTGCGATATCTGGTAATGTGTCGACCGTTTCTTCATAAATTGGAAGTTTAGATACTCCCCCGGGAGTCTTACATTGATACATATTGATTGAACTTAGATCATTGCTTTTTACTTGTATTTTTTTATGTTAGTTTTGTTATATTTGAGAAAAAGAAAATGTACGAAAAGGTATTTTATATTTCATTTGGCCGGACAATTGCTGTTTGCTTATTGATACTTAACACTCTGTATTATTGTCTGTGATTTCAATGGTATGCTCCTTTTTGTCAATAAATATATTTTACACAAAAAAAAGCGTTTTTAAATACAGGAATTTGCAGTTTGGGAGGGCATCAGGTTGAACATCAATTTTTGTATATACCCGAATATCCCATCCAGTTGCTGGGGAGGGATCTTCTCAGTAAATTACAAGCACAAATTAATCTTCTCCCAGGGGGTCGAGCTATACTGGACCTACCAGAAGACAGTAGCTCCACTCTGCAGCACAGCCCAGACATGTCAGAACAACCACCCGGTGTAATTGCCCTAGTTATGCCGAGAGAAGAAGAGTGGCGTGCCATGACGGCTCAGATTCCCCCCCACCCCGGATCTGCTTGTACAGACTATTGATATACCAGGGGTGTGGGCAGAAGATAATCCGCCAGGCTTGGCATTGAATATTCCACCAGTACATGTTGAATTAAAACCCGGAGCCATGCCCGTAGCGTTCCTGACAACATCATATTCCACAGAAAGCAAAACAGAACATTCAGACACATTTGCAGAGACTATTGAAACACAGTATATTAAAATTCTTTGTGTCACCATGGAATACCCCACTCCTGCGTTTTCAGAAAGAAGGCATACAAGAATATTGCCCAGTGCAGGATTTGAGAGCTGTAGATATTGCTGCAGTTATGTTACATCCAGTTGTTCCAAACCCTTACAATCTACTGGCTCTCATACCCAGAAGTACTCAGTACTATACAGACTTAAAAGACGCCTTCTTTTGCATTCATCAAGCCCCAGTCAGCCAGCCCCTTTTTGCATTCCAGTGGGAAGAGTCACAAACTGGGGCGAAGCATCAGATGACATGGACACGCCTACTGCAAGGTTTCAAAAACTCACCCACCATATTCGGCAGCTCGCTGAGTCAGGATCTCCTGACTTTCAACTCTCAGCCAGACAAAGCTGTACTGTTACAATATGTTGATGATTTACTACTCGCCTCTCCGACAGAAAAAGTCTGGATGCTACACAAGAATTGATATACCTATTGTGGCAAGCAGGTTACAAAGTTTCTAAAAACAAAGCACAAATTTGCAGACAAAGTGTGAAATATTTAGGTTTTCATTTAACAGGAACCAAGCGTGCAATGGGTCTTGAACGCAAAGAGGCAGTCTGCCGTATTCTAGTACCAAAATTACGCAGACAAGTCCATGAATACCTGGGAGCTGCTGGATCTGTGGATCCCCAACTTTCTCATGATAGCCAAACCTCTCTACAAAGAGAGAAAGGGGGTGAGAAAGATCCATTTGTATGGGAAGAAGAACAGACAAATGCCTTCCTACAGTTGAAGACTTTACTGATGGAGGCCCCAGTCTTGGGCCTACCAGACCACAACAAGCCTTTCTATCTATATGTGCATAAACACAATCAGACCGCTGCTGGAGTCCTGATCCAATACCTGGGCTCCTGGCAAAGGCCTGTGGGCTACCTGTCCAAGCAACTAGATCCTGTCGCCTGTTGCTTACCACCATGTCTCAGAGCCATGGCAGCCACCGCTATGTTGGTTGCAGAAGCTGACAAGCTAACCCTAGGTCAAGTGATCTATGTCAAAGTGCCCCATGCAGTCCAAATGCTACTGGACTGCAAGGGAAAATACTGGTTCAATAACAGCAGAATGACAAAGTACCAAGCGATGCTGTGTGAGAATCCAAGAGTCCACCTAGAACTTATTTCTACACTAAACCCAGCAACGTTGCTTCCTGACTCCACAGATGATCCAAGTCATCAATGTCTTCAAGTGATGATGAAGTCTTCAGTAGCAGACCTGATCTGAAGGATGTACCCCTAGAAAAATACGATCTCAAACACTTAACTTGGCAGCAGTTACGTTGAAGACGGGAAAATATATGCAGGATATGCTGTGGTCACCCTGGAAGCAATCTTGGAAGCCGAACCACTACCACCTGGTACTTCAGCCCAACTGGCAGAAATTATTGCCCTGACCAGAGGGCTCGAATTATCCACTGGCAAAAAAGTGAACATTTTTCAGATTCAAAGTATGCCTTCATGACAGTTCATGCCCATGGAGCACTGTATAAGGAGCGAGGACTCCTGACATCAGCTTGGAAACAGGTCAAATACTCCAAGCAAATTATTGAATTTCTGGATGCTATCTGCAAACTAAGTGCTGTCAGCATTGTCCATTGCCGAGGTAATCAGAAAGGCCAAGATGAGGTACCTCGAGGTAACAGAATAGCTGGCCAGGCCGCGAAAGAAGATGCGCAGAAATCAATTCTGAAAGAAGTCGACCAAACTGCAGTTTCCCCAGTAAAAGTGTTATCCTGCCTATGAGCACAGCGAAGAAGATCTCCAGCTAAATTCTCTTCGGGACCATTTTGTGGATGAGACTCCTGGAATGAAAGAATGAGAAAGAATGGCAGAATGCCACTTTCAAGAATTAACAAAAAGTGAGACAGAGAAGAATTGCAGTAGCCTTAAGACAATACCGCCTTGGCTACCCAGAATTATCTAAGGTTAAACAAGCATCCGGACTCAACGCCAATGCCAAACTACGAGTTCTACATGAACAGAATTAGTTTTGAACCTCATGGGGAATTCATTGAGGTGATACTACACAGGTGGTGAAGCGACTTCGAATAGGAGAGGGGTCGGTATGGGCGCTCTTGTCTAGGTGTAAATGTTTATTTGGGTTTGCTGCCTTCTAGGGGGTAGCACAGACTCTCGAATTGGGTGTGCAGATATCAATAGAAAGAAAAGGGGGGTTCCTAGTGGCGCAACAGTTATGCACGACACATTACAGTGTCGTACTTTTAGACCATCAGATGTACATAAATCCTTATGGTTCGTATGGATGCAACTTTAGTCGTGCAGGTTCAAGGTAAAGTGCTGGTGCCACAGTCTATGCAGTATTAAAGTGCAACAGTGACAGATTGGGTGCGTACGAGAGAAATTATCCCCCGTTACGGACTGCCACTCGAGATTGGGTCAGACAATGGTCCAGCTTTCATTAAAGCCTCTTTGCAACAATTGGCCCGCCTGTTGGGCATTACATGCCTACATATCTCAGAGTTACGGAAAAGTGGAACACCAGAACAGAACTCTAAAGACTTTGATGGCCATAATGTGTCAGGAGACATCACTGAAGTGGCTGGATGTGCTGCCAATTAGTCCTCCTGCATATTAGATGCAGCCCAACCCCGCGTTTGAAACTGAGCCCTTATGAACTCATGTTTGGTAGACCTGCCCCATTGATAAGTGGGGTAAGGGGGGACCTTCGGGCATTGGAAGAAACTGATCAAAACTAATAAAATATTGTTGTTGGGTAAGACAATGCAGAAACTGAACACTTGGGTTAGTGATAATCTACCTCATTTATTGTATCCACCCTTGCATGAATACTGTCCTGGTGATTCAGTATGGGTAAAAGGAGTGGAAAACTGACCCCCTAGGCCCAAAATGGAGGGGTCCTTATCATGTTTTTGTTGGAGATACAACAGCATGTACTATACCATTTAAATTGCAGATGGCGCTGTTATTAAAGGGTACTAAGTATTCTGAACTTGTTGGTATATTCACAGGAAGGAAGTCTGTTTTTCTCTCTCACTTCCCTTGATTTTATCACTGTGTAATGCCTGCTGTTTTCAGTCACTAGTCTGTTATAGTTGTTGTTTTACGCACAAAGTAAAGTTTTACGCTGCAAGTTCACAAGCTTCCAGTGCCTCTTTCATACATAACCAACAGTTTTGTTATCAACTCCTACAGCAGTGAAGGTGGCTGAGGTAACTCCTTGGATACCCCACTCAAGACTTAAGCCTGTGGCTGCAGTGCCTGAGCAACAGGTTATGGGCCCAGACACTGAAAGGAAACTACAAATCAGTAAGTGCTGCATCTATGATCCAAATACCTGCTGTGTGAGGAAACAAGAGCTGCATCCAATATACTCAAAAATGGCAAGTGGTTCAGATGTTAAATATGCAATAGCAAAGCTAAACAATACCAACTATCAGCTGTGGAAGTTTAAGCTGGAAATGCTGTTATCCAAAGATGACTCGTGGCAGGTTCTGGATACAAACCGGCCTACTGACAATCCAGAAGAATGGGACAGAAAAAACAGGCAAGTAAAAGCAGTTATAAGTTATAAGCCTGTTAGTGGAGGATGATCAAGAAAACACAGCTAAAGGTATGAGGACTGCAGTACAGAAACTGAATGAGCGTTCAAATTTAAACAGTAAACTATAATTACTGCATAAACTGTATAAGATGAGGCTAGAAAAAGGCCAGGAAATGTGTGAACATGTGAATGCTATGCTGGAAATTGTGGAGCAATTACGTGCAATTGGGGAAGAAATAAAAGACAATCATGTAGTGGCATTACTATTATACAGCCTTCCAGAATGTTATAGTGCCCTTACAAGTGCTCTGGAAACCAGACCAGAGGAAGAACTAACACTAATATGCTACGGGCAAATTATTTGATGAATACAACAGAAAGAAGGAAAATATGCATGGTAAAGAGAATGAAAAAACAGAAGTAGCTCTAAAGGTGAATGAAAACACAAAACAAAACCAGAGAAGGCAGAGTGTGTTTTAGCTGCAAAATGACCGGTCATTTAAAAACGAATTGCTCTATCTGGAAAGCAGAGCAGCGAAGGAGAGAGCCATTCACAAGAGAAAGAGCTAAAGCAGCCACACAGGAAACCATGGATACATCATGGAGTGCAAGCTTTAAAGTGACTCAGAATACTACCCCACATGGATGGTACATTGACTCATGAGCAACAAGTTACATGACAAGTGATGAGACCTTCACAGAAATTGATTTTAATGCAAAAGACAAAGTCTTCCTTGCAAATGGGAAAAGTATTACATCAGAAGGTAATGATCAAGGGTTTCTGAACTGCATCACACCATCAGGAGGTAAGCAAAGCATCCTTGTAAAGAATGTTTTGTATGTTTCAAGTCTAGAAGGAAGCCTCCTATCAGTGAAAAACCTTGCTAACAATGGACTCACAGTACAATTCCGAGGAAATGAATGCACAATTCGAAATAGGAAATCCTAGCAAAGGGAAGGTTGAATGAACATCTATACAAACTCGTCACTGAAAGTGTTCAAGTCAAAACAGTCACTCATAATCCACATAACAAGTGCATCCATCTCTGGCACAGACGATTGGGGCATCGAAACCCAGAAGCCATAAAGCAACGTTCTAAGAGAGGTTTATCAGAAGACATGATAATGTTACCTTGTCAAAAGCTAATGAAGTGCACATGTTGTATCAAAGCAAAGGCCACACAGACACCACTTCCACAAGCCAGTCAAAGAAAAAACACTAAACCCATGGAACTTATACACAGTGACATGTGTGGACCAATGAAAACCCCCACACCCAGCGGCAACAAATATTTAATAACCTTCATTGATGACTATTCCAGGTACACAATGACATATCTGATGAAACACAAAAGTGAGACAACCGATAAACTTCAAGAATTTGTAGCGATGACTAGCAACAAATTTCAAAGGTAACCCTAAGAATAATAAGTAAGAATAATACGCACCGACAATGGAGGGGAATATATACGTGTAGGTAAGGAAGTGGAATCATACCTAAAGAAACACGGTATCATACACCAAACAACTGTACCGTACACTCCTGAACAAAATGGTGTAGCGGAAAGGAAAAAAAATCGCACTCTTATAGAAATGGCCAGATGCATGCTTTCAGATGCCAACCTACACAACAAGTACTGGGGAGAAGCAATAATGACTGCAACATACATAAAGAACAGGCTACCATCTAAAGCAATTGAAATTACCCCATATGAAATGTGGAACAGATCAAAACCTAGTATAGGACATATTCGAGTGTTCGGCTGCAAAGCATACACTTACATTCCAAGTGAAAAACGATCCATCCAAGTTGGAGAACACGGCCATAGAAGGCATTCTAGTGGGTTACAGTGAACAAAGTAAGGGGTATAGAATACTTCATCCAAAGACCAACAAGGTCACAGTAAGCCGCAGTGTTTATTTTGATGAAAGACAAACATCAGATAAAATGACTCCTGAAAAACATGAAGAAAATTTGCCAACTTAAACAGCAAGAGATGCTGACCAAAGTGAAGCTGTGCAGGAGTCAGACCAAGAGGTGGAACTCACACTTGATAACGTAACTGTTCACAATCCAGTGGAACCTACTGAACAACCAGAAATCAGAAGATCTACTCGGATAACAAAAGGGATTCCACCACGCAAGCTGTCATACACTGCTAAGACACATGAGACACTTGAACCAGCATCTTGGGAAGACATAGAAAAACTGCCAATCAGTGGACAAAGGCGGCTGAAGAAGAAATAGAATCACTTCAGAAAAATGAAAATTGGACTCTCACTGAGCTCACAAAACAATAGGAAGCAAATGGATTTTTAGAGTCAAATATGATGCAGAAGGAAATATTCACAGATACAAGGCAAGATTAGTTGCGAAGGGATATTCCCAGAAATATGGAGAAGATTATGATGAAACTTTTGCTCCAGTGGTAAAGCACACAACCATTAGAACATTCCTCAGCATCGCAACTGAAAAAAGAATGCAAGTGAAGCACCTGGACGTCAAAACAGCTTTCCTATATGGAGATATCAAAGAGGATCTCTACATGGAACAGCCACCAGGGTTTAATACAGGACAGAACCTTGTGTGTAAACTGCAAAAGAGCATCTATGGTCTCAAACAAGCAGCAAGAATGTGGAATGAAAAAGTGAACGAAGTACTCACAACAGAAGGATTTTCAAGAAGTAAAGCTGATCTCTGCCTATATTCAAAGAATCAAGAAAACAAATGGATATACATACTAATTTATGTTGATGACACTATAATTTGTTTTGAACAAGAAGGGGATTATGATCAAATAGTTACAAAAGTGAAAAAAAACTTTGAGATTAAAGAACTTGGGAACATCGCTCACTATCTAGGAATTCAAATCGAGAGAGAAGAGGATGGAAGTTATCTTCTTAACCAAAGTCAGAAAATTACAGACATTTTGGAAGAGTTTCACATGCAAGATGCAAAAGAAGTGAAAAACAGGCATACAGGTTAAGGGGAAGTGAAAACGCCTATGGAACCAGTTTACCAGAAATACAATGGAATGGAAAACTTGTTACCTAACAATGATAAGTCCCGTAAAGCAATTGGAAAATTGTTATACATTGCCAATGTGACAAGACCAGACATTGCTGCAGCATTGAGTATACTCTGTAGAAAAGTTTCAACACCCTCTCAACGTGACTGGAATGCTCTAAAAAGGGTGATACAATATCTAAAAGGAACAATTCATATGAAGCTGCGACTGCCAGCAACATCAAATACAAACTTAATTGGATATTTAGATGCAGTCTGGGTCGGAGACATCACAGACCGCAAATCTACTAGTGGTTACATCTTCCAGTATGGAGAAGGAACCATCAGTTGGTCTAGTCGAAAACAAGCGACTGATGCGCTCTCTTCAACTGAGGCAGAATACATAGCAGCAGCACAAGCATGTCAAGAAGCAGTTTGGATTAGTCAACTTCTATTAGATATGGGACTGGACATGTCTAAACCGATACACATCTTTGAAGACAATCAGAAAGGATCAACCCTAGAACCAAGCACATTGACGTAAAATATCATATACTCAGGGACACACAAGAGCAAGGACTTATCAATATTCAATATTGCCCATCAGAAGAGATGACTGCAGATGCACTCACCAAACCGATGCCAAAGGAACGTCAATGTTTTCTTCAAAAGAAGCTGAATGTTGTATGATTATGCACATGCTGTTGAAAAGGGGTGTTGGAGATACAACAGCATGTACTATACCAGGGATCAAGTCCGGGGAAAAAAAGTGAGGGAACTCACCTACGAATTCCACAACCCCTATTACCTGAAGAAAAAAGTATATATATATCACGAGTATAGCAGTGCGTGGTGATAACATTTTTATTGGGTTAACATTACATTTAAAAGACAAGCTTTCAAGAGAGTGTAAACTGGAAACTATACTGATCAGTGAAAGGTATCACTACGTACAGGTATACTCGTGATTTTGGCAACTGGACTAACGCGTTTTATATATAATATATATATATATATATCCAGGCACAGACCCCCCCGAATTATATACACAGGCACTGGACCCCCAAGATAATATGCACAGCGCTCAGCCCCCAGAATAATATACAGTGGCAAGAAAAAGTATGTGAACCCTTTGGGATTACGTGGAGTTTTGCATGAATTGGTCATAAAATGTGCTCTGATCTTCATCTAAGTCACAACAATTTGAAAAACACAGTCTGCTTAAAATAATACAACACAAACATTATATGTTTTCATGTTTTTATTGAACAGAACATGTAAACATTCACAGTGCATGGTGGAAAAAGTACGTGAACCTTTGGACTTAATAACTGGTTGACCCTCCCTTGGCAGCAATAACCTCAACCAAACATTTCCTGTAGTTGCAGATCAGACCTGCACAACGATCTGGAGTAATTTTGGACCACTCCTCTTCACAAAACTGTTTCAGTGTAGCAATATTCTTGGGATGTCTGGTGTGAATCGCTCTCTTAAGGTCATGCCACAGCATTTCAATCGGATTGAGGTCAGGACTCTGACTGGGCCACTACAGAAGGCGTATTTTGCTTTGTTGAAGCCATTCTTTTGTTGAATTACTTGTATGCTTTGGGTCATTGTCCTGTTGCATCACCCATCCTCTGCGGAGCTTCAGTTGGCGGACAGATGGTTTTACGTTTTCTTGCAAAATGTCTTGATAAACTCTGGAATTCATTTTTCCATCAATGACAACAATCCGTCCAGGCCCTGAGGCAGCAAAGCAGCCCCAAACCATGATGCTCCCTCCACCATGTTTTACAGTGGGGATGAGGTTTAGATGTTGGTCTGCTGTGGCTTTTTTTCTCCACACATAGTGTTGTGTGTTTTTTCCAAACAACTCAATTTTGGTTTCATCTGTCCACAGAATATTTTGCCAGTAGTGCTGTGGAACATCCAGGTGCTTTTTTGCAAACTTCAAACGTGCTGCAATATTTTTTTTGGACAGCAATGGCTTCCTCCGTGGTATCCTCCCATGTACTCCATTCTTGTTTAATGTTTTGCTTATTGTAGATGTGTCAACAAAAAATGTTAGCATGTGCCAGAGATTTCTGTAAGTCTTTAGCTGACACTCTAGGATTCTTCTTTACCTCATTAAGCATTCTGCGCTGTGCTCTTGCAGTCATCTTTACAGGAAGACCACGCCTAGGGAGAGTAGCAACAGTGCTGAATTTTCTCCATTTGTAGACAGTCTGTCTTACCGTGGACACATGAACATCAAGGCTTTTGGAGATACTTTTGTAACCCTTTCCAGCTTCATGCAAGTCAACAAGTCTTGATCGTAGGTCTTCTGAGAGCTCTTTTCTGCGAGGCATGGTTTACATCAGGCAGTGCTTCTTGAAACCAGTAAACCCAAAACTGGGTGTGTTTTTAAAGGTCAGGACAGCTTTCAGCAACACATCCAATAATATCACACTGATTGGACTCAAGGTTGGCTAACTCCTGGCTCCAATTAGCTCTTGGAGAAGTCATTAAGCTAGGGGTTCACATACTTTTTCCACCCTGCACTGTGAATGTTTACATGTTATGTTCAATAAACACATGAAAACATATAATGTTTGTGTTGTATTATTTTAAGCAGACTGTGTTTTTCAAATTGTTGTGACTTAGATGAAGATCAGAGCACATTTTATGACCAATTCATGCAAAACTCCACGTAATCCCAAAGGGTTCACATACTTTTTCTTGCCACTGTACACAACACTGAACCCCCAGAATAATATACACAGCACTGAACCCCCAGAATAATATACACAGCACTGAGCCCCCAGAATAATATACACAGCACTGAGCCCCAAGAATAATATACACAGCACTGAGCCCCCAGAATAATATACACAGCACTGAGCCCCTAGAATAATATACACAGCACTGAGACCCAAGAATAATATACACAGCACTGAGCCCCAAGAATAATATGCACAGCACTGGTTATATGGATATATTTTCCCCAGTTCACATGGATATAATTGCCCCAGCTCATATGGGTATATATTGCCCCAGCTCTCATGGATAATGCCCCAGCTCTCATGGATATGCCCCCCAGCTCTCATGGATAATGCCCCAGGTCTCATGGATATGCCCCCCAGCTCTCATGGATAATGCCCCAGGTCTCATGGATATGCCCCAGCTCTCATGGATAATGCCCCCAGGTCTCATGGATAATGCCCCCAAGTCTCATGGATATATGCCCCCAGTCTCATGGATAATGCCCCCAGCTCTCATGGATAATGCCCCCAGGTCTCATGGATATATGCCCCCAGGTCTCATGGATATATGCCCCCGGTCTCATGGATAATGCCCCCAGGTCTCATGGATAATGCCCCAGGGTCTCATGGGTAGTGCCCCCAGGGTCTCATGTATAGTGCCCCCAGGGTCTCATGGATATTGCCCCCCAGGGTCTCCTGGATAATGCCCCCAGGTCTCATGGATAATGCCCCAGGGTCTCATGGATAATGCCCCAGGGTCTCATGGGTAGTGCCCCCAGGTCTCATGCATAATGCCCCAGGGTCTCATGGGTAGTGCCCCCAGGGTCTCATGGATAGTGCCCCCAGGGTCTCATGGATAGTGCCCCCAGGTCTCATGGATAGTGCCCCCAGGTCTCATGGATATTGCCCCCCAGGGTCTCCTGGATAATTCACCCCATGTCTCATGGATAATGCCCCCCAGGTCTCATGGATAATGCCCCAGGGACTCATGGATATTGCCCCCGGGTCTCATGGATAATGCCCCCAGGTGTCATGGATATGCCCCCAGGTCTCATGGATAGTGCCCCCAGGTCTCATGGATATTGCCCCCCCAGGTCTCATGGATAATGCCCCAGGGTCTCATGGATATTATTGCCCCCAGGTCTCATGGATATTATTGCCCCCAGGGTCTCATGGATAATGCCCCAGGGTCTCATGGATATTGCCCCCCAGGTCTCATGGATATTAATGCCGCCAGCTCAGCTCACCTCTGCCTCTGATGCCGCCACACATTCCCGGCGGCCGCGTGCTTCCTGATAGAACGGCCGCTGACAGGAAGTGCAGCTGCTCGCCTGGGATCGATGAAACAGCCAGGCGAGCGGCTGCACTTCCATTCAGCGGCCGTTCTATCAGGAAGCACGCGGCTGCCGGCAATGTGCGGCGGCGGTGGCCTGCTCCAGCATTTCGGGCTCGGGCCACAGCGGGAACGCTACGTTCCCGCAGCAGGAGAAATGCGGGAACGCCGTTCCCGCGCATTCCCGCTCGACTCGAGCCTTGTACTATACCATTTAAACTGCAGATGGTGCTGTTATTAAAGGGTACTATGTACTTGTATGGTATATGCACAGGAAGGAAGTCTGTTTTTCTCTCTCACTTCCCTTGATTTTCTCACTGTGTAATGCCTGCTGTTTTCAGTCACTAGTCTGTTATAGTTGTTTATTGTTTTACGCACAAAGTAAAGTTTTACGCTGCAAGTTCACAAGCTTCCAGTGCCTCTTTCATACATAACCAACAGTTTTGTTATCAACTCCTACAGCAGTGAAGGTGGACGAGGTAACCCGTGGATACACCACTCAAGACTTAAGCCTGCGGCTGCAGTGCCTGAGCACCAGTGGGAGGTGACAAGTGCCGGATCCAACCCAGTTGAGGCTAACCAGAGTTGGGTCCAAAGTTGCCTAAACCAGCAAGTGGGTGTTTTGACGGCCATAATAATGCCTGACCACCCACCGACGATGGAAAGTCGGGAAGTCCGAAGGGAAGCCCGTGACTACATGTTATCTCCCGCTGTCCAGCAGCGTGAGGAGAAATTTATAGCACCAATAAAAAGGGCCTTTCAGGTTATAATTGCTCTGGGTGCCATAACCCTGATGGTGTTGTTTATAATGACTTATGTGACTATGTTTTTCCCAAAGAAATCACAAACAAAAGTGGAATTGCTATTGAATTCATCTTCCACTCTGAATCAGAGCAATGGAAGAGACAAGCATGATTTGGGATCTGGGTCAGCACCAAAGAACCATCTGCTGATGAAATTCAAATATGCATATGCACGTAAATCAGGTCAGACTACTTGCTGGGTGTACAGTAGACTTCACCCAGAGACAATATATATTCGGTTTGCAGCAGTTTTCTCAGCCGGAGACATTACTGTTCAAACATTAAATGAGACTCAAATGAATCATGCAGGTACCCTGCCGGCTTACCCAATTACTGGTCCAGTATACCTCCCTAACTGGTGTTTTCAGATAGGGCCAATGAATTTTAGTCCAGTCGAGCCGCTTCACTCTGTCAGTTAATACCACCCTGTCAAGTACTGGCACAAGTAGGCTTATTGTTAAACCAGCTAACCCGACTAGAGGTCCAACTCTATCAGTTACCAACATTGTTTTAACCCAACACACTGGAAAGTATCTCCTTAACCATTTAGTGAAAATGATAGTGGAAGTCCACAAGGGAGTGCATTTTATGCCTCCATTCCTACTAACTAGGGACTACATATTTGTTGTGGGAAATTATGTTACTCCTGGATACCTCCCTGTCACGCTGGGGGCCCACTTGGGCCATCATGGTGGCTTGGAACAAGGAGTGTAGCCTTTAGGCAGGTGAGCTGCTGGCTTGGTACAAGACTTACACAATACAGATTCCAGACAAGAGGTGAACCAGACTGAAAACACGAGAGACAGGGTGGGCATAGACGAAATCTAAAGGGATCCCTATACTGGGTCGGTCCTTGTGTGGCCTCTAACTAGTGAAGATACCTCACAAAGGATGACAGAGCCAGGGGGAACAAGAAGAGCGAGGGTTAACAAGACAGACAGAATCCTAGACTCATGAGGTCCTTGAATAATGGCCTCTGAGTAAACTAAACTCAGACAAACAAGACACATAAAACATGAAACATAAGAGTGGTCAGGACTAGCAGAACTTGGCAACAGAACAGGCATACAGGTTAAGGGGAGCAAGCAAGAGAGAGATCCAGAGAACACGCTAAAGGTCATACACATAAACCAAAATACATGGTACAGGGTACAAGGAACAGACCAGAGAATAAACCAGAACTAAAGCCAGAAGTCATACACCGGAGCAGTTCTCAGCCAGGCCAGGTCAGTAACAGGATTTGCAGAATACAGAGTACAGGGAGCAAGAAAGAGAATATCCAGGAACAGAAGCCAAAAGTCAAAACCAGAAATACTAGATATAACGCGGGAATCAGGAATCAGGACCAGGACACAGGAAGCACAACCACCATATGAACTCCACAAACAGTCAAAGAAGCACTGTGCTGCTCGGAGTTATATAGGCAGTGGGTCTGTGTGTTTGGGCCATGACCACTGGCCAGAAGATCACAGCAGAACCCTGGAGCAGCCGCAGACAGCACAGCCAAACACAAAACAGGGGAAAACAGACATGAATGCCTCTCAGCACCAGGGGGCGTGGCCAAATCCAGGGAAAATGTGAGACTCCCACTCTGACTGCACTGGGTTATGTAGCCAGACTAATCCCGATACAGAGGGTACAGGGAGACAAAACCCTACCTGACAATGCATAAACACCTGAGGTATACCCAGGTTTTCAATAAGCACAAGCGAGAAATGTTTTCCAAAGCAGATCAGGCTTGGGCCTGGTTCCCAGTATGGACCGGCTGGGGAATTGAGTTGATGAAGAGGTTGAACAACGACTCTGCGTTAATGGATGAAATTTTAAATTTAACCAGTAAAGATATCCAATTGTTGAATCTTCAATTATGTGAAATCCAGAAATTACAGATGGTACTTGATATGGCACTTGAACAGATCAGTGCTGCCTTGAATGGATTATGTGAAATGACTATGCATTATGAATGTTGTTCTTTTATCCAAAATTCCACTGATGCTGTCCCAGACTACTTTTAGGTTATCCAGGACCACCAACAGAAAGTCTCCCAGTTGCAATACCAGGCCCGACAGATAGCGGCAGAAGGGTGGAATCCTTTTCGAGGATTCGGGTCTTTCGGGACCTGGTTTGGATCCATTCTCAGTTCTATCTCCCGAGTTGGATCAATGATAATGATGGGCATAGTGATCCTAGTGATAGGAATACTGTGTTACAGGTTGACAATATGTCTGTGGCCCATATGTGAGAAAGTCTTGATCCCTGCTAAAGAGAAATTACCTGTCGTGATTTCAGAGTTCTTTCCGATGAAAGAGACACCCTAAGATTACAAAACCCTACTGTTATAATTACTGATTCTAATTGGCTAGGAGAGGTAGGTAGTGAACTACCTCTCAGCCAAAGGGGGGAATGGAAGGGGGATAGCTAGAGATGGCCACCATCTTGTACCTTGGCAGCCGTCTTGTCTGATTTTTATAGAGAAGAATACTAACTGACTTTATGATAGTCTTGCATAGATTCTAACATTCCAGGAGATATCTGGTGTAGCAATTAAAACTGTAGAATTCAGCTGAAATAAACATAGTTGCCAGAAAGACTTGATTTAATGAGTCAGGTCGAACAGTCCTTGAGACAAGGCCAGAAAGGAACAAAGAGGACAGTTTTTTGCAGCTGGGCCATATCAGAAGGGGGATGCCATCATCTCTGTGGGAATAAACACCAGGTCTTCTTGCCACCCTCCTAAATCGTGTGTGTGTCTAAACAGCTAATTAAGAGCCAAATTGTGGAATGTTTTTTGTGTTCGATCTGAAGGGAGGGGGCAATTGGTCAGGGCATGTACCTTATTGCAAATCAATGTATAAGAATTTGTATCTCTGTCTCAAAAGTTCACTTGAGTCTTTTGGAACTATTCTGCTCAAGTTGAGTACACAATAAAGGATGCCTTTCCTGATCATTGACTCTTGTCCGAAGCTTCATTGTCCGCACTACGTCGACC
This sequence comes from Leptobrachium leishanense, assembly GCA_009667805.1. Lineage (NCBI taxonomy): Eukaryota > Metazoa > Chordata > Amphibia > Anura > Megophryidae > Leptobrachium > Leptobrachium leishanense. The sequence goes on from CM019066.1 coordinate 236,940,157, forward strand.
TTTCTCAGATGAATTAACAGAATGCCGGTTACACCTCCACACTGCAAATAATAAAGTTTATTATTGCAGAGGTCATTTACACATCCCAGCAGTTCAAAGAACTGCATCACATCACTTTTATTTTTGGAGTGAAAGGGGTTAATGGGAGTTTCAGTTTATTTTATACAATTTTACAAAAAACAACCATGTAAAAGGAACACTATTGAAAATAGAGTGGTGACAATCAATAAGGACACAAAATGGTGTACATACAAGTGCCCCTACACTGTGACTATATAATAGACATATAGTATAAAAATACAGCTCATACTGGAAACCAAAGTAATAAATCCCACCAAATATTACCAACAGGGTAAAATAATCAAAAAATCAGTCTCCAAAAGTGCAAAACATCACAAACAGTGAGTATAACAATAAAGCAAATAAAGGGCTCTATCACTTCCTTAACGCTAGCGCTCAAATACGTGAGCGTTAGTGCTAGGTTAAAAAACGCTACCGCAGGCTGGCCAGATCACATCTCGAACGCTAACAAATTAAAAAATCCCTTACAATAGCCTGCGGATCTGGGTGCTTTATGGACTGTGACACAATAGGGTCCAGAGCTATCAAACGGTACCCCCAGATTGCCGCTGCTCCCCTGAAATCCACCAAACAAGGTCTCTTGCTCTGTATGACTGCAGTTAGTTATTTATAAGACACCACCAAGTTCCGTAGCGCTGTACAATGGGAGACACAGAATAACCAATATACATACAAGTTAAACACATAGAACAGTGGGAGAGAGAACCTTCCTCAAGAGCTTACAATCTGTGAGGACCTGATAGAGACCAGGGAGAACGGCTGTGCTGGGATGTCTGGGTGGGCTGGGATGATACCTGTGGTTATCTGATTCTGTACCAAATAAAAACAGGCCTGCTGATATGGCCAGAGAGTCTGCTTAACCGGGAGAAATTAAGAATTGACACTGATTCAGCGCCGCTTGCTGAGGGAAGAATCCCGGAACTAGCGGAGGAAAATGAGTCACGTTGGCTGAGAGAAAATATTTGACCTGGGCTTCTCGTAACACTGGTGTCGAGAATTGGTATCCTTCGTCCAACTAGTTCCAGATGGATTCTATAATTCATCACAATCAGGATGGCTGAAAACTACAGGCATCTGACTGTTCTAGCCCTGCAGGGAGAAGAGAAGCCAGCTAACATGCTCCGCAGAGAGTCATACCCAGGCACCAATAGCTCATCCTCAGCAGCGTCCCAGACAGGACAGGACACATTGTCCCAGAGGGTGAGAGAACGCCTGGCTTTCTATGGTCCCAACCCACCCATAGAAGTGATCACGCCTGGTTATGGAAGCCGCAGAAAAAGAAATAGCTGAGGAGCTGCCATCCGCAAAGCTACAGCCACCAGCAACAGCTGTGAAGGCCAGTCCAGAACCTCAATTCGTGCCACAGCATTATGATGACCCATTAAACTTTTAAAACATTTGATGACCAAGCCGGGGATGCCTAGCAGAAAAGAACCATGGCAACAGAGTTCAATCGGCGGATGCAGGAGGCGCTGACCCAGTTTGACAGACCTAGCTCTGCACAGTACGAACGGTGATGCAGGAATTTTGTTCGCCTGGAGATGTGGAGGGAGACTCTACAACGGGAGAAGAACTATCATGGACAGGTCCTCCCCACTGATGAGGATATGTACTGGCACCAGTGGGACGTACGTGTGCCTTTTCTCGAAGATCAGTCTGAATTAGATGGACCTCGGATACTGGGCTCTCCGGTGGTATGCTACACAAGTTTGCCCATGTCTGGAAGAAAGCAACCCCACAGAGGGTGTTGGCTTCAGCGCCCTGGATTGTGTTATTTGTATCGGCTGATCCTACAGAGGTCAAGGAGGACAGTTTGTGCATGGGGGACTTTCCCCCACCCCAATAGAGAAAATGGTACTGCAGCAGCGGGGCACTAAAGTTTGGCCTCAACCAATGGCCACAGAGATCGGGGACAATGAGGTGCTCCAGGAACTTACAATCATCCCCTCTTTACCCCAGCAGCAGAGTACTGGCAGTACTGCTTTCCCGCAGCAGTAGTAGAGAGAGGAGGTAGCCAGCCCCTCTCCCCAACTACAAACCCAGCTCTTGGCCGCTGTTGAGACAAACTGCAACTGCAGCACACTGTGTCCTCTTGGAAGGAGAAAGCGTTGGACGTGGCAAGTAAAGTTCCTCCAAAGCTAGCGGCGGAAGACAGTGCCTGTATTTGTGAACAACATACCGGGTAGCTGTGTCTTACAACAGTGGATGGGACTGCAGTCTCCACCAACGCAAGCCTTGGTGGCAGGGCCTGATTTATAATTAGGCATAGTAGGCATGTGCCTACAGGCGCCTGCCACAAGGGGGCACATTGCTCTGTGTGTAAAAATAAAAAAATAAAATATAGTCAGGTCCAGAAATATTGGGACATCGACACAATTCTAACATCTTTAGCACTATACACCACCACAAGGGAGTTGGAATGAAACAAACACAATGTGCTTTAACTGCAGACTGTCAGCTTTAATTTGAGGGTATGTACATCCAACTCAGGTGAACGGTGTAGGACTTACAGCAGTTTGCAGATGTGCATCCCACTTGTTAAGGGACCAAAAGTAATGGGTGTCATGCCTGCTAGTGCTCCTGCAGTGCGGCCTTCCCAACAGAGAGGGTGCCAGTCTCTGAATCAGGCCACTTTGAATGCCGCACCTGGTCAGGGATCTAGGCCTTTAAATATCAGTCACTGACTGTGCTCTGGGCCCTGACGTGGTTATTTCTAGCCCTCAGCGCTGTCTATAATTTCTGCATATTGGTTTTTCTGGTTTGACTTCTGGCTTGTATATTGACTGTGTTTTCTGTGATTATCCCTTGGCATATGTTTATCTCGTGTACCGACCTCTGGCTTGTTATTACTACGATTTCTCTCCTGTCCCTGATCTGTACGTCTATGTATTTTAGATTAGTACCTGGCCATTCTAAGGACCAGCTTTTCAGTTTAGGGTTTTTTCTTGCCTTTCTGGGTTTTGTCTGTGTGCTGGGTGACTCTATATCCTTACATTACATCAGGGCCATGGACCCTGCAGACATCGCCCAGCAGTTTGCTGCTTGCTGTTCCCATATAAGGGAGGCTGATGACAAGATGTATCATTTAGCAATTTTGCTGGAAACGTTCTTGGAGAATACAGATTGCGTGCAGTCTCCTTCACCTGACACTTCTATGGTTAAATCCACTGTTCCAGTGCAAATGTTGCCCTCTGTTACTTTCTGTGGTGAGGCTGCTGCATGCAGAGGATTTCTGAATCAAATTGATGTATGTTTTGAATTAAATCCTCATATGTGTATAACTGACAGAGCTAAAGTATGTTTTCTTTTTAACCATCTCAGAGACAAGGCCTTAGACTGGGCTACTGCATTATGGGAGTCTAAAAATCCCATAATAAATAACTACGAGGAATTTGTTACCACCTTAAAAAAAGTGTGTTTAACCCTTCCAGAAAAACAAATTCTGCTATTAAACGGTTAATGAAGTTAAGTCAGGGAGACAGAACTGTGTTGGAGAACGGTGTTGGAATATGCTGTCGAGTTTCAGACGCTTGCTGCCGAGGTTAATTGGGATAATGAAACTCTGGTGTCCTGTTTTCTGGAGGGTTTGTCTGACTCGTTAACCCTTGCTAATACAGCAAGAGATCTTCCTGGGAATCTGAATTATCTTATTCCCTTCTGTATGGAGATTGAAGACCAAATCAGGGACATGTGTAAAACAAAAGCGCAACCTAATAGGTTAATGCTGTATGTGTCTCCAGAGTTTAACCCTGCTGCATCTGACAACCCTGTACCTCAACCAATGCAGTCTGGAGAGATTAAACCGTCAGAGGAGAGGGGACTGGTATCAGAGGTTATGACATTGTCTCCTTCTGTCTATAAAAAGCGTTGTTACTTTTCTATTATGATTGAGGTGGGTTCCTCCATTATTCAGGTAGATGCACTTCTTGATTCAGGGGCAGAGGACAATTTTATGGACACCACTTTTGCATTGGAGAGAGGGATTCCCTGTGTGGTAAAAACCCACCTATAGCTATTTGTGCTATAGATGGCAGACCCCTTTCCAACCCTTATATTTCTAAGGAGACCAGTCCTATTCCTAGGAGTTCTCCATAAAGAGACTGTGGTATGCCAACTCCTATCATCTCCTTCAAATCCTGTTGTTTTGGGGTATCCTTGGCTACAAAAACACAATCCAGTCGTAGACTGGAGAAGAAACACTGTTCTGTCATGGAGCAAGTCTTGTTTTGATTCATGCATGATTCCTGTCAAGTCTGTGCAAACCATAAATGTACCCACTGCTGCTCCTTTATCTGTATTGGTTCCGATACATTATGAGGAGGTCAGGGAGGTTTTCAACAAAAGGAGGGGCTGAGACTTTACCTGAGCATAGACCCTATGATTGTGCTATTAATCTTCTTCCTGGCACTTTTCCTCCCAAGGGATGAGTGTATCCTCTGTCTCAACATGAAAACCTCATATTGGAGGAGTACATAAAGGATTCCCTTGCTAAGGGCTTCATAAGGAAATCCACATCTCCTGCTGGTGCTGGGTTCTTTTTTGTCTCTAAGAAAGAAGGGGACTTAAGACCTTGCATAGACTATAGAGGATTAAATAAAATAACTGTGAAAAATGCCTATCCCATTCCATTGATTGCTGAACTCTTTGACGGGTTAAAAGGTTCCCAGATCTTTTCTAAGCTTGACTTAAGAAGCGCGTATAACTTAGTGCGTATTAAAGATGGTGATGAATGGAAAACCGCTTTCAATACCAGATCTGGTCACTACGAGTACCTTGTAATGCCCTTTGGACTATGTAACGCTCCAGCTGTGTTCCAGGATTTTATAAATGTTTTGCGTGATTTCATACACGACTGTGTCATCGTGTATTTGGATGATATACTTATTTACTCACCTGATCTCGCTACTCACCACTTGCAGGTTAAAAAGGTTCTTCAGACGTTGTTGAACAATGGCCTTTACTGTAAATTGGAAAAGTGTCTCTTTGACCAACCTAAGTTAGCATTTCTGGGTTATGTCATTTCCGAAGAAGGATTTTCCATGGACCCGGCTAAACTTACTGCTGTTACTGACTGGCAATGTCCTATAGGGCTAAAAGCTAGTCAGAGATTCATAGGGTTCGCCAACTATTACCGCAGATTCATAATAAATTTCTCCACAATACTGGCACCCATTACCAATATGACCAAGAAGGGAGCTAATACCCGTATTTGGTCCCCTGAAGCCGTTAAAGCCTTTGAGACTCTTAAAGAGGCTTTTTCTACGGCCCCTATACTAGTCCACCCTGATCCAAGGAAGCCTTTCATCCTAGAGGTTGATGCCTCTGAGACAGGAGTAGGAGCTGTTCTCTCCCAAAGAGAATCCCCTGACCAACCACTCAAGCCTTGTGGCTTCTTTTCCAAGAAATTATCTAGTGCTGAAAGGAACTATGATATCGGTAACCGAGAACTCCTGGCTATCATTTCTGCTTTGAAGGAGTGGAGACACCTACTTGAAGGAGCTCCTACTCCCACTATGATTCTGACTGACCATAAAAACCTGACCTTTATTGCCAAAAGACTGTCATCCAGTCAAGCCCGGTGGTCTATGTTTTTGAGTCACTTCAATTACATGATCACCTATAGGCCCGGTAACAGAAATGCTAAGGCAGACGCACTTTCCAGGCAATTTGAGGTCACAGAACAGCAAGATAGACCAGTTGAGTCGATTGTTCCACTGGAGAGAGTAGTGGCAGCTACTCATCTCACCCTTACTTCTACACTCCTTACTTGTATCCAAGCTATGCAAAGTACAGCTCCCCCTGAGACTCCTTCTGACAAGTTGTTTGTTCCGGATGCAGAAAGAAAGGAACTACTCTCATGTTATCATGCCTCCAGGCCAGCCGGTCATCCTGTTATAAAAAAGGACATTGTCAGCCCTTACACCGATGTACTGGTGGCCAGACATTGCCAAGGATGTGACGGGAATATGTACAGGCATGTGTGGTATGTGCACAATCCAAAGCCTCTACTCAATGTCCTGCAGGGCTATTGCAACCACTAGCCATCCCTGACAAACCGTGGTCACATATTTCTATGGATTTCATAGTAGATTTGCCACCTTCTGAGGGGCATACAGTGATTTTGACCATTGTTGATCGCTTTAATAAAATGGTTCATCTGGTTCCTCTTAAGAAATTGCCAACATCTAAAGGTCTAGCCAACATATTTGCCAAAGAGGTATTCAGATTGCATGGTTTGCCTCATGAAATTGTCTCTGATCGAGGTCCCCAGTTCATTTCTAGATTTTGGCAAAATTTCTGTTGACAGTTGGGCATTAAAGTATCATTTTCTTCTGCTTATCACCCACAGTCCAATGGAGCTGCCGAACGTGCTAATCAGTCTAGTGAGAACTACATTCGTAGCTTCTCTTCTCAACGGCAGGATGATTGGGTTTTTTTACTTCCTTGGGCTGAATTTGCTCTGAACAGTAATGTGAATGCTTCGTCTGGTCACTCCCCGTTTTATGTTGCCCATGGTTTCCAGCCTACCTTTTTGCCATCCCCTAGTGCTGACACTGGTCTTCCTGACTTGGACTCCTATGTTCAGTCTCTTCATAAAGTGTGGACTTTGGTACATTCCAACCTCTGTCACACTGCAGTCCAACAGAAGACCTATGCAGATAGGCATAGGCGGATGGGTCCTTCCTATGTTCCAGGCCAGAGAGTCTGGTTGTCTACCCGTAACATTAAGTTATGTGTGCCATCGATGAAATTTGCTCCGCGGTACATTGGTCCATTCAAGGTCCTAAGACGTATCAACGATGTCAGTTATGCGCTGGACCTACCTCGTACCCTCCGTATACCGATTACCTTTCACACCTCCTTGTTGAAGCCCCTTCTGTGCAATCGGTTCACCACTGTAATTCCTCGACCTCGTCCTGTACTGGTTCAGGGACAAGAAGAATTTGAGGTCCAGTCCATTGTTGATTCCCGTCATTCCCGTGGTGGTCTTCAATATTTGGTGCACTGGAGAGGGTATGGCCCGGAGGAGCGCTCATGGGTTCCGATTTCTGATCTCCATGCCCCCCGTCTGGTCTGTGCCTTTCACCGCTCTCATCCCACTGGCCCCGGGATCTCGGCACCCGGAGGTCGCTCGTGGAGGGGGGGTACTGTCATGCCTGCTAGTGCTCCTGCAGTGCGGCCTTCCCAACAGAGAGGGCGCCAGTCTCTGAATCAGACCACTTTGAATGCCGCACCTGGTCAGGGATCTAGGCCTTTAAATATCAGTCACTGACTGTGCTCTGGGCCCTGACGTGCTTATTTCTAGCCCTCAGCGCGTGTCTATAATTTCTGCATATTGTTTTTCTGGTTTGACTTCTGGCTTGTATATTGACTGTGTTTTCTGTGATTATCCCTTGGCATATGTTTATCTCATGTACCGACCACTGGCTTGTTATTACTACGATTTCTCTCCTGTCCCTGATCTGTACGTCTATGTATTTTAGATTAGTACCTGGCCATTCTAAGGACCAGCTTTTCAGTTTAGGGTTTTTTCTTGCCTTTCTGGGTTTTGTCTGCGTGCTGGGTGACGCAGACAATGGGACAATTGGCTTACAATGGGACAATTGGCTTCTCAGCTGTTCCATGGCCAGGGTGTGTGATATTTCCTCATTACCCCAATTACAATGTGCAGATAAAAAGCCCAGAGTTAATTTTAAGTGTGCTATTTGAATTTGGAATCTGTTGCTGTCAACTCTCAAGATGAGATCCAAAGAGCCTCCACTATCAGTGAAGCAAGCCATCATTAGGCTGAAGAAACAAAACAAACCCATCAGAGAGATAGCAACAACATTAGGCGTGGCCAAAACAACTGTTTGGAACATTCTCAAAAAGAAGGTGAGCTCAGCAACACCAAAAGACCCGGGAGACCACGGAAAACAACTGTGGTGGATGAATGAAGAATTCTTTCTCTGGTGAAGAAAACACCCTTCACAACAGTTGGCCAGATCAAGAACACTCTCCAGGAGGTAGGTGTATGTGTGTCGAAGTCAAAAATCAAGAGAAGACTTCACCAGAGTAAATACAGAGGGTTCACCACAAGATGTAAACCATTGGTGAGCCTCAAAAACAGGAAGGCCAGCTTAGAGTTTGACAAACAACACCTAACAAAGCCTTCACAGTTCTGGAACAATATCCTATGGACAGATGAGACCAAGATCAACTTGTACCAGAGTGATGGGAAGAGAAGAGTATGGAGAAGGAAAGGAACTGCTCATGATCCTAAGCATACCACCTCCTCAGTGAAGCATGGTGGTGGTAGTGTCATGGCGTGGGCATGTATGGCTGCCAATGGAACTGGTTCTCTTATATTTATTGATGATGTGGCTGCTGACAAAAGCAGCAGGATGAATTCTGAAGTGTTTCGGGCAATATTATCTGCTCACATTCAGCCAAATGCTGCAGGACTCATTGGACGGCGCTTCACAGTGCAAATGGACAATGACCCAAAGCATACTGCAAAAGCAACCAAAGAATTTTTGAAGTGACAGAAGTGGAATGTTATGCAATGGCCAAGTCAATCACCTGACCTGAATCCAATTGAGCATGCAATTTACTTGCTGAAGACAAAACTGAAGGGAAAATGCCCCAAGAACAAGCAGGAACTGAAGACAGTTGCAGTAGAGGCCTGGCAGAGCATCACCAGGGATGAAACCCAGCGTCTGGTGAGGTCTATGCGTTCCAGACTTCAGGCTGTGATTGTCTGCAAAGGATTTGCAACCAAGTATTAAGAAGGGAAAGTTTGATTTATGATTATTATTCTGTCCCATTACCTTTGGTCCCTTAACAAGTAGGAGGCACATCTGCAAACTGCTGTAAGTCCTACACCGTTCACCTGAGATCAAATTAAAGCTGACAGTCTGCAGTTAAAGCACATTGTGTTTGTTTAATTCCAACTCCCTTGTGGTGGTGTATAGAGCTAAAGATGTTAGAATTGTGTCGATGTTCCAATATTTCTGGACCTGACTGTATATATATTTTTTTACAATTTGCAATAATTTAGACCTCTGTATCTCTGGAGCCCTAAGGGCTAGAGGGACATATGAGGTATCATTGGGAAGGTCAGCTTATAGCCTTTCCAGTGAATTCAAATATAACCAGGTTAGATTTATATAAAAATAAACTCTATTAAAATAATATTTTTTTTCTTTTCTAACACGTCACTATTATTCCATTTACAATTATAAAGTGAACAGTGATACTGCACTAACTCACCTCATTTACCATACTGCCAGCAAGTGGGTATGTGGCGAAGCAACGCAATGTTTAATTTACAGCCTTGACCATGGCGCTGCAGTAAGGCAAGACAGGGACTTTGGAACCTGCATCCCTGAATTGTACACCGCACAAGGTTAAGTGAGGTGTCATTGGAAAGGACAGAGTCTAGTCTTTACAATGATGCCAAACATGACCATGTGTAAAAATGAAAAAAAAATTCTGTTCTACAGCAGAGGCAATATATACTTTTACATATAAAACAAACACTGTTGCTGCATTCACTGCCCTCTTCCTTTAACCATTCTACCCCACTGACTCCCTCACTCCCTGCCCCCTCTTCTACTATGTCTTCCTATTCTCCAGTCTCGGAGGAGAATGTCTCAGAAGTTCTCATGTCCTCCTACCCGACCACCTATCCACTTGATCCCACCCAGTCACACCTTATTTGGCCTGTCCTACCAGTTACTGTCTCTGCTTTGACTCATATTTTTAACCTCTCCCTCTCCTCTGGAATCTTCCCCTCTGTATTCAAACGTGCTTTGATCACCCCATTCAAAAAAGCCATCTCTTGATCCTACCTCCCTCTTGAACTACTGTCCCATTTCTCTGCTCCCCTTTGCCTCCAAAATCTTAGAGATCACCGTTTTCTTGCTGCTAATTCTCTACTCGATCCGCACCAGTCTAGTTTTCGCTCCCAACAATCTGTCTGGTTTTCCACTTAATGGCATACATATTGAAGTTTTACGGAAAGGTCTTTCTTTTGTTCCTACACCTCAGTTCAATAAATTCATATGGATCAAGGATATACATTTATTCTCACGTAAGCTAGCATTGCACAAGTTTCATGCCATTAGAGAGGAAACTCGTCTTAAACAACTAGGACTCTCAGTTAAAGAGGACCAATGTATAAAAGATATGGTTTCTCTCTTGGAAGAGAACGAACAATTCAATATGAATCAGATTGAACATACCTCGGTTAAGACGCAAAGTACTTTTACCCCAGCAATAAAACAATATGAAAATATAGACCTTTTCTGTACATTAGTTTGCAATGAAATTGAAAATCTAGATCATAAAACAATCTGTGAACAAACAGACAGTAATCTCACTAGATCACAACGTATTGCTCTTCTCGATTTACAATCTAATGATGAAATCATCATCAAGGCGGCTGATAAAGGGGGCAACATAGTGGTCATGTCTAGAGAAGGATATGAGCAAATGACCTTGAATGTGTTAAATGATCAAAGAACATATAAACAACTGTTGTCTGACCCCACACAAAAATATCTAATTGAATTATATCAGCTCCTCAATGAGGGTTTGTCTCAGGGTATTCTTACCGAGAATGAGTATAAATTTTTGAAGATTAAATATCCGACCATCTCCACATTTTACACCATTCCTAAAATCCATAAAAATAAAGAACCACCACCAGGTAGACCGATTGTGTCCGGCATCAATAACCTTACCCAGAACTGTAGCCAATATTTGGATAAACTTCTTAAAAATGACGTTAACTCATTACCGTCGTATTTGCGGGATTCCAAACAAACCTTGAATATTCTTAGAGATTTGCATATACCTCAATCGGCGCTGCTGTGTAGTCTTGATGTTGAGGCATTATATAGTTGCATTCCACACACTGCAGGCCTCCATAACATCAGAATTTTTCTGATACAACACAGTTCATTACCCGAGGTCCAAATTAATTTTGTGGTTAGGTTACTTAGATTTGTACTTACGCATAATTACTTTTAATTTAACAACAGATGGTATCTACAACAACAGGGGAACGCAATGGGAAGTCCCTGTGCGCCTACTTATGCCAATCTATATTTAGGATTTTGGGAGGAAGAGTTCATTTACAAATCACAAAATAATCCATATCTTCCAAAAATCATTTCTTGGAAAAGGTATATTGATGACATCCTGGTGGTATGGGATGGTTCAGCAAGTGAATTCATACAGTTCAAAGATCATCTTAATTCTAATGATCTCAATTTGGTGTTTACTAGTGACATTCAACACCAAACACTTAATTTTTTGGATATTGCTATTTCCAAGTTAATCAATAATGATGAAACTACTCTATCTACAACCATATATAAAAAGAAGACTGCAACTAATAGCCTTCTGGATTGGCAGACTCACCATCCCTTTCCACTTAAACGTGGCATACCATATGGGCAGTACTTGCGATTGAGACGTATATGTTCTGATGAAGCTGATTTCAAGGAACGAGCTAAAGAATTAAAAAAGAACTTCAAAGATAAGGGTTATCCTAACTGAATTCTTAAGAATGCATATAAGAGAGCACTTCTTGTGCCAAGACAAACATTGCTATCAGACCCCACTCATTCTAATGAAACATCAACTATTAGATGTGTGGGAAATTTTGACAAAGGGTGGAACCAAGTCAAGACTATAATGAATCGCTATTGGCCCCTTATCACTTGGGATCCACATCTTAAAGAGGTTCTCACCCCACACGCAACAGTTACAGCACGCAGATGCCGCAACATTAAGGATATGATTGTAAGGAGTCATTATGATGGCAGAGTCATCCAGGCAAAAACCTGGCTGTCTAATAAATTACAGGGTACCTATAAATGCGGACACTGTTGCACATGTAAATTTGTCAAGAATGGTATGACAACAATTAAAGATCTAAAGGGAGAACAAGAATTTAACATAACATCCTTCTTTAATTGCAATTCCAAAGGTCTGGTGTATGCAGTCTCATGTGTATGCGGTAAACTTTATGTTGGGAAAACGTTTAGAACATTTAAATTGAGGATTCAAGAACATGTTCGTTCAGTCAAAAATCATTTAGACACATCCATAGCTATACATGTACGCCAACATCACAATAATGATCCAAACGTTTTACGCTTCTTTGGGGTTGAGAAAGTCAATAGAGTACAACGACAAGGTGACTACGATCTTGCCCTAAGAAGGAGAGAATGTGTATGGATTCATCAATTAAAAACACTAAGCCCAGTAGGTCTCAATGAAGGATTTAGTTTCACACCGTACATTGGTACTTGAATTTCTGACCTTTTAATAATTTTTGGTTGTCCGTTTATATCCAGTATCAATTGATGTAGGTATTGAGATGTAATGGAGCATGTTATTTTTTGGCAATAGGGAGCAATAACCTATTGATTAATATATATGTGCTTTTGACTAACTGAATTATATTTCAGGAGCGTCAATTAAATGTGGAATGACGTTATGCCTCAACACAGTCTTTTTGTGATTTGTGCAAATTTATCCCCTTGTTGAGTATCTGTTTAATACAACATTGGATTTGCATTTTGATATGACTGTGCTTGGCATAATTAATACAATGGTAGGATCTCTAATAAGGTCCTTTTTGTTCCTAGTGGGGATCCGTACTCGTTCATTAACTTCCACAGAGCATGTGTACGCCCTCATTAAGCAATTAAGTAATTAACTATCTACATATAATGAGTAGGTTTACAAGTCTCACACAGCTCCTGATGAAATTGCTGTGGTGACAGCAGAGAAACGCGCGTTGAGCGTTAGTAGGTTAATCTAGCCTTGATGAACGTGGTATAGGTTAATATAACCATAAAACTGAATGTTCTCATTAATAATTCTAAATCAAACCAATTGTTAAGAATTGTGTGTATCAAGTGCCAGTGTTTAGCCCGTGCTGTGAGTATATTTGAGGCGTTCCTAATACAAATATACAAACTGAGCAATTGTCTCTATTGTTAATCCAGCAAGCATTCTAAAGTGTGAGCCTGTTGGCTGTTGTTTTCATTCGTGCCTATACTGAGGAGAATCATTTGCTGGCTATAATTGGCCTTCACTGTGCCTGTTTTTCTTGAAATCAATCTTGAAAATCTACACAATTGTTTGCCAGCATTACGATCATTCCCTCGTATGGTCCAGAGGTTAATTATGCATCGGATAATTTATGCGATCTCAGCCTTTACATATATAGCCATAAGGTTATAAGCACGCCTAGTCTAGCTAGCATTTAGCGCCGCATTATTCTCTACAATTATTGAATTTATCCATCACTATATGCTATTTAACAGCACAAGATTGTCGGCAATTGATGGTTAATCACAATCATACTCGACAGTTATGATTTATTATGCCTGGTCAAACTATCTAATTGATAATTGAGTGTTAACAACCATTCAAGTGTTCTTGTACACAGACACTCAGTCTGCGGGCGATATAATTATGGCCCTTGCACATCAATTAGCCAATTAATTATGCCTGAATAGGCAATTGATGGTTAATTACAATCATACTCGACAGTTACGATTTATTATGTCTGGTTAAACCATCTAATTGATAATTGAGTGTTAACAACCATTCAAGTGCTCTTGTACACAGACACCTAGTCTGCGGGCGATATAATTGTGGCACTTGCACATCAATCAGCTCTTGTACACAGACACCCAGTCTGCGGGCGATATAATTGTGGCACTTGCACATCAATCAGCTCTTGTATACAGACACCTAGTCTGCGGGCGATATAATTGTGGCACTTGCACATCAATCAGCTCTTGTACACAGACACCTAGTCTGCGGGCGATATAATTGTGGCACTTGCACATCAATCAGTCAACTAATTATGCCTGAATAGGCATTCAATTGTTTATATGTCTATCTACCTTAATTGGTCTGTATTTATTTTTGTTACCCCATTTTCGAGAGCCCATTCTTGTTGGATTTTCCTAATATCCCATCTTTTGGGGTTTTACAATCGCTACCCCTTGAGCCCAATTGGTTTACTGGGTGTTTATTGGTCAATTATTATTATTATTATTATTATTCTTTATTTATAAAGCGCCAGCATATTCCGCAGCGCTGTACAATAAGCACAGTATAGACAGGGTTACAATACATTGAACAACATTTGACAAACAGTACAGGAGGAGATGAGGGCCCTATTCCCGTAGGAACTCACAATCTGGGAGGGTTGGGGTTGGAAACAGGAGGAGAGGACTGTAAGGTGAGAGTGATTGATGATTGCGTCAGTGAGTTGGGTGGTAGGCTTCCCTAAATAGGAACGTTTTAAGGGAGCGTTTGAAGGAAGAGAAGTTAGGGGAAAGTCTGACAGTACGAGGGAGAGCGTTCCAGAGAGTGGGGGCTGCGCGTGAGAAATCCTGCAGTCTATCATGGGAAGAGGTGATGCGGGGAGAAGCTAGGCGCAGGTCACTGTTTGACCTTAGGGAGCGGGCTGGGGTGTATTTGGTGATTAGTGAGGACAGGTAGTGGGGAGCTGAGTTAGTGAGGGTTTTGTAGGTAAGGATAAGGATTTTGAACTTAATTCTGCAGTGGATGGGGAGCCAGTGAAGGGACACGCAGAGGGGAGCGGCAGAGACAGAGCGGCGGGTGAGGTGAATTAGTCTGGCGGAGGCGTTCAGGATGGATTGTAGGGGGAGAGGCGGGACAGAGGGAGGCCAGATAAGAGATTATTGCAATAGTCGAGTCGGGAGATTACCAGGGCGTGTATGAGTTGTTTTGTGGCGACAGCGGTAAGAAATGGCCGAATTCTGGAAATATTACGCAGTTGGTATCGGCAGGAGGAGGAAAGAGACTTGATGTGGGGGATGAAGGAAAGAGCAGAGTCAAGTGTAACTCCAAGACAGCGAACTTGGTTTGATGGGGAAATGGTGATACCCTCCACCGTGATAGAGAAGTCAGGAGGTGGGGAGGCATTGGAGGGAGGAATAAGTAGGAGTTCAGTCTTCGACATGTTGATCTTTAGGTAGTGGGAGGCCATCCAGGAGGAGATGCCAGATAAACAGTCACTGACTTTTGAAAGGACAGGGGGAGAGAGATCAGGGGTAGAGAGGTAGATCTGAGTGTCATCAGCGTAGAGGTGGTAATTGAAGCCAAAGCTGTTGATGATTTTGTCAATTCATCGCTTTTGAGCCTCCAGTGTATTAGTCAGAAGTTAGACAGTGAGCGTATTTATATATAATTTTTTTGCTCAACTATACAATCTGATGTGATATGTATGTTTATATACCAATCAATTAATGTGTGTTTTTGTAATTGGTGGACGCACCTTTTACCTTTAATTGGTTATATATTCATATTTTCCAATTTCACTTCACTGATAATTCATGTGGGTCAACATTCAATTGACAACTATCTTATTAATCATCAATTTTAATTGTGTTTATTAAATAAAAGTTTCAAACAAGTTATAGGTTTTTTCCCCCTTGGGGGATTTGATTCAATAAATTTTCTGGTGTTTAATCACTATCCTATTCTAATTAACCCTTCCCACGGTGGGTCATCCATCGGTTCAATATCTACTGAGACTAGTCTGACCAAGGTGACTAATGATTTAGCTGCCGCTGAAACCAAAGGTCACTTCTCCTTTCTTATTCTTCTTGAGCTTTCCGCTGCATTTGACACTGTTGATCACCCTCTCCTGCTCCTCTTGCTGCGTCAACTTGGCCTCAGTGACACCGCTCTCTCCTGGTCCTCTTCCGATCTCTATTTTCGCTCCTTCGGTGTCTCCTTTGCTGGTTTCTCTTCACCACCAGTTCCTCTTTCAGTTGGGGTGCCTGAAGGCTCTGTTCTGGGTCCCCTACTCTTCTCGATCTATACCGCCTCTTTGGACAACCTCATCTCTTCCTATGGATTTCAATATCACCTCTATGCTGATGACACCCAAATCTACCATTCCTCTCTCGATCTTTCTCCTCCGGTGTTGGACCGTGTTACAGCCTGCTTATCGGCTGTCTCCGACTGGATGACTTCCCGTTTCCTAAAGCTCAACCCCTTCAAAACTGAACTTATCTTCCCTCCCTCTAAAACCTTAATTCCTGCGCCAATTTCTCTTCAGGTGAATGGTGCCACCATTACTTGTGCCTCTCAGGCTTGTTGCCTCGGGGGGCATTTTTGCATGAAGAATGTAATAGGGCCCATAGAACAGTAGGAGAGAGGGCCCTGCTCAAGAATTTACAATCTGTGAGGACCTGATAGAGACCAAGGAGAACGGCTGTGCCAGAATGTCTGGGTGGGCTGGGATGTTGACTGTTGTTATTATTATCGGATTATGTACCAAATAAAAACAGGCCTGCTGAAATGGCCAGAGAGCCTGCTTAACCCAATATGACCAGTGTCGTCTGCTTTACTGGGAGAAATTAAGAACTGACATTGATATAGCGCTGCTTGCTGAGTGAAGAATACCGGAACTAGCGGAGGAAAATGAGTCACAATGGCCGAGGGAAAATATTTGACCTGGGCTCTCGTAACAGTGAGTTTTATAGCTCTGGAGCTCTGTGAAATGCATGGGTGTGCTTTTTTGGGGGGGGCAGCATTTCATTCTTGGACCCAGACAGCACAGGTGGATCATTAAACTGCATTTTTGCCTTTTGTACTGGGGGGGGTGCTGCAAAAGGGAGTATCTGCTCCAGGTGCCAAATACCCTAAGTACGCCTCTGTTTCTAACTCCAGTTTTTAACTCCTGTTGCCACTTGTACCCAAGGCCAATTGGACCATAGCTGTTGGGGATGTTTTTTTTATTATTAATTTGTAACCAAACTCTTTATTGGACCTTTTTTATTATTTCAACACATTTTTACTTCATTTTTAGTGATTTAAGCTAATATTAGCAGAATAGGAAACTACTTTTTTTTTGCGGTTCTGTGGATTCGCCAATGAGATTTCGGCACAATTCGGCACTATTGGCTGCCCCACGCTAAGACCGAAATGCTAAGGGGAAAAATTAGCGGTCGCTAATTAACCCTTTGCTACTCGGTTTCACCATCAGATCACGCGGCAGACCCTGCGTCCAGATCAGGCCCGGATTAAGATCTCTACGGGCCTGAGCTGAATATTTTGGTGGGCTTTTTTTGTAATTTAGTGAAATTAAAACATATTTTTGGTTATTAAATAGTGCAGATAAGGGTATATCTAACCAGAGCTACAGCGTGTGTGCTCTCTCTCTACATGGGAGTGAAATTACCCTTTTTTCACACTGTATAAAAGGACAGAGATACTGTGTGATTAATTTTTCATTCAGATTTCAATCATTTAAATAAATGTAAATGTAATTTTTTTTCCCATTTCATCATCCAAACCTTTGCGGTTATATATTCTATAGTGAATTCTTGTTAAAAAAAAATGTGAAATGGAAACCTGTTACTGCATTTTTCTGAGAAAATATACAATTTAAAAAAAAAGGGAAATATTTCCCTTGTGTTTTGGAACATGTTTTTTTACGAATAATATGACTAATACTGACCTTGCTCCCAGCGTGGGAAATGAGAAGGTGAGTAATGGCAGTGGTATTGCTCATTTTATACGTGACAAATGGACAATGCCATCGCTTTGGAACTAAAAATAAATATTTTACATGGTCATGTTTGGGGTCAGTGGAAAGTCTAGACTCTGGCCAAAGTACCCACAATGTTCCCTGTGGCAGTGCAATGACTTGTATGCACAATAACGCATTGCGCCATCACCTACAAACTTGCTCCCAGCGTGGGAAATGAGAACGTAAATTAATCCAATTTTGCTTTGTAAGTAGAAAGTAAATAATGCTGTGGCTTTTGAAATAAAGAAATCTTTTAATTTTATTTACAATATACATACTTATTTTAAGTATCATTGACACTGCAGTTTTCACTGATACATCATTTAGTGCTGCATCCCTTACGGATGAGGAGATAGAAGGGTCCAAAAGAACCCACTACTCTAAGGGCATTTGGCCAGTAGTTAAGGCTGTTCCTGGAGTCTGACATCACTTCCGTGCGCAATGACGTCAGTGCATCGGAGCAGATCCCATGACTCGGTCTGAGTTCCAAGAAGTCAGACCACTGTGGGAAATCGGTTGGATTGGCTGCAACTTACCCCGATGGCGATGGCATGTGGTGATGTCCTCTGCATACAGTAGTGACTCAAGAGGACGTCCCCCACTCATCACAATGAAGGGGATAAATGAGGGTTTCACAATCAGGGCTTGGTGGATGTTTTCCCAGATCCAGCACATGGAATGGTGGTTGCATCCCAGGCACCGCACTAGGGAAAATTGGGTCTTCAGCTCATCACTGGAAGGCACATCCCAGGGGTCCTGTGTGTGTGTTTCTTTTCTGTCTCATTTTGGAGTGCCCGCATTCCTTCTTATTTTAGTCTGTTTCTGTATGTACATATGTATCACAATGTATATCATTGTGTGTCTCTGTCCTTCTCCTTCTATGTGAAGATCAAGACAGAAGGTCTGGTGCATGGTCAAGATAGGCAATGAAGCCCTTCCTTATTTTTTACCTTGGGGCTGTGTGGTTGGCCTTGGTCTGCCCAGCTTCCTTGTCTCATTTACATCCAGGAGGAACTTTGTAAAACTTTTACCTTTCTTTTATATGCATGCATTCGTGACACCTTGCCCAAAAATCAAGTTTCAACCAGGATGTCTGTGCTGACTAGAGCAGCCTGAGAATAGTCAGTAATTGTAACCGTCTCCTTAAGAGATAGCATTATAGGAATTGGGAACTGTCCACTTAAGGGAAATGTCTTCTGTATTTGTAGTTTTATGACATGTGATCAGATCTATGTGTCTGATTGGTGCTGAGACGCTTTGCATGCTGGTAAGAAGAAAGCCTTGAACACCAGGAAGCCAACACTCCAGGAGAGCTACAGCGTGTGTGCTCTCTCGCTCTACATGGGAGTGAAATTACCCTCTTTTCACACTGTATAAAAGGACAGAGTATTAATGATCCAGATGAATCTTTTCAATTACTGTAGGTTTTGATGATGAATGCCTGGAAATAAATATCTGTATATGCCTTTCATCTGAGTTAAAGCTGCCTGTTTTTAACAAAGCTACCATGAGAACAGAACAATGCCTTTACTAAAAGAACTTCCTTGACAAATTTTAAAAAAGCATTTCATGGCATTTTGTATAAAGCTTACCCAGATCTATCAAGGTACGAATATTGTCAGTACAAATACAAAATCGGCTAATCATTAGCAAGGATTACAATGATTTGTCCACTTTTAATTGTAAAGCTCTGCTTAAAATGTTGGTCTTTGTAACTGATGACAAAAATAAACAAACATTTTACAGACTGCCAGCGTTGAGTTCATATTCACTGAAAACTAAAATATTTGAAAAATACTCCCTCTAACTCCTAGTTAGGGCTGCGCATCTTCACTGGTCTCACGATTCAATTTGATTACGATTATCAGGTCAACGATTCGATTTGATTTGATTCTGCGATACATCACGATTACTGCTCAATGTGTCCTTGGTTTTAGACACACAGATTCTCGCACACACACACACAGCAGTGCGGTTGGGGGGCTCACACACACATTCAGCACTGAGTTTGGGGGGCTCACTCACAACATATACAGCAATGAGGTTGGGGGGCTCACTCTCACACACACACAGACATACAGCAGTGAGGCTGGGGGGGATCACTCACTCACACACATACAGCAGTGAGGTTGGGGGGCTCACACACACATACAGCACTGAGGTTGAGGGGCTCACTCTCACACACAGCACTGATTTCGGGGGCTCACACACACACACACCACAATGAGTTTGGGGGCTCACTCTCACACACATACAGCAGTGAGGTTGGGGGGACTCACACACACGCATATAGCACGGATGTTGGGGAGCTCACACACACATACAGCAGTGAGGTTGGGGTGCTCCCTTACACACATAAATACAGCAGTGAGGTTGGGGGGCTCATTCACACACACACACACACACACATATGGCATTGAGGTTGGAGGCTCACACACAAATACAGTAGTGAGGTTGGGGTGCTCACTCACACACAACACTGAGGTTTGGGGGCTCACTCGCACACACATACAGTAATGAGGTTGGGGGGCTCACACACATACGCACAGCACTGATGTTGGGGGAATCACACAAATACATAGGTGGGTGGTCACAAAGACATGAGGTTGGCTGGCTTAGGGCTGGCTGTGTGGTGGGTACCTGGGCTGGTGTGTCCAGGTGGAGGTGCTGGAGTTGCTCCTTCAACCTGAGCCCCTGGTGGAAGGAGAAGGCGGGGTGCAGCAAGGCTGTGATGTGTAGAGCAACAGCTCCTTGCACAGCCTTCCCCTGCTTTCCCAGTAGTTGGAGCCACCGCTTCCTGGGTCCGGAGGAGGAAGTGGATGTGGCTGGATACACAGGCAGCAGAGGAGAGTGCCACCTTGTGGTTCTTGGAGTGAGACAAGCAGGCTGGGCCAGGTCCCCGAGCAGCTGGTTCCGAGCCAGGGCCGCCTCCCTGCCCTGCCCAGACCTTGCACTCACGCAGGTAGAGGCAGTCTGCCGCTCCTGCTCGGTTGTGTTCACCCGCTAGGCCGCCCAGGTACGATTTGCCCGACCGCCAAGTCCATGGTCAAGCAAAAATCGATGCTGAACTCGAATGCATTGATGCAGCATCGTGCAATGCTGCATCGCAATGCATCGATTCAATGATTATTTTTGACAGCCCTATTCCTAGTCATCCTGATGTTAACATAGTGATTAAACTATCATTTTATAATTGCCTCTCTTATCTTGGCTCTTCCAGCACAGCTAGCCCTTGCAGTGTAAAGAGATGTGTTCAACATAATAGGAGAACATTTCTTGGAACTCTTATTAACTTCTATTCCATCGTTTTAAGATCTATAACAAAAACTTTGTGTTCGAGTCAATGTGAGCCACCCTGTATAACGTTCAAAAAATTCCTTACCATATCTAGAAGTAGCTATTTGGTCAGAATGGAAAAGCCTCTCTGCAGGTGGTTCTTTGTCCCATTGACAGAGGGCAAGCTGGATAATGCGTCGCTATAGAAGGTCAATCACACAAGTATTGCACCATTGGCCTCCAATAATCGGTGGTTTAAGCAGCTGAACTGAGGTACGTTGCAATTTGCAATATCTACATTATCCAATATATTCATGTCTTGAGAAATGTGCTTTCATGCATTACCTATCCATGATGACTCATGAAGTACTGCCTAATGGATCATGTTTTGTGAATTTAAAATACCTCTGCATGTGTGCAGTTACAAATGTCACTCATATGCAGCAAAAATATCATTTTATATAGCTTTCACTTTTTTTAAAAAGTGCACATAATAGTGGTATTGCTTGAAAATGTTACTTACATGGCGAGTAACCTGAATGTTGACCATACATTCCATCATCAAATATATCTTTGTGATCAGTTCTGTTAAAAATTAGAAATCATGAAAAAAAATTAAAAAAAGGTACAGATCACTGTTCATTAGAACATTTATACCACTTTTTTAAAAGAGCAACAACTGTTTTTGGAGCTAAACAACTGCAACTACATAAGATAAGTGATAGGGAGACATAATGTGCCACATTACAATCTAGGTTCTAACATTAATGCTCATCTGCATGAGCATTAACGTTGGCCGCGGTGGCTACCGCATATTACAATCCAAACGCTAACGGGTTAAGTAACCCGTTTGCGTTTGGTACCTTGCGCTTTTCAGTGCGAGGTTACTGTACTTTGCACTCTCTATACTTAACATGGGGAGCGCAAAGTGTTAATCAGCGTTAGTATTACAATCTACTAGTGCTGATTAACGTCCGGCCGCAGTTAACAGAAAGTTAACCACAGCCAAGACTTGGTGTTAACGGATTCCGCTTCTGCAGAATCCGTTAACACCATCCAAAACAAACAAAAAACAAATCAGATACTCACCTCCTGTCCAGGAGCGAGGACCGCGGCTCCAACCGCCTCCTCTGTCCGGTGGGAGCAGGGAGAGACCGGGGAAAAAAGTTCCTCAGCCTCCCCCTGCGTATCACTACGCCGACCGGCCGGATCTCGCTAGGTGAGATCCGGCAGGTCATGTGACCGCCGGCGTCTGGCTCTATGGAGTCCCATGGACTCCATCGAGTGGATGCCCGCGGCGGCGGCGTAACAATGCAGGCATCTTTTTAAGTGGGGCGGTAGGGAGAAAACTGCGCGCAGTTTTAACATCAGGAATGTAATGTGGCCCAATATCTGTTATGTAAAATTGTCTGGATAAAAACAGAATTTACAAAAAAGGTACAAAATCGAGTTACTGCGAAAATAGAATGAAATTGAAAGATAATGAACAATGGTTAATGTTTTCTACTGCTGTAAAAAAGTTATACATTTAAATATTTAAGATATAGTTGACTACTAGGTCATATGTGGGAGGCAGGACATAAATGACACAACTCATCCTCAAGAACTTTACAAGTTAATAAATATTGGAGCAACAAATTACCAGAAGAAGGAAGGACAAAAAAGGACGTACAAAGTATTCCAGTGTCAATTTAACTTATTAACACCTAAATTTCATTATTTTATTTACAAGTAAATTTTATTTAAAAGAGTAATGTAAAAAATGCATACCTTTCTTTTGCATCAAGAAATGCCTTTGCAAAAGGATTATGCTTAATTTTAAGTGCGGTTATCTGAAAAAATAAAATATTGTGGTAAATAGACAGGAAACACAGCAAATGTAAATGTATATTAAACCATGAATTTGTTTAAACCATAACTGCACATTGAGACACTAACTGTGGATCGAGACATTAAAACTTATTAGCGTGATGTTAAAA
The DNA here is from genome assembly GCA_009667805.1 of Leptobrachium leishanense. Lineage (NCBI taxonomy): Eukaryota > Metazoa > Chordata > Amphibia > Anura > Megophryidae > Leptobrachium > Leptobrachium leishanense. Next base: position 236,963,077 of record CM019066.1, read on the forward strand.
TACATTAGCGACACATTAAAAATTTAACTCAAGCCTACAACGGGCTATTACAGATAGACCTTCAAAAATAAAACCAACATGCTTTATTAAACTATAAATAAATACAAATAAGAGACACACAAATGCTGGCTAAGGCTAGGGTCAGACGAACGCAGTGTTAACGTCCGTGTTACCGCACATAAGTATGTCCGTGGTAGCATACAATTGTGTTAAATGGAGCCCCACACACGAAGTACGTCCGCACAGAAGTGCGGAGGCTGACGGACGCTGCAAACGGACGCAGGTTAGGCAAGAACGTAATACTGCTAGAACGGACGTGCGGAGTGCGCCACGTCTGCAACGTCCGCATAGCTTTGTGTGTGAGTGATGGAGCGTGGTCAGACGGACTGCATTTATACCTTCAGCATTTTTGACGGACAGAATGTTTTTTCATTGTAATTTATTTTCCCTGCTACATCAGTCAAAAAATACGTCAGTGAAAAAAACTGACTGTGTGGCCACTACCTTGTCGTCAGTCAGAAAGTACGTCCGTACTGCACGGACGCACAGTCCGTACAAAATGCACTCATCTGACCCTAGCCTAATAAAAACAAAAAGGCAGCATGGAAAGTTTTTTTTCCTTTGAAATCAACTTTAATGTAGCGAACAATAAACACAATAATCCTGAACACTGGTTTCTGCTTGATTTTCATCTACCTCTGCCATAATTATTATTATACAATGATAATGCTGCTATTATTATTATTATTATAGTATTATATTGGGAACAATATACTGATAATGCTATCATTAATATTAATATAATAATAATTATGATAATGCTACTATTAATGCTACTATTAATAACAATACAATTCTATAATAGCTGCATTATCATTGTATAATAATAATTATGGCAGAGGTAGATGAAAATCAAGCAGAAACCAGTGTTCTTTGAGCGGAGGTCACATGTTTCCTGTGGAGCTCCACTCTGCACTTCCTGTGGAGCTCCACTCTCCAGTCTGCAGCCAGACCCCCTTGGATGACCCTGTGTCAGGAAGGGGCAGTCCCTGTGTAAGACCTCCCCCTCTGGGCTGCTGGGATGTGTAATTTCCCCTTTAGGGATTATAGTGGGCCATCTGTGTTGGGGACTACATGTCCCAGAATTCCTTGCCGCTCTTGCAGTCCTCCCTGTATTAGTCAGCTTCCCCTGCCAATAAGGAGACAGGGGATGGAGCTATGTAGGCAGCTGTGTCTGTGCATGCCCTTCACTCACTGCACAACTGAAAAGGAGAGGGAGGGGGAATTCCCCTGCAGCTGTTGACAGGCTGTATGTGTCCCTATTAACCTGCCTGTGTTTGTGAAAGTCTTAAACTGCAGTGAGAGACACAAGGCCATGGGCGAGCTGAGAGGTACCTGCTACACACTCCCCCCCCCCCCCAGCAAAGAACCTTTGGTCCTCCAAAAGCAGTAAAGTCCTGACCTTGTTATATGCGTTTGTAATATATGAGGGGAAACCAGGCTAACATGCACAAGACAGAAAACAGTTCACATTTGCATAATAACCTGGCAGAGGAACGTCCCACCAATTTGCATAGGAAAGAATGTTTTCATAATCAAAGCACATTCTTTGGTAGAATTGAAACTGTTAAAATGTCTCATGATCTTGTGACACCAGTAGAGAAAGAAAGTATGTGTACAGGTAATGTCTGACAATGAATTGGTAAAAGCCATATTTCCTAGGTGTACACATTCAAGAATGTTGGTAAAGGGACAATATTATGGCGGTCCACTAGCAATATATATACACATGGGACTCTGGTTAATATTTCCAAGAGTCCTTCATAAGAAGTGGATGTCATACCAATACAATTTAATGTTACACAAACAAATTAATTTCCCTGGAAAAAGTGGGCAAATGAAATTAGAAAAGATGAAATGCTATTGCAAACATTACAGAAACAACTAAAAGATGCTGAGGTTGTATTTCAACATGAGCAAGGCAAATTGAAAGATATTGAACATGAATGATCCATAGTATCAAGTTCTTCTTGGTGGAGTAATTTTTATAAAATCTACGACGACTATCGGTCAAATGTCTATTGGATCGGGTTTTGTAAATATTTTAGTTAATACATTTATTATTGTTTTTCATATCTATTATATGTATTATTTTTCAAGTAGTTATGCTATGTAGGATAAGACAAAATGTATGTAGAATAAAATTAATACAGAGCTAAAACAGAGGGAATTATTAGCACAGCAATCAGTTAGAAGGGTAACATATCACTCTCCTATGGAATCTCTTATACAGGAGAGTTGTGACTACTAGGGATGGGCTGCTGGTTCGATTCAAACATGAGTTCGAACCGAACATCGGCCGTTCGAAAGTTCAGCGAACTTCAAACTTTTTGCAATGTTTGCGAAAAGTTCGACCATTAGTGAAACGCTGTTTGCAAAAAAACTACTATATCCAATATAACTCTTTCCTTTTCAAAATTCTCTCCCTGTCGCCCCATCTTGCAAATTTGGGGACACCTCCCACAACCTGGAACCTCAGCTGTGAGACGTCCTCATGACCAGATTCTACAAAATGGCATGGATGAATTGGTACATGAGAAAATGAAAATAATCTAAAGGAGAAACTGGATCCTCATTGGTCACTTACATGCCTGATTGAATTGCCATTTGTGAGTGCAAAATTAGCTTGGATATAGCACTCAGGTGTACTCACCCTATGTTTGTTTGTTTTTATTGCAGATAATCCCCGTTTTTACTTTTTGAAAAAAACTACTGAACGGAAATGTCTGTAATTTACACATAACATCCAATGAATGAATGATAATAAAAAGGACTGTTACAGAAAAATGAAAAAACGATTTTAAAAAAAAATGGAATTTGTTTTTAAAAAAATGCTTAAAAGATCCTATCAAATCTAAAAATAAAGAGACTCTTTACTACAGAATATAATAATAAATGGTTTATTAGATATTGTATTAAAACGGGAATATTTTTAACATTGAAGCCTATGGGATTCTCCTGAATAATCCTGCCGAATGAAACCACCGAACAGCAGGGCATTTCGGCAACTTTTCATTGCTGGTTTTTGTTCTCTGAATAGACGAAGCATTGCTTCTCTACGGGATTTCACTTCCCTCGAACAGGCACCGATCAGGTACCGTATGTGCAGGCAATTCGCCAACATTTGGCGAAATACCTGCTCTCTGAATAGCCGAATGGCCAGGAAAGGTAACCGTACGCTGAATTTCAGTGTTCGGTTACCTTTCGGCCACAATTCGGATTTCTTTGAATAACCCTGTTAGATTCTCAGTGTCGTGCACCACCAACTAAGACACAATTTTTCTGCACTTGAATGTGACAGGTGCATATCATTTCAATATTTGACCGCAGGGTCCAACCCTGCACTCTTCCACAATACCTCAGAGGGGTTACGGTGTGAAGGCACTAGCTGGCACCAAAGGCACAATATTTGGGTGCACTGACCCATGTACCAGATGCATACAGGGCAGCCATCAGAAATGGCTTACTGAACCTCACGGGGGGGTAAACTTCCTCAACCCGTAACAGCTTTTCACCCCCTTCCAAAACAAAAAAGGACATAACACAGTTCCACAGCAATAAAACTCACAGTAATGTGTGGGGTGTATGAGCATATCTGTCACGTCTGGGGCTCAGAGGGGGCCCCGGCAGGCGCCATTGACAAGCCAGGTGCCAGGAGTTGTGCCGGCTTCCGAAGCTCACAGGGCTGGTCAGGAGGCACGGCGCGGCATGATGACGAGATCCGGCGGGTCAGAGTAGTGATACGCAGGGAGAGACTGGGGGAACATTATCCCCCAGTCTTTCCCTGCTCCTGCCGAACGGAGGAGGCAGTTGGAGCCGCAGTCCTCGTCGTGGGACAGGAAGTGAGTATCTGATTCATTTTATTTTTTTTCCGGCTTTCCGCTAACCAGAGCCGGACGTTAATCAGCGTTAGGACTTTGTAATCCTAACGCTGATTAACACTTTGCGCTCCCTTTGTTAAGTATAGCGAGTGCAAAGTACAGTAACCTCGCGGGGGTACCAAGGTATCAAACGCAAACGGTTTACTTAACCCATTTGCGTTTGGATTATAATATGCGGTAGACACCGCGGCTCACGCAAGTGAGCGTTAAGATTGTGGCCCCTAAGGTATAAATATATAAATACACACACACACACCAGCCCCCCTTCCTACACATTGTATATATATATGTATATATACACACACACTCACCCTCCCTGCACACACATACAGACACACATATATATGCACACTCACCAGACCCCCCGCCCCCCCTACATACATAAATAATAAATTTAATATATAAATAAAAAATTTCCCTCTCTCCTTACCTTTATGCAGGGAGGGGGCTACACAGGGCTCGAGTCGAGCGGGAACGCGCAGGAACGGCGTTCCCGCACTTCTCCCACAGCGGGAACGCTGCGGGAACGCAGCATTCCCGCTGTGGCCCGAGCCCGAACGCCGCCGCCGCACATTGCCGGCGGCCGCGTTCTTCCTGTTACAAGGGCCAGCTGACAGGAGGTGGAGCCGCTCGCCTGGCTGTTTCATAGTTCCCAGGCGAGCGGCTGCACTTCCTGTCAGCGGCCGCTGAAGCAGGAAGCACGCGGCCGCTGGCAATGTGGAGCAGAAGCAAGCAGCAGCAAAGGTGAGCTGGGGGGGCAATATCCATGAGACCTGGGGGGGGCAATATCCATGAGACCTGGGGGGGGCAATATCCATGAGACCTGGGGGGGGCAATATCCATGAGACCTGGGGGGGGCAATATCCATGAGACCTGGGGGGGGCAATATCCATGAGAGCTGGGGCAATATCCATGAGAGCTGGGGCAATATCCATGAGAGCTGGGGCATTATCCATGAGAGCTGGGGCATTATCCATGAGAGCTGGGGCATTATCCATGAGACCTGGGGCATATCCATGAGAGCTGGGGCAATATCCATGAGAGCTGGGGCAATATCCATGAGAGCTGGGGCATTATCCATGAGAGCTGGGGCAATATCCATGAGACCTGGGGCAATATCCATGAGAGCTGGGGCATTATCCATGAGAGCTGGGGCAATATCCATGAGAGCTGGGGCATTATCCATGAGAGCTGGGGCATTATCCATGAGAGCTGGGGCAATATCCATGAGAGCTGGGGCATTATCCATGAGAGCTGGGGCAATATCCATGAGAGCTGGGGCATTATCCATGAGAGCTGGGGCATTATCCATGAGACCTGGGGCATATCCATGAGAGCTGGGGCATTATCCATGAGAGCTGGGGCATTATCCATGAGAGCTGGGGCATTATCCATGAGACCTGGGGCATATCCATGAGAGCTGGGGCAATATCCATGAGAGCTGGGGCATTATCCATGAGAGCTGGGGCATTATCCATGAGAGCTGGGGCAATATCCATGAGACCTGGGGCAATATCCATGAGAGCTGGGGCATTATCCATGAGAGCTGGGGCATTATCCATGAGAGCTGGGGCAATATCCATGAGAGCTGGGGCATTATCCATGAGAGCTGGGGCAATATCCATGAGATGTGGGGCAATATCCATGAGAGCTGGGGCATTATCCATGAGAGCTGGGGCAATATCCATGAGAGCTGGGGCAATATCCATGAGAGCTGGGGCATTATCCATGAGAGCTGGGGCAATATCCATGAGAGTTGGGGCATTATCCATGAGACCAGGGGGCATTATCCATGAGACCAGGGGGCAATATCCACGAGACCTGGGGCATTATCCATGAGACCTGGGGCATATCCATGAGAGCTGGGGGCATTATCCATGAGACCTGGGGCATATCCATGAGAGCTGGGGGCATATCCATGAGAGCAGGGGGCATTATCCATGAGAGCTGGGGGCATTATCCATGAGACCTGGGGGCATTATCCATGAGAGCTGGGGGGGCATTATCCATATGAGCTGGGGCAATTATATCCAAGTGAACTGGGGAAAATATATCCATATAACCAGTGCTGTGTATATTATTCTTGGGGTTCAGTGCTGTGTATGTTATTCTGGAGGCTCAGTGCTGAGTATATTATTCTGGAGGCTCAGTGCTGTGTATATTATTCTGGGGGCTCAGCGCTGTGTATGTTATTCTGGGGGCTCAGCGCTGTGTATGTTATTCTGGGGGCACAGTGTTGTGTATATTATTCTGGAGGCTCAGTGCTGTGTATATTATTCTGGGGGCTCAGTGCTGTGTATATTATTCTGGAGGCTCAGTGCTGTGTATATTATTCTGGGGGCTCAGTGCTGTGTATATTATTCTGGAGGCTCAGCGCTGTGTATATTATTCTGGGGGCTCAGTGCTGTGTATATTATTCTGGGGGCTCAGCGCTGTGTATATTATTCTGGGGGTTCAGCACTGTGTATATTATTCTGGGGGGCCTGTGCCTGGATATATATATATATATTATATATAAAATGCGTTAGTCCAGTTGCCACAATCACGAGTATACCTGTAGGTAGTGATACCTTTCACTGATCAGTATAGTTTCCAGGTTACACTCTTGAAAGCTTGTCTTTTAACTGTAATGCTAACCCAATAAAAATGGTATCACCGGCTCGTCCGGCTATACTCGTGATATATATATTTTCTTCAGGTAATAGGGGTTGTGGAATTCGTGGGTGAGTTCCCTCACTTTTTTTCCCAGGACTTGACCCCTGGGGCTACACTTGTAATGGGGCCAGAGCGTCTCTGCTCCTTGCCGTGCTCTGCCTGGTCGGCCGGGGCACTTGTCCTTCTGAAGGCGCGGTGCATCGGCTGTGAGAAGGCAACACATGTGCCTCCCCCAATGTGGATCCAGCGTCCGTGGAACATCACCACTGACCACCGGAGCCCATATGGCGGATGCACGTGCGCAGAAAGCAGTCCCAGAGCGCTGTGCATGCCATAGTGCCCTGGGCAGAGCACGGAAACCAGAAGGCAGGGAGAACGTATGCTCTGGCCCCTTTGTTGATAGATAGTTCCAGGCAGGGCTGGCCCAAACCACTGTGCTGGCTGGAGGGATGAAATGCTGCCCCACCAAAAGAAAATGTGACATGTATGAGCATATCGCAGTGCTCCACAGTAATAAAACTCACAGTAATGTGCAGTGTGTATGAGCATATCACAGAGCTCCACAGCAATAAAACTCACAGTAATGTGCAGTATGAGCGTATCACAGAGCTCCACAGCAATATAACTCACAGTAATGTGCGGTGTATATGAGTGTGTCACAATGTAAATAGATTGTTTTACTTTCCCTGGCAGTGACCTATCGTGTTAGCAATCGGTCTTAGAGAGCCCGCGATTGATCAGATCTGTGCATGTGTGCACAGCCCCGATCCATTGTTCTGCGCAGACACTAAGGGACTTGCTTACGTAAAGTTCATAAGTCCTGCTGCGATGAGAAACTTGCGTTCTCTACTCTACACATGTAGCGCAGGCGACACAAATTGTACATAAAAGCGTCAGGGCTTCTGAGCTGAAGCGAAGGAGCAATGAGTGACGAGGGGGAAAAGGGGAGGAAAATAACCGAAAATAGGAAATCTAAGTAAAAAATAATGGGGTAGAGGCAGTCGACAGGGTCTGCCCAATTATTTAGGGGCAAATGAAAGACACTATTTTTTTCAGTAGTGTTCCTTTAAGTCGAATCTACGTGATTTCATTGCGAGTTCAAAGTTTCGGTCCACGATCCGCAGACTCTCGCCAGGCTAATGGGCTGAAACACTGAAAATGCAACAAAAGGCAATTTAATTAGATTTAACAAGTCCCAGGATGCCATAATTCCCTCTAAATAAACTATATACATAAATATATATTAAGACCTCCTCAAGGATAGTGAGCTGACAGCCTCCACATCAAATTACATCATCTACACCTAAAGTTAAGCAGGAAAGCTCTTAATTTTTTTTATTTCAAATTTTACATACATTTTGAGGACATTACAGCAGATATAGATAGCAGAGAAATGTACACATGGCATCAAGAGTAAGAAAAGAAGAGGTTGGCTTTGTGATGAAATCATCATATTAAAGAATGTTTTACTATTTGGAAGATCTCTAGCTCAATGGCACAAACAAATGCCAAATATGTCAGCCCCATAAGAAAGCAGGAGGGGGGAGTGCTGTCATTGAGTGTGTGAGCCAGCCCGAAGAAGTGTGTGGGGGCCAGAGCAGGGTCCCCTCTCAGTTTGCAAGCTCTGCAGCAGGGTCCCTTCTCCTCTTAGATTGTAAGCTCTTGAGCAGGGTCCCCTATCCTCTTAGATTGTAAGCTCTGGAGCAGCGTCCCCTCTCCTCTTAGATTGCAAGCTCAGGAGCAGGGTCCTCATCCCCACTAGGTCCCCACCAGATTACTAATGATCAGTGGCGTCGTAACGTGGGGGCGGGGGGTGCGGCTCGCACCAGGTGACACCCGCCCTTAGGGTGACAAACGTCACCCTAAGGGCGGGTGTCTCACCCTGCGATGCAGTGTTCGCTCCCTGCGAACGTCCGAAGCTATGCAGCTTCGGCGCTCGCCTGGGGGAAACGCGTCACCAGTCGAGTTCTCGCGAGATCGCGGCTGTTCACGTGGCTCCCCCAGGCCAGCGCCCAAGCTCCATGCTGCCGGACGCTCAGAGGGAACAGAACACGCGGCGCAGGAGGTGAGCTGGGGGCATTATCCATGAGCTGGGGCATATCCATGAGCTGGGGGCAGTATCCATGAGCTGGGGGCAGTAGCCATGAGCTGGGGCATATCCAAGAGCTGGGGCATATACAAGAGCTGGGGCATTATCCAGATGCTGGGGCAATATCCATGAGCTGGGGCAATATCCATGAGCTGGGGCAGTGTCCATGAGCTGGGCTGGGGCATATCCAAGAGCTGTGGCATTATCCATGAGCTGGGGCAATATCCATGAGCTGGGGCATTATCCATGAGCTGGGACATATCCATGAGCTGGGACATATCCATGAGCTGGGGCATTATCCATGCGCTGGGGCATTATCCATGAGCTGGGGCAGTATCCATGAGCTGGGGCAGTATCCATGAGCTGGGGCATTATCCATGAGCTGGGGCATATCCATGAGCTGGGGCATATCCATGAGCTGGGACATATCCAAGAGCTGGGGCATATCCAAGAGCTGGGGCATTATCCAGATGCTGGGGCAATATCCATGTGCTGGGGCAATATCCATGAGCTGGGGCAATATCCATGAGCTGGGGCAATATCCATGAGCTGGGCTGGGGCATATCCAAGAGCTAGGGCATTATCCATGAGCTGGGGCAATATCCATGAGCTGGGGCATTATCCATGAGCTGGAGCATTATCCATGAGCTGGGGCATTATCCATGAGCTGGGGCATTATCCATGAGCTGGGACATTATCCATGAGCTGGGACATTATCCATGAGCTGGGACATATCCATGAGCTGGGACATATCCATGAGCTGGGGCATTATCCATGAGCTGGGGCAGTATCCATGAGCTGGGGCATTATCCATGAGCTGGGGCATATCCATGAGCAGGGGCATATCCAAGAGCTGGGGCATATCCAAGAGCTGGGGCATTATCCAAGAGCTGGGGCATTATCCAGATGCTGGGGCAATATCCATGTGCTGGGGCAATATCCATGAGCTGGGGCAGTATCCATGAGCTGGGCTGGGGCATATCCAAGAGCTGGGGCATTATCCATGAGCTGGGGCATTATCCATGAGCTGGGGCAGTATCCATGAGCTGGGGCATATCCATGAGCTGGGGCATTATGCATGAGCTGGGGCATTATCCATGAGCTGGGGCATTATCCATGAGCTGGGCCAATATCAATGAGAGGAGCTGGGGGCATATCAATGAGGGGAGCTGGGGCAGTATATCCATGAGAGGAGCTGGGGCAGTATATCCATGAGAGGAGCTGGGGCAATATCCATGAGAGGAGCTGGGGCATATCCATGAGAGCTGCTGGGGCATAGCCATGAGCTGGGGGCAATATCCATGAGAGCTGCTGGGGCATATCCATGAGCTGGGGGCAATATCCATGAGAGCTGCTGGGGCATAGCCATGAGAGCTGCTGGAGCATATCCATGAGAGCTGCTGGGGCATATCCATGAGAGCTCCTGGGGCATATCCATGAGAGCTGGGGCATATCCATGTGAGGTGGGGCATATCCATGTGAGCTGGGTCAGTATCCATGTGTGCTGGGGCAGTATCCATGTGTGCTGGGGGCATATCCATGAGAGCTGGGGCAATATCCATGTGTGAGCTGGTCTGGGGGCAATAGATCCATGTGTGAGCTGGTCTGGGGCAATATATCCATATGTGAGCTGGGGCAATATATATTCATGGGTGAGCTGCTGGGGGCAATATATAATTGTGAGCTGGGGCAATATATCCATATGTGAGCTGGGGCAATATATATCCATGGGTGAGCTGCTGGGGGCAATATATCCAGAGCTGCTGGGGGCAATATATCCATTGCTGCTGGGGCAATATATATCCATGTGTGCTTTCACTGCCTTCGAACAGGCACCGTACTTGCTGGCAGTTGGCAAAAATTTGTGTGAGCATATGAGAGATCTCCACAGCAATAAACCTCACAGTAATGTGCGCTGTGTGTATGAGCATTCAGTGTTATATGGTAGTACTGATTTAGGAGTAAGAGTAGTTAAAAAAAACCCGTAAAACTCGGGGGGGGGACAGGACACCATACGTTACCGCACCGGGTGACACCAACCCTAGTGACGCCACTGCTAATAATCATATTGTGTCCCTCCTCCCCAGACAGACAAACTAGACCTCAGACCAGGGGCCTCTAATAAAGAATGATAATGGCATTAAGCTTAATAAAAAATCATTTATTTGACAATCGTCACCTTTTTTCCTGTGGCCAGCATTCCAGCCAGTGACCCACAGCAGCAGCAGCTCCTGCATCTCAGCCCTGCCTCTCCCAGCGTGCAAAGGGAGTGGGAGCACGTGGTGGATTAGAGGTGGAGTGGGGAGGTGACGTCACAAGATTAAACACAGACAGTGGCGACTCTAGGAACAATATTTAGGGAGGGCACAGAAGATACCGCAGTCAAAACTGGGGGGGGCACTAATAATTTTCACCACTAAATCATATCACTGAATAAAACTAAGGGCCCTATCACCTGGTGTGAGCTAAAACACCATCACTAAAGGAAAAATTTTGTGCGAGTCGCTAAAACTTACAGGGTTATTCAGAGAGCGTGAAAAGCAGGAGAATGACTGGAGAATGGAAAATTCTTGGTCAAAATAGCCAAACCAGAAAAATTCTCCCAGTCATCTCACTTTCCAAATCGGCTATTTTGACCTAGAATTTTCCATTCTCCAGTCATTCTCCTGCTTTTCACTGCTTTCTGAATAACCTTGTTAGTGCCTGACGACCTACTAACAGATCACCTTGTCTGCAGTAGTCCATGAACAAGGTCGTTTGGCGCATGCTAGGGAATCTCTAAGACCCGGGTTGAGACCCAGCGCTAATGCGGTTGTGTACAGGATGGAACTGTTTTTCTTTTCCATACCTATCCCCCGCCCTCACAAGCTTGAATATGAACACATCCAGTGAATAACCTCACACCCCTGCATTATTAAAATCCTCCACGGTGGCCGTATCATCCATGTTTTGATGCACACATATATTAAGGCTGATGGGCATTGCATGATAAATGCCACCCAACAGCATGTAGAATCATTACACTGCACTCTACACCCTACACTCAACTGAAACTGCCCTCACCAAAGTCACCAACGACCTCCTAACTGCTAAAAAACACGGCCACTATTCTATTCTCATCCTGCTTGACCTCTCGGCTGCTTTTGACACTGTTGACCACCCCCTCCTTCTACAGACCCTCAACTCTCTGGGTCTCGGTGACACTGCACTTGCTTGGGTTGACTCCTATTTATCCAACAGGTCCTTCTGTGTGTCCTTTGCTGGTAACTCCTCCTCTTCATTGCCTCTATCTGTTGGTGTACCTCAAGGCTCTGTCCTTGGTCCTCTGCTCTTTTCCATCTACACCTCCTCCCTGGGCAAAATCATCAACAGCTTTGGCTTTAATTACCACCTCTACGCTGATGACACTCAGATCTACCTCTCTACCCCTGATCTCTCTCCCTCTGTCCTTTCCAAAGTCAGTGACTGTTTATCTGGCATCTCCTCCTGGATGGCCTCCCACCACCTAAACATCAACATGTCAAAGACTGAGCTCCTACTTATTCCTCCCTCCAATGCCTCCCCACCTCCTGACTTCTCTATCACGGTGGAGGGTATCACCATCTCCCCATCAAACCAAGTTCGCTGTCTTGGAGTTACACTTGACTCTGCTCTTTCCTTCATCCCCCACATCAAGTCTCTTTCCTCCTCCTGCCGATACCAACTGCGTAATATTTCCAGAATTCGGCCATTTCTTACCGCTGTCACCACAAAACAACTCATACACGCCCTGGTAATCTCCCGACTCGACTATTGCAATAATCTCTTATCTGGCCTCCCTCTGTCCCGCCTCTCCCCCCTACAATCCATCCTGAACGCCTCCGCCAGACTAATTCACCTCACCCGCCGCTCTGTCTCTGCCGCTCCACTCTGCGAATCCCTTCACTGGCTCCCCATCCACTGCAGAATTAAGTTCAAAATCCTTATCCTTACCTACAAAACCCTCACTAACTCAGCTCCCCACTACCTGTCCTCACTAATCACCAAATACACCCCAGCCCGCTCCCTAAGGTCAAACAGTGACCTGCGCCTAGCTTCTCCTCGCATCACCTCTTCCCATCACCTCTTCCCATGATAGACTGCAGGATTTGTCATGCGCAGCCCCACTCTCTGGAACGCTCTCCCTCGTACTGTCAGACTTTCCCCTAACCTCTCTTCCTTCAAACGCTCCCTTAAAACGTTCCTATTTAGGGAAGCCTACCACCCAACTCACTGACGCAACCATCAATCACTCTCACCTTACAGTCCTCTCCTCCTGTTTCCAACCCCAACCCTCCTAGATTGTGAGTTCCTACGGGAATAGGGCCCTCATCTCCTCCTGTACTGTTTGTCAAATGTTGTTCAATGTATTGTAACCCTGTCTATACTGTGCCTATTGTACAGCACTGCGGAATATGCTGGCGCTTTATAAATAAAGAATAATAATAATAATAAAAATTTAATAGATCCAAAAGGAAGGCCAGGTGAGCGACAACAATTTCCCTGCTGCAGCATAGCAATAATACATGTTTCAGGGCAAGACTTATTCACGTGTCCCTTTATTTATTTATTTATTTATTTATTTATAAAGGATTTTACCAGGAAGGATACATTGAGATTTCTCTCGTTTTCAAGTATGTCCTGGGTATATGTATTTGTACTGTTTATGTTTTAATCCCTTAGTGACCGGGCGGTTTTCTGAAAGTCTGTCTGAAAGTGCGACTGCTGATTTTACATTTCTACGCTGTTTGTAGAAAAAAAAAACAAAAGGGTTTAGTGTGAAAGGCGCTACAAAAATTAGTACAAGGGTAGTATACCTTAAAGCAGCTCACTAAAATAAGTGTATCCTTCACTTCAAAGATAGAGTATTTAGAGAAAAACACCTTACGGTGTGTAGGAGCGCATAAAAAAAAATTGATTAGTACCAAAAATAAAGAATAGTAACAATTCTTATTCTTTCAATACAGTCCCAAATCTGTTGCTTTAAACCATCAGTCTCTGAAAAAACAGAAAAAAGACCTCATTGCGCAGTATTTGATTACACCAGAAAGAAAGATGAAAATTAAAAATAGAAAATAGGGGTTCCACTCACAGGGAGCAGGGAAAAATTGAAAAAGTTGAGCAGGGAAAAATTGCGTCAGTGATGTGGTACGCTAATCTGAAGAGATGGGTCTTGAGGGATTTCTTGAAGGACTAAAGATCAGGGGAGAGTTTGATAGGGTGGGGTAAGTCATTCAACAGGACCGGAGCTTCCCTTGAAAAGTCTTGGAGGCAAGAGTTGGCAGTGTGGGTGTCGGCAGACAGATAGGGATCGGCCGCTGACCGGACTATAGCAATGTTTCTCAACACCGGTCCTTTAAACATGGTCCACACAGTCACCCTAATAATCAACTGCTTACATACTATGAATAACCCCCAGCATAAAATGTGGCAATATATTAGAATTAGGATATATGTGCATAAAGGATACATTTATAAAAGAGCTTACTGCAACAGCAGCGACATTGCTGACCATATCCATTACTATGGTGTATGGGGCCAAGAGAACACCTGTGCTGCATTCCTTTCATTTGCCTATTAATTTTGGACGAGGACCTGTTTTTTTCTGGAGTTAGCACCAGGGTTGAGCAGTAGGTAAAATGTTGCAATTAATGCACCTCAAAAAATTTAGCGTTGGCACCAAGTGATCTGTTAGCTGCAAAAGCGCTAGAGATCTCTAGCCCTCCCTGTGTTAAGTATAGGACGCGGAAAGTACATTAAGCACGCGGTACAAATCGCTAATAGCAACGCGCTAAGTGATTTTTCCCATTTGTAGCGGGAAGCAAACGATCTGTTGGTCAGGCGCTAGACTCAATTAACCTGGCGCTAACGCAAAATCACGCCGACGCAAGGGTTAGCTCACACCAGGTAATAGTGCCCTAAATAAGTATATATAAATAAGATTCCAAAACCCCAGAGTAATGTGATGCAATGAGTAATGTGATGCAATGATGCCTTTTTTGTTGTACTAACCTGATACTTAATTTCAATATTTTATTTGCTGCAATTCGGCAGTTTTCGCTGAATGTCTGATAGCTGCTTCAGCGACTCCACTTTTAGCAAATTACAGTGACCATTCGCTAAATAGGGAATTCACCTTATTTTCGGAAAAATAAATTCCCCGAAATGTGACGGAAAGCAGAGGATCTAAAGATCATTAGACCCTTTAGATCCTAACTTCCATAATAACCCCTAAAATGCCATAAACCCAGAGAAATACAATAAAAATAATAAACAATGTGGCATTTAGCTACCCCTTAACCCGTAAAATGCCATTCATCAAGGGAAAACATGAAATGAATACACTGAGGCATGTAGTTTACCCATCAACCTGTAAAATGCCATTAATCAAGGAAAAAACAAATGTATACTGTAAGGGATGAAGCCTGCCCATTAACCCTTAATATACAACTAAAACCAAGGCAAAAACGAACGTAATACACAATGTAGTGTATAGTCTGAACATTAACCATTTCACTGCTGAGCCATTTCAACCCTGTGAAAATGTTTAAGTTTAAGTACACGTTTTTATTTAATGTTTTATGACTTATACTTCACACTGAATATGGTCATGTTGGGTATCATTGGAATCTGCCCTTTCGAATGACACCTAGTTCTTCCATATACGATGCATAGCAACGGCGATATGTTGGTCCGAAGAAGTGTGGGAAGCTGGATGCTGATTTTTGGTGGGGGGGCACATGGGGGGGCAAGGAATAACCTAGGGGGGGCAATTGCCCCCCCTTGCCCCCCTGTAGAGTCGCCTATGAACACAGACCACCCCCACACTGACCGGAACCTCTGTGCAGCCTGCTGTGTGTAACAAACACTCGAGCAGTCTGCACATACAGCTGTCAAGGCAGAGCTGACAGGCAGCGCTGCTCTAATCCGTCTGCCTGACTTGCTGAGCTCCAGTACTGGAAAAAAAAGTGCAGCAGGAGCTTCACTGTGCTCCATGGTCAGGCCGGCCCTGGTTCCAGGGGGGACAAGTGCCCCCCCCGGACGCCCATGAATATGAGAAACGTTTACTATTCATCAAGTGCTCTTCTCCAAATATTGGGCAATTGATATTTGGGATTTTTGATTTCCTATTTTTTGATACTATACTTTTTCTTCTGTGCTGGTTTCCTACTTTCTTATACCCACAGACCCACGAAGGTCTGTTTCTACCTGACTTTTATACAGCGCCTCTGCCATTGATTTCAGGTTCCCTAAGGCTAGGGTCAGATGAGCGCATTTTGTACGGACTGTGCGTCCGTGCAGTACAGACGTGCTTACTGACTGACAACAAGGTAGTGGCTACACAGTCCGTTTTTTTGACTGATGTATTTTTTGACTGATGTAGCAGGGAAAATAAATTACAATGAAAAAACATTCTGTCCGTCAAAAATGCTGGACGTATAAATGCAGTCCGTCTGACCACGCTCCATCACTCACACACACAAAGCTATGCGGACGTTGTGGACGTGGCGCACTCCGCACGTCCGTTCTAGCAGTATTACGTTCTTGCCTAACCTGCGTCCGTTTGCAGCGTCCGTCAGCCTCCGCACTTCTGTGCGGACGTACTTCGTGTGTGGGGCTCCATTTAACACAATTGTATGCTATCACGGACGTACTTATGTGCGGGCAACACGGACGTTAACACTGCGTTCGTCTGACCCCAGCCTTAATATTTTGCCTATGCTTTCCGGTGCACCATCATAAACGCCTTTGTTTGGTATTGTATATATGTATATATGTGTGAATGTGTTGTTTTCACTGACTGGGTTGTCCACTGCAGTAGATATGTTATCCTATCACTCCATTACACCTGTCATTTATATCTGCCATACGTTTATTTACTGTCTTATTATCTTTTTTTCTTTTACTAATTTATTTATTTATTATTATTTTTTTAGAAAGGATTTTACCAGGACGGATACATTGAGACTTCTCTAATTTTCGAGTATGTCCTGGGTGGAGAGTATGTACCGTTAGGTGTCTTGCCCAAGGACACTTACTGGAGAGGTGCTCTTGCCGGGATCGAACCTGTATCTCCACAGTCTCTGTCCACGGTTATAGAGTAGTGATGTTACCTCTACTCCACCCAGCCTTGTTACTTTTCTATCACATTACTTGACAATGATCAGGGCATTACGCCCCATGCTGCCATAAGGGGCCCAGGGGGCCGGGGCCCCGTCGCCAGCGGTGGCACCCTTTTTAACAGCTCCGGTATCAGACTCTATGAGTCCGATATTGGAGCTGACTGTCTCCTCCTGGCCTCTTCGCTGGCTGGCTGGGCGGGGTCAAGCAGTGTGCGCGGGCCTCCCAAGCACATTGCTTTGGCGCCGCCCCCTCCAATCACGTGAAGCTGCCTGAGATGGAGGGTCCAGTGTTGTATCAAGGAGAAGAAAAGAAGAGAGAAGAAAAGAAGAGAGAAGAAAAGAAGAGAGAAGAAAAGAAGGAGGACAGGGAAGGAAGACGGCGGAATGGTGAGCCAGGGCCCAGCCAGACCCCCAGGGCCCAGCCAGACCACAAGGCCCAGCCAGACCCCAGGGCCCAGCCAGACCCTTAGGGCCCAGCCAGAACCCCAGGGTCCAGCCAGACCCCAAGGGCCCAGTCAGACCTCCAGGGCCCAGCCAGACCCTTAGGGTCCAGCCAGACCCCAAGGCCCAGCCAGTCCTCCAGGGCCCAGCCAGACCCTTGGATCAGCCAGACCCCAAGGTCCAGCCAGACCCCCAGGACCCAGCCAGACCTCCAGGGTCCAGCCAGACCCTTAGGGCCCAGCCAGACCCCCAGGGCCCAGCCAAACCCCAAGGCCCAGTCAGACCCCCAGGGTCCAGCCAGACCCCAAGGTCCAGCGAGACCCCAGGTTCCAGCAAGACCTCCAGGGCCCAGCCAGACCCCCAGGGCCCAGCCAGACCCCCTGGTCCAGCCAGACCCCAAGGCCCAGCCAGACCCCAAGGCCCAGCCAGGACCCCAGGGCCCAGCCAGACCCCAGGGCCCAGCCATACATACCACACATTACTGTGAGTTTTATTGCTGTGGAGCTCTGGAATACACTCATACACAATGCACATTACTGTGAGTTTTAATGCTGTGGAACTGTGTTATGTCCTTTTTTTTGTTTTGTAAGGGGGTGAAAAGCTGTTAAAGGTTGAGGAAGTTTACAGAGGGCCCCATCTCGAGGTTCAGTAAGGGGCCCCATCATTTCTGACGGCTGCCCTGAACATGATTATTTTTGGGGTTACCCCCTTGCTAGTTTTGTTTATGGGACTAACCAGCTACATACGAGCTATTTGAACTGGCTTTAATTCTTACTACCTCCTGGTATCGCAGTTCATTGTGTTGAACCTATATAATGCAGAAACCTTCAAGCAACAGAGAGCTCTTTACATATTTTCAAATACATCGGGACATATTACATAGTTGGTGCTAACTTAACCAGAGCTGTTGTAAACTTACCAGAGCCATTACAGCCTATGGAGGTTTTAAGTTTACAACAGCTCTGGTTAAGTTAGCAACAACATTGTAATACTGCCCATCATGTCTCTAACAGTGATCCATCATTTATGACAAGTTTGAGGAAGTGGGCCATTTTTCCCCCTGTTACCAAGAATGACATACAGGGTTATTCAAAGAGATCCGAATTGTGGCCGTAAAGGTAACCGAACAGTGAAATTCAGCGTACGGTTACCTTTCCTGGCCATTCGGCTATTCAGAGAGCAGGCAGTTCGCCAAATCTTGGCGAATTGCCTGCACATACATTGCCTGTACGTTGCCTGTTCAAGGGCAGTGAAATCCCCTTAGCTTCATCGATTCAGAGAACAAAAACCAGCAGTGAAAAGTTGCTGAATTGCCCTGCTGTTCGGTGGTTTCATTCGACAGGTCTATTCAGGCGATGCCATAGGCGTCAATGTTAAAAATATTCCTGTTTTAAACCAATATCTAATAAATCGTTGATTGTAATATTCTGCAGTAAAAAGTCTCTTTATTTATAGATTTTTTAGGATCTTTTAGGCATTTTTCAAAATTCTTTTGGGAAAATATTTTTTTCATTTTTTTTTAAATATTTTTTTCTTTTTTCTGTACCAGCCCTTTTTATTATCATTCATTGGATCTTATATGTACATTTCAGACATTTTCGTTCAGTAGTTTCTTTGCAAACAGCGTTTCACTTTTCAAACATTCGCATGTACTGTTTTTTTTTCTTAATCCATTCGTCTCTGGTGTCGAGTTTTTCCGGCGGCTGCTCGGGTTTCTCCGGCATGTTCGGCAGGGATAATACATATGTTTTTGCGGGTTCCGGTGAGCGTTCGCCGGGTTTTGCGGTGAGTTTTGGCAGCTTTTCCCTGCACTACGACGGCCCTGTGGTGCTTGCTGAATACACTGCAGGGTCGCCAAAATGGAATCGCCAAATCGCACCGAATTGATGAGAATGAAAAGTCACCGAAAGTGCAGTGACTTTTCGATTTTTTTTTTTAATAACCCTGATAGTGTTTAGAGCCCCCAATATCAGCTCTGTAAATTTCACCTTTGGTCAATAGGGGTGATCTTTCCCCTCTTTGTACAGAGCAATCGCAGTCCCTGTCAAGGTATAAAAATGAGCGCTCATAGGGTAATCACGTAAACATGCAAGTAAATATCTGTGGTCTCTATGGACCTTACTCACATTTTCTTGAACCCCTTTATAGCTCCTTTGATGTTGCCTTTTGTGTTTTAGGTAACACCCAAACTTTTGAAGGGATGTTTGAGTCTTCCTCTTTATTGTCCTCCTTGAAAAGGGACCAAGGCTGCAGGAGATGAAAGCATCATGACTAAAGGTGATCAGTTTTTTCTACAATTTTGGCCATGCCTCCTCCTTGCTCATCAAGTGCCAACAGGGAGGGCAAAATAGATGAAGACTCAAACACCCCTTCAACAGGTTGAGCGTTACCTAAAATGCAAACTGTGACATCAAATGAGCCATGGAGGCGCTCAAGAAAATGTGACTAAGTTCCATGGAGAACACAGTTATTCGCTTCAATGTTTAGCTGATTACCCTTTGAGCTCTCGCTTTTATACCTCGAAAGGGACTGCTTTTGCTCTGTAAAAAAAAGGGAAAGGTCACCCCTATTGACCTAAAGTGAAGTTTACTGAGCCAATACTGGAGGCTCTAAACACTGGAAGTGTCATTCTTGGGAATAGAAAGAAAAATAGTTTCCTTCCGCAAACTGTACTGTGCTGCTTTTTTTGTTGTAGATTGCAGTGTCGGTTTACAATTTAAGTATCGTTAAATTTTTTTTGTTCACTGGAAAGTGTTTATAATGAAGTAATAAAATATTGTATAGTCAATTACACTTTAACCCATTTCTGCATGGGGCATACTATGCCGTCCCTGTGGTGGATGGGCCTTGAAGCTGTGGAGCGCCACAGTGTCAAGCTGAGGAAGCCAAAAGGAGTACTAAACCTAAAGGTGAAATGCGTTCTGGTTATGTATTTGTTTTAATGGAATAAATTTGTATTTTATACACCACTGCCATCCTGGAATATATTGAAGAAAGACTTTTGTGGAAGTTGTGCCTTAAAAACAGACTTCTGAGCCCATTACACCAAGGACCCACATCATGTGAGTAGACCCATGTTTTAAATATGATTGCAAACTGGCATACGGTATGCGCTATGGTATATGTTCTTCATAATTAAGGTAGAAGGAGTTTGGGTCGAAATCCCTACAACCAGGTTCCCTAATGCCAAAATCCCGATGACCAACTTCCCTTCACAGACAACTCCCTGACAGCCAACTTCCCTACAAAGACAACTCCCTGACAGCCAACTTCCAGACATCTAAAATCCCAGCGGCTAACACTAACCCTACTCCCTAACCCCCTAAACCTAGCCCTAACCCCCCTAAACATAGCCCTAACAACCCTAAACCTAGCCCTAACCCTAACCCCCTAAACCTAGCCCTAACCATAATCCCCCTAAACCTAGCCCTAACCCCCTAGTCCTAGCCCTAACCCCTAAACCTAGCCCTAACCCCCTAAACCTAGCCCTAACCCCCCTAAAACTAGCCCTAACCCCCCTAAAACTAGCCCTAACCATAACCCCCCTAAACCTAGCCCTAATCCTAACCCCCCTAAACCTAGCACTAACCCCCTAAACCTAACCCCTTAACCCTAACCCCATAAACCTAGCCCTAACCCTCTAAACCCAGCCCTAACCCTAACCCCCTAAACCCAGCCCTAACCCTAACTCCCTAAGGGTTAGGGTGTTAGTATTAGCGTTAGCCGCTGGGATTTTGGATGTCTGGAAGTTGGCCGTGTAGGGCACTTGTTCTGTCTGGAAGTTGGCCGTCTGGATTTTGGCATTAAGGAACCTGGCTGTAGGGATTTTGTCTGGCACCCAGGTAGAAGATATATACTGAATGCCGGTGGGGCAGTTGGGTGGCCGACGAATAACCCAGAGGTCATCTAACCAGAGCCAGGTGGGCTCTTAAACATGTGAGTGGTACTTGATACATAGCTATACTTACTCTTTAGCTGCACAGAACACGCTATGTTGGTTTTTTGTGTTTAGATTTGAAGGCACTGGAGGAAAAAGTGAAGAAAATCCAGGAGCCTTCTGAAGTACCATTCCCCTTGATGGGACATTGAAAGCGCTGCACGTTGTAATTTCTCTCTTGACATTTCTGTATTGGAGGATAAGGCCAATATTTTTGTGCAAAGCGATATCCCTGCACTTATCCGAATACCAGCGCTGCATATACCTGCAGTTCTACTTCTCTGTGAATGCTCCAATGAGTCCGAGATGCATTCAGAAAAACTTCAAGCACATGAGCTACTAAACTGCTCTATTTATTGCAAATAGGCAAGGCACATATAAATTTCATTCAAGAACTAGTGGGACAAAAAGATAAAGAGATAGAACATTGTATAAAAACGAAAGGTATTGAACGGAGTTGAAAAGAAATGTTGATGTAAGGCAATGACGTACTACACAAAGCAGAAGTTTCAATAAATGGAAAAGTAGGAATATATAGTATATCAAATAATTTTCAAGAAGGCATACCTCTTCATTTTGGTAAGCTGTAACTGCTATGAATTGTGTTTCCAGAAAGGAATAGCTGGTGATTGCTCTTTCAGAGCCGACAACTTTTACTATGTGAATCCTGGGTTCGTATTTATGCAAAGAGTTTAGCATGATCTAAAAAAAATAATAATATAATTATAAATAAGTGGAATTGTTTTGTACTTGAATATGCACATTTAAGATTTGATTTGTTAGACACATTATAGCATTTCAATATTTTCAAACCTTGTTTTATACAAACTTCTTCAGCTTAAGACTTAAAGATCAGTTAACTCAACCATTTTTTATGGCTTTTCTTTTTCCTGTTAACAACTTAGGACAACTTGACGGTCTATGCCATCATGCAGTGCGATACTTTAATGCCCAGTGATGGCACAGACAGTCATGTACAGATATCTCCATTCTGAGCTGCAGCGTAGAAATTACATCTTTACTGTTGCTGATTGTCAGACAAGCCAGGCAGATCAGCAAAAACTATTTGTGGTGGGATTGGGCAGGCAATCGCTCTGGCAACCTAACAAAAATGCTACATTTCAGTCGTAAAATACCCCTAGTGATATATGAAGCACGAAACTAACAAAAATAATTCTGATATTCAAGAAAGGAAAAGTAGAAATCTCTGCATCTGTTGCTTTTTTTTTTTCACTATTTGCGTATAAATTACTATATTCCAAACTTTTATTTCTTTCTATTGCTTGCTCTGTAAAATGATTAGATTTACTCTAGTAACCAGAGATATGGGGTCCCTTAGAAAAAGTCCCTTAGTAAATTACTATTGTAGCTGGAAACTACTGATTTTAATAAATAAGCTACAGAAGCCCAATCAATCATCTGTCCTGTATTCCAATTGCACATTGTGTTTGCTAATCAAAATGTATAATTTCAAAAGACTAATTGATCATTAGAAATCCTTCTGCAATTATGCTAGCACAGGTAAAAACTGATGTGCATATAAAAGAAGCAATAACAGCCGGATGCCGACCGCGTGAGACGCACGAGCAGAGAGCTCTGACCGAGGGAGTGTGAAGGAGGACTCGTTTGGCCGTTATAACACGGCAAATCGCGGTGAAACATGCCTGGAGCTTCGGGGAATCCCACACAGAGCCGGCATGCAACAAAAACAGGCAGAAAATATTCTTTTAAGCCGCAATTGGAGAGGTTTGTGTCCTCCCCCCGGCTCACCAAGATGGCGCCGATTCCCGGGCATCCTTAGAGGGGAAAGACACGCTACCAGGCGAAGCTATGAGTCTCAGTAAGTTCACAGCGAACATGGAGTTAATGATTGGGGACATAAAATCCACTTTGTCTGGGAAAATTGATAGCCTGGCTGCTGATATCAGAAAAGATATTAGAGACCTGGGAGAGCGCACCATGAAAATAGATACTAAAATGGATGAGTTTGCCACAGCTCACAATTCTATGGCAGTTAAAGTGGAGGAGCTCGAAGAGTTACTTCAGCAATGTACTCACAAATTGACTGACCCGGAAGACAGATCCAAAAGACAGAATTTGAAAATACGTCCCAGTCCCTGAAACAGTTCCTAATAACAAATTGGCGGAGTATGTCACAGCTATCTTTACATATTTACTCCCAGACATTAGTGAAGAACTGCTTTTATTTGATCGGCTACACCACAAACCTAAACCTGCCACGGCTCCACATAAAGCTTCCAGAGATGTCCTACTCAAACTGCATTATTACAAACCGAAAGATCTGATTCTACGAGCACTACGCTGTCCTGAGGCCCTGCGCCCAGAATATAAACATATATCCATCTTCCCTGACCTATCTAGAGCAACCCTGCAACAACGCAAGCTGCTGGCTCCCATTACTAGTATCCTAAGGGCTCATGAAGTTCCATACCGTTGGGGTTTTCCCACTAAATTGCTACTTCAGAGAGACGGCACGATGCATGCTATCACTACAATTGATGAAGGGAATCTCCTGCTCCGAGACTGGGACCTACCGCAAGCAGAAGTCCAGACGCGCCTCAAAGCTCCATCGCCTCAAAACCTGCCGGTGGAATGGTAAGTATCTTGAGCCTGACACTGAAGTGTTTCTCTGCGATAACAATTCCGATTCAGGATACTTTTTCTGATTTTTTTGCTTTTGATCCCAGGCCCGCCTGAACGGCTTTTTGAACTGCAGCACTCGATAAGTATTGCCTAGACGTTGTCATCTCCTTCACTCCTTACTACATGACTTGAGTTTATAGTGTTGACACTGCATGCCCTCGGTTGTTCTTTTTTCGCTCTCTACCCCTATCTCAGAGAGTCTGTTCTTGCTGTGTGTTACCCTCCCTCCTCCCGGGAGGATCGGGACTTTGCGTCCCTACGGAGGTTGTGTTCGTTTTTTTTTCGTATATAGTTTCTATCTTTTAGTGATGGTTAGGTTTTGTTCTCCCACGCAGCATAAATAAAGGCCCACCAGTCTACCTCATGTCTGACAAGGAGCATGAGCAGGTATGGTTTGCTATACAGCAGCCTGTGGTTTCATTTTTGGATAGGACTCGCCCTCATAGAGGTGCCTTGATGCTGGCGGGCGAGCTTAGTCTTATAATGGCCATTAATAAGAAACCAAACCTCTAATTGTGTTTCGTTTCACACGGTATAATGGGAATAAGCGCAGATGACATTTCTTTCTTTGTTATGTTTCACACATGTTGTTGGGCTGGATGCATTTGGTGATTGCAGCCGACCCATCGGGGAATAGGCGCAACCCATCGGGGAATAGGCGCGACCCCATCCCTCCTGTACTATAGAGGAATTTACGTCTCGTCTCCAGTAGTGTCACATTTTGGGATGCGCACACGTCAAATGAAAATGCCTGAGTCCACTGAGAGCGTGTCAGTTCATGTGGAAGGTCTCTGTTCCAAGATAACTGGAAGGAGCACTTAGGTGGCATTATATCAACCATCATAGTAGCATAGCTGGACGAAATTAGTCGAGTGGGCGTTGTAGTGGATACGGCTATGGCCTCTATTCCCGTAAATTCAGAAGTGTCCGCAGAGTAGAGTCCACAGAGTTTTTAGTATTGTCAGAGCCCTGCCGATGCTTGATAAAACCAACTTGATCATCACCTACCAAGCCTGGAAGGAGACCCGCCAATCTAGTGGCCAATATCTTAGAATACAATTTGACATCCACCTTAAGTAGTGAAATGGGTCTAAAATTTGCACAGATGTCAGGCGATTTACCCGGCTTAGGTAGGGTAACTATTAGGGCTTCCAGCATGTCAGAGTCGAAGGTGCCTGAGGATTGAGCCATTTGGAACACCGCTAGCAAGTGTGGTGCAAGAGTCTTTATAAATGTTTTATAGTACTTAGCTGTGAATCCATCTGGCCCGGAGCCTTGCCCACAGGCATCAGTGTCAGAACTGTCAACAGTCCGTCCAAGGAAAAGTCAGTGGACAAGTAGTGCTTTTGGCCAGGGGATAATATGGGAAGGTTAATTTGCCTCAAGTAGTTATCTATGTCAGAGTCTGTAGGTTGTGGAACGCTAACATCGCGAGACAAATTATATAAATTCCCGTAGTACGTTGCAAACTCATTGGCTATGTCTTCAGGAGAATATACCAGTTTGCCTCCTGAAAGTTAAAGGTTGGAAATTTTTGAGGGGGCCACTTTATGTCGTAAGCGTTGAGCTAAGGGAGTGCCTGATTTGTTAGCCATCATGTATTGTCGAGATTTAATGCGCCTAAGGGCAGCAAAATAAGTATCTTGTTCTAATTTAAACAACGTATCATATGCCTCTCTTAATTGCTTCGCCAAGAGAGCAGAGGGACGGCGGCTATTTTGTTTTGTGAAAGTGTCAATAGTTTGTAGCAAACCGAGCCTGTCAGTCGTATAAATACGTTTAACCCTTTCGCTGCTGAGGCTTTTCACACCTCTGTGCTGAGGTCATTTTTACCGGTTTTGCTCATCATGTTTAAACGTGTTTTGAAGGCTTATTTTAGTATATTACCCAGACATATTATATATCGTTCTTTCCGTCAGACTCGGTAGATTCATAATATGTCATTATTATATGTATACGTTATGTCATGTCTGTATATTATAACAAAAAATGCAATAAAATATGTATTTTCAATAATTTACAACGTGTAAAGTGTTTTTTTTCACATTTTAACATGCGAGAAATTGCGGTTATATTTTGTATGGGGTGTGCTTGTTAAAAAAATTAGAGATGGGGTCTCGTTACATTTTTTTTTGGGGAAAATTACGCGATTTTTAACAAACGCACCGCATACAAAAATCGTTAGTGCAGCATCATTGTTCACATTATAATTGAAATGGGAACAATATTGCTGCATTAACAAACCAAAAAAAAGAAAAAAAATTATTTTTTTTTTACAATTTTTTTTTTGTTTTTTTTTTTTATTATTTTTAATCTTTTATTTTTTTTTACAAAATTTTTCACAGTAGTGTTTGGTATTGTTGGAACGGCCATGCTCTGGCCGATCCAACCATACCAAACTTTAACCCCTAGCTGCCACGGATCGGGAGATAGGGAGTTCATTGGAACTCCGTTGGTGGCAGTTAGGGGTTAACTCTAGGACTGGCGTCATCGTGCTATGCACGATGACGCCAGTCCTCAGGGGGAGTTCCCGGAGGCTTGGCCGACATCCAAGATGTCGGCCAGCTCCAGGAAAGGATCGCGAACCGGCGCTTTTCAGCGCCGATTCGCGATCCAGCTCCCCAGGGGTTAATGCCAGGCACCATTTGGAAGGGCAGGCTGTGCCCTTCCAAATGGTGCCTGGGTTAACCCCCGCAAGACCGCCGATCGGGAGGGAGAGAGGTCCGAAGGACCTCCCCCCCTCCCTTTCAGGCGCCTCCTCCGCACATGCGGGGGGGGCGCCTGAATTAGGTGTCATCGCGCTGCCGCGATGACACCTAATTTCAGCGGCTGCGGTTCCGGGTGCTGGGCTGACATCGAGGATGTCAGCCCGCACCGGAGGGGCCAGCGATCGGCCGGAACCCGGCCGAACGCTGACCCCAATGGGAGGACGCGCTCAGCGCGTCCTCCGCATACCAGCAGTAATGCGGAGGACGCGCTGAGCGCGTCCTCCGCATTGAAGTGGTTAAAGTGTGAAGCCCACTTTATGCAAGTCCTTCTAATTACAGCTTTGTGTGCCCTCCAGCGCAAAGAAGGAGAAAATTCAGGAAGATAATTCTCCTGAAAGTAGTTCTGCAAATTAGTTTAAATTGTATGCATTTACTATAGTATACGGGTTCTGATTTATGGAACAAACCAATATAATATAGCGACTTTCAACATCTGCTTTCCTACGGTGTAGTGTAAAAGAGACTCTGGAGTGGATCATAATGGTGACTCCCTTTGATTTTGAAGGGCCAGTGGAATGATATTGTGTGGGGTATTGAGGACAATACAACTTAGGGTGAACTAGTCGACAGAAATGCGTCTCTTGCAGGCAAACCATATCTGCATCATATTGTTTTACATCTGCATACAAAGAATGCCTTTTGACCGGTAGATTTAGACCTTTAACATTATAAGACCGTATCTTCATCTAAACAGAATCATATTTAACCAACCTGGGAGCGCTACGGGGCTCAGATAGCGTAGTAAAATGTAAAGTAAGGAGTTTGGTGCTTACCAGAAACAAAATCCACTTTGGGATCAAAAACAAAGACACGGAGCGGGATCTTGCTGCAGGGATGACCTGACTGGAAGTACATTGAAACATACATAGTACAGGAGGGATGGGGTCGCGCCTATTCCCCGATGGGGTGGCTGAAACCACCTCTATAGATGGTACCTCACCCCCTCCACTTACCTCACTTTCACCAAGGTAATGCACCAACCTGCTGGCGCTGCACAACATCTACTGGTACTTATGTACACATATAGTGGCCTTGTCCTTTGCTGACGAATTTTTGGCAACAGGTGCACTCCTTGCTGGTTAAGGTATTGGGAGGAGTTATCCTTTTTACCCTGGAAGCAATGTTATTGGGAGTACTGCCCCGTACAGGGGGAAACAACATAAAAAGGTATATTATCATATAATTACAGCCGCGATTTTATGGATTGCTAGGAGGTGGAAACAAACGTCTATTCCCACCATTAGTGAAGTGGTGAATACAGTTTCGACATTGCGGTCGTATGAAAGACTGGCATTTCGATTAATGGATTTGAAAGCCCCTGTAAAAGATCCATGGTTACTGTGGGACACGAGGTCGCTGTAGACATTTCTTTCTTTTTATTGCAAGTACGTGTTCGTTTTAATTCCAGTTTCAGTACATAGTGGGAAGTTATGCCTAAATAGATATGTATTGCCATGTAATGGCCTGTTCTCAGCTGCTACTGTGACCTGTAATGTGGTGCTTCTATATATATATGTCATCATTGTTATTTACTCGTTCCCCCCCTCCTTTTTCTTTTTCTGTACCCCATGGTTTATTTGAAAAATAAAAAAATATTTAAAAAAAAAAAAAAAGAAGCAATAACACCGGCCTTCATTAGACTAATTAGGTACATGGAACATCAGCAAATGTGGGTTAGAATAGATACTTAAGTTTGTAAGAAACAAATAATTTTCTTCTGAACCTCATCAGTGTTTGCTTGTTCTAATAAACAAAGGTTATTCAGTGCAAGAAACTGCCAAGAGACTGTAGATTCCGAACAACACTGTGCACTACTCCTTTCACAGGACAGTACAAAGTGGCTCTAACCAGAATGGAAAGTGGAGTGGGAGGACCCGGTGCAAACCTGAGCAAGAGCAAATACACTGTGTGTATTTATAATTTGAGAAAATAATGCCTCACAGGTGCTCACCTGGCAGCTTTATGAAATACTACCCACAAAACACCAGACTCAACCTCAGCAAGAAAGAGGTGACTCCAAGATGCTGGCATTCTAGGCTGAGTTGCAAAGAAAAAAAAAAGCCATATCTCAGAATGTCCAATAAAAAGAAAATAATAAGGGCCACATTACAATCCTGGTGCTAACGTTAACGATCACCTGCGTGAGCAATAACGTTAGCCGCGGTGGCTACCACATATTACAATCCAAACGCTAACGGGTTGTCACGGTCCACCTGGGGTACCTACTGAGGTGCCTATATTGCACACCTGGCTCTTAGAACTTTGCCCTGGATCTCTTTCTTGGATTCCATTCCAGGTTTTGCCCAGGCTCAGCACCTTGACCAGGCTCATGGAGATCCAGCCTGGGTCTTCCTTTTCCAGCCCTGGAGTTCCAGCTGAGGCCCATCTATGATTAAACCTCCTTAAAAGGCAGAGAGACCCAGCCAGCAGGGGTTCTGCATTGTACTCCCTGACTGAGGTCATCTGGATGTGTGCAAACCTGCTCCATATTATCCTGTGTATCCAGTATCCATCTGTCTACCCTGTTGTTCCTGGATACATCTCTGTCTGTGCAAGGGACTCTCAGCGATCTCCACCTGTGGATTACAGTTCATCTCCGTCTCTGACCTTTTGATCAAGGTACCACTGTCCGCTGTCCAGACTTATCCTTGGTGGGCCCTGTCTGCCGTCTGGGACTGCATTGCCCACAATCCTCAGGCTCTCCAGTCAAGAACTCTCCCTGGACTTTGTAGAATTCCTTTGTTCTTTTAAGTGCCTGCAGTTAAGGCCCATTTATGTTTCATTTAAGAATATTCATTGCGTGATTCCTGTCTGGCCTCCCCTCTGTGTCGCCGCCTGCTGGGCTCATACCAGAACCGCACACGCCACGTGACACGGGTTAAGTAACCCGTTTGCGTTTGTACCTTGCGCTCTTCAGTGCGAGGTTACTGTACTTTGCACTCCCTATATTTAACATGGGGTGCGCAATTTACTATCGCTGATTAATGTCAGGCTGCGGTTAGCAAAATGTTAACCACAGCCAGGACTTGGTGTTAATGGATTCCACTTCTGCAGAATCTGTTAACACCATCCAAAAAAAATAAAAAAAGTGATCAGATACTACTCACCTCTTGTCCTGCAGCGAGGACTGCGGCTCTGTCCATGTCCGGCGGGAGCAGGGAGAGACTGGGGGAAAAGGTTCCTATTACTACACCGACTGTCCGGATCTCGCGAGGTGGGATCCGGCAGGTCATGGGACCGCCGGCGTCTGGCTCAATGGAGTCCTATGGACTCCATTGAGTTGATGCTCGTGGCGGTGCTCAGTGCTGCGACAAGAATCCCAGGGCTTTGCGCCCGGTAACAATGCAGGCAGCTATTTTAGCGCCTGCATTGTAATTCCACGCTAAAACGGGGACACTAGGGGGAAAACTGCGGGCACAGTTTTTCCTCCCTAGCGCCCCCGTTTTAGCGTCAGGAATGTAATTTAGCCCTAAAATGGGAAAAACCAGACACTGGACAGATGAAGACTGGAAAAACAAATCTAAATTTGAGGTGTTCAGATCACAAAGACAAACATTCGTGAGACACAGAACAAATTCAAATGATGCTGGTGGAGTTCTTGACACCAGGCATGTACTGGCCATCCAGTCTACCGGGAGAATCCCAGTGGCCTTGGTTGGCTGCCCAGCTAGGCCTGCCTGGAGCTGGCCAGGGTTGGCTGCCCGGCTAGGCCTGCCTGGAGCTGGCCAGGGTTGGCTGCCCGGCTAGGCCTGCCTGGAGCTGGCCAGGGTTGGCTGCCCGGCTAGGCCTGCCTGGAGCTGGCCAGGGTTGGCTGCCCGGCTAGGCCTGCCTGGAGCTGGCCAGGGTTGGCTGCCCGGCTAGGCCTGCCTGGAGCTGGCCAGGGTTGGCTGCCCGGCTAGGCCTGCCTGGAGCTGGCCAGGGTTGGCTGCCCGGCTAGGCCTGCCTGGAGCTGGCCAGGGTTGGCTGCCCGGCTAGGCCTGCCTGGAGCTGGCCAGGGTTGGCTGCCCGGCTAGGCCTGCCTGGAGCTGGCCAGGGTTGGCTGCCCGGCTAGGCCTGCCTGGAGCTGGCCAGGGTTGGCTGCCCGGCTAGGCCTGCCTGGAGCTGGCCAGGTTTAGTTTAACAAATAAGCATCAGATTAGTCCAATGGCAAAAAAACACCCTTACAGAGAATTTCGAGAAAACTTGAAACTTACAATAAAGACATTCTTTTCAAAAATGGCACTCTTTGATGAGAGATTATGCTATAGAGACACTACAAAATAGGTATTTCATTGTTATTGTTTATTTTCTCAGCTGTAGCAGATTTTAACGAATATCCCAATAACATGACTATTTGCTCAAACAGTTTGGAGTCTGTGATTAAAGTTCTTATACAAATAAGAGGGCAAAACTTTAAATAACAAACCTTGTGATTTTTAGGCAGTGCCTATTTGCCTTACCTGACCTCCACCATTCATTTTGTTGGTAAGTTTAACTTTACTGAATGACACAGGATCTTTCATCCAGTGTGCGCCAAAATTAGGTGAATCTGGATGGATATAAACACAACTAGGTGCCTGAGGCTCAGGTTTTCCACCTGACATCCATTCTCCATTCACATATTTCCATCTGTGATTGTCCACTGCCACAAAGTCAAGCAAAAATGTATACATGGCATTGGGATCAAGACCAGATATGCTCACTTTTAACACCGGAAACATGCGTCTGAAAATACACACAAAAACAAATACATTATATTAATAATCATTTGATAACAGAACATATAAATATATACAAAGACAAAATTCATGCACTCAGAAACACAATAGAGTTCCAATTCCCTGTTTGTAAATGAAACAGAAGAAAATTGTATTCAAAATCTCTTCATTAACTACGTTAATAAAAAGGGACACTACCACTTATATAAACTGTAACTAGATTACGTGTGCATTACAAATAAAACCACATTATAAAATACATGTACTGTACATGCTGCTGTTTTTTTTTCTTTGTTTGAAGTAATTGCATGATAAAAGGAAAAATACAATTAGTCTTTAGCCCCCTACCGTTTTGTTGATTTTTCCCATTAGGCAACATTTACCAAAGGGTTTTCTTTACTTCTGTGGTTTATCTAATCTGCAGTATTTAACAGTTTAATGAGATGGATGAGGGAATGTTTTGATAAGGCAGCAGGGAGTGTATTGTGTGGTGTAGGTTACCTGAGATAAGAGATGTCAGCTGAATAAAATATGACCAGTAGTTTAAAAGACTTCTAATCTAACCCCTGGAGATATCCTCTGAATACGCATACAATACAATAAGATTTGAGACAGTGATCAACCTATGGACTCCGTTATATGGTCAATGCCACAGAGTGAAGAGCAAGTGAGGTAAATATACTGTGGGGTGGGCAGTTTACAACACATAAGATCACAGAATGGATGTACCCTGTGACACATAAAGAGTAAAATATTTACTTACAATACAAGAGAAAAACAAAGCGTATGTTATATATTAGCAGCATAAAATAAACACAATAAGGACATTTCATTTAACAATTTACTACTTATTCTACTTTAACAAAAAGTGCTATCATAACATTTGAAAAATGGGGTTCTTAGAGAAGACATACATGTAAATAAATAAAGATTCTATCCCCCTGACCCCACTCCAGCACCTGAGCATCAAAAGAGAGCGCTGCTTGAGAAACTCAGAGACACCCTGCAAGCTGATTTTAAAAGTATTGTGGCGGATCTCCACAAGGAAATCTGCGATTTGGGTGGTCCCACGAACCAACCGAAGACTAAAACGGCGGACGCCCTCTGCCTGGCACTTAATGACTTGGTGGATGCCTTTAAAGAGCTTAATTGACCCATGAACTTCTGAACACGAAAATGGCTGATCTGGAAGAATGCTCGAGACGTAAAAACGTCAGGATCAGAGGCGTCCCGGAAACGGCTGAAAATGACAAGCTATGCCAGGCGACTCTTTCGATTGTTACTGCTGGCTGCTGCTGACGCTGAACTACAGTTAGATCGGGCCCATAGGGTCCATAAGCCTAAACATCTGGCGCACACTGTTTCCTGCGATGTGCTATTGAGAGTACACTTTTTTTCGGGCTAAAGAAGAATTGCTGACCGCTGTTCGGAATCATATTTCAGGATTCTCTTTTTTCCTGATCTGTCCGCAGCCACGATCTGGGCCGGACTAAGAGTATCATAGGCCTGGTGCCGAGTATTTTGGTGGGCCTTTTTATATAAACAAAATGAATTGCTGTAATGAACAGTGTGTATGTCAGGATTCGTACATGTCAGGATCCGTTCCTGTGTCATTACCTGCATGTGGCAGCTACATGAAGAGTGCTGCTCTCAGCCCTGAACCAGTTAATAAACAGTTAAAAACACTCACCACAGAGGGAGGCGGAGCTAGCTGTGGAAGCGAGCAGCAGCATTTTGGAGGAGCTTTGTGTCTACCACGGATTTTATTGCTTTTTTCGCCGTTTGCACTGCCCTGTGAGCTTCCCGGTTGGCTAGAGGGATCCTGGAGAGTTGAGGTACCTGATTTAGCCCTGAGTTTCGTGCCCGGGGACAGATTGCTGCCGGCAGCGCGATTTGGGCCTAGTCACAGCGGCCATCTTGGAAGCCTACTCGAGGCGTATTGAGATTCCCTCACCGCCCTGCGACCTCGTGCCAGCCCAGCATCTCCGGAACCATGCCTACCGGTCGTTCCCAGCGACGGGCCCCCCGACAGAGGGACATTCGGGATGTTTTGCGAGGTGGGTCCGCTTTTACGGGACTGACTGCTTCTTCCTCCCTCCCCCGGGCTATGGCTCCTCGGAGGCTGACAGCGACTATGAACCTCAGGGGGGTATTACTGGGATGCCCTGGCTTGCCCCGCAGTCACCGGCGTCTGACTCCCGACCCCTCTCGGCGGCTGCTAGGAAACGGGCACAGAAGAAGAGAAAATCAGCAATGCGGACATCGTCCGGGGCAACGCCGGACACAGAGGATATTTTTGATGGGGACCCGACTGAGATTCCCCTTACCTCCGCCAGTAATAGTGTGACCTCGGATCATCGGTCTGCAGTGGGGACGGGACTTCGACAGCAACAGGTGCAGGAGGAGGACGACCATCTCCCCTCCACGAAGGGGGATCTCCGCAGGATCTTGGAGGAGCTTCGGGTGATACGTGAGGTGTGGCAGCCTGAGGTGGCGGCGGTCCGCACGGAGATAGCGGCGATGCGTGCTCAGGTGAAGGTGGTACAGGAGACGACTTCTGCTGTGACAACGGAACAAACTCACCTGTCTGGTCAGGTTGCTGGTTTGCGATACCAAGTCGAACTTCTGACACGCTCTGTGGAGATGCTTGAAACGAGACACAGACGCCGAAACATCAGGGTCAGGGGTGTCCCGGACTCTATTACCTCCGACGCTCTGCCGTCCTACGTGACTCGTCTTGTGCTTCAGGTCACGGGGCTTCCCCCTGACACACCTGACATGCTTGGGTCGGTGTTTCGGGTCAGGAGACCTGCGACGAACCCACCTGGGGCTCCTCGAGACGTCGTAGTGGCCTTCCGTGAAGTGGCTTTCAAGGTCAAGGTTATGTCTGCTCCGGGCGCGAGGGATCCCGTACGCTTTGAGGGCTCCACTCTGGCCCTGTATCATGATCTCCCATTCCAGACCCTGATGGCTCGCAGGCGTTTTCGTGAAGTGACATCAGTTCTTCGCCGACAGGGTGTCCGATATCGCTGGGGTCTGGCAGGAGCTTTGGTGGTGACCCACGCAAATGTCCCCTATACCATCACGGATCCCGCGGTGGCTTGGATTGACCTTGCGGCTGCGGGCCTCTCACCAGATCCTCCGGACCCTCGACCGGATTGAAGGCTGGTTTCTATGCCCTCTACCTCTCCAGGTCTGAGCTTTACTGAATTCACCTCCTCCCCTGCATTTCTCTTATATGCTTACGTGTCCCTGGTCTCTAGCTTGGCCTAGTGCCTGGACTTTCAGGACGGTTCGTAATTTGTTTTGATCAGTCCCAGCCTGCATTGCATAGGGCTTTTGCTTTTTTGCCTGCACATGGCACTTTCTGCCTTTTTACTTATTTTTACCGCCCTGTCCTTCTTTGCGACGCATGTTTTTTGACCAGCTGACCGTAGTTACCTTGGCCGGCCTTAAGTGGCTGCATTTATATATGTTTGATTTCCCACCTTGATGAGACCCCCCGTTTAGGGGATGTTTTCTGCTAACATATTGCTATCCTTAGATTTTTTCGATTCGCTGTTTTTACGATGACACTTTTTTGGCCATGTGTGGTTTCCGTTGCTTGTTATGTCTTCTTGTTTGGCCCTGCGAGGTCATCCATTATTTTACAGTATGATGTAATGCTGACTTATTTCAAAATAAAAAACTTTAAATTTAAAAAAAAAAAAAAAACACTCACCACAGGTCACATGACACACCCATGAATAAGGCCCCATTCACACCTATGCGTTTTAAAGCGCGTTCCTGCGCGCTATAAAACGCATGAACAGGGAAATCCCATGAGGAGCTTCTTTGGTGCGTAGTACAGCGCGTTCGTGGCCATAGACATGGCTGCAATGCGCGTTCGTGCGTTTTTTCGTATGCGCAATACGCGCGTAAAAAACGCACGTATTGCACACGTTTGAAAACCGCTGAGGTGTGAACCTAGCCTTAGGAATAAGATCTGCTCACACAAGCTCCAGAAAAAACCTGCTTCCCCTACCTACCCACCATGTTCCCTTACTCCAAGACTCGCTGTGCTCTCCCAGGAGCAACTACCTTTCAAGACACTCCGCTCTACCTATACCCACCGTGCTCTCCCAGGAGCCGCTATCCTCCAACCATCATATCTGGACACAAGGACTGCTTTCCCAAATACCCTCAGCCAACCTGTAAGTGCCATTGTGTCCTGTCCCACAGCCCTCCTGTCTGGTTCTCCAATAATCCCTCTCCATCCTGTATTCACCCCCCAAACCTGCATATTGGACTCATTACCTGAAAGGCCAGTACCTGTAAGGTGCTAAACCTGACAGTGTATCTGTAACGGGGGTCCCAGGCAGATGTCAGGGAAGGCCCTTCATAGCGTTCATATTTAAGCCCTTGAGGCAGGTTAGTGGTTTGTTGCACTATGCAGATTCCAGCACACACTACACTTAATCAGAGAAAGGAAAAAAGGTGATAGTGCAGGAGACAGGCACAACAGGGAGCCCAGCAATGGGTAAGATTTCTTAATCTAAATACAGTTTGCAGGGCTGAGGGTGGACATAAAGAATATGGTACAGACAGAAGAGAGGTCCAATATACAAGCCAGGTCATACACGATAAATACAGAGATATACTTCAGGGGACAGACGAGAGAATAATCCAGGAACCAGAGCCATAGAGTCATATACAGAGATACCAGATACAAAACAGCAATACAGGGAGCAGGAACTCAATAGGTATAACCTATCCTGACCCAAAGAGCAAGTGTCCTGCTGGCCCTATATATAGGGCTGAGCAGGTCATGTGACCACAGACTATCAGCCCAATTGAGATGGTCGGCAGAGCCTGGACTTGAAATCCATCAAACAGAGGGATCCCTGCTTCCACCAACAGGGGGCAGGGCCGAAATGTGACAGTATCACACAGCTCCACAGCAATAAAACTCAGTTATGTGCAGTGTGTATGAGTGTATTCCACAGAAAAAAAACTCACAGTAATGTGTGCTGTGTAGGAGCATATCACAGAGCTCCACAGGAATGAAACTCAGTAATGTGCAGTGTTTATGAGCGTATCCCAAAGCGCCACAGCAATAAAACTCAAGGGGCCCTATTACTCTCTCTGCGTTAAATAGGGGCCCTATTACGCTCTTCGCAAGGGAGGAAAGACTGTGCCCGCAGTTTTCCCCCTTGCGCCCACGTTTTATCGCTGGATTACAATGCAGGTGCAAAAAACGCTGCCTGCATTGTTTCCGAGCGTAAAAATCAGGGATGCTCGCAGCAGCACTGAGCGCAGCCACGAGCATCCACTCGATGGAGTCTATAGGACTCCATTGAGTTCCTCCCTGCCAGTCACGCGACCAGTTGGATCTTGCCTCGCGGGATTGGGCCGGTCGGCATAGTGATACACAGGGAGAGACCTGGGGGGACTTTTTCCCCCAGTCTTTCCCTGCTCCCGCCAGCCGAGGAAGGTGGACAGAGCCGTGGTCCTCGACGCGGGACAGGAGGTGAGTATAGGATTGTTTTTTTTATTTTTTAAGCCTGGTGTTAATGGATTCTGCAGAAGCGGAATCCGTTAACACAAAGTCCTGGCTCTGGTTAACTTTTCGCTGACCAGAGCCAGGCGTTAATCAGCGCTGGGACTTTGTAATCCAGCGCTGATTAACACTTTGCGCTCCCCATGTTAAGTATAGGGAGCGCAAAGTGCAGTCACCTCGTGCAGAGAAACGCAAGGTACCAAACGCAAATGGGTTTTTTAACCTGTTTGCGTTTGGATAGTAATATGTGGTAAATACCGCAGCAAACGTTAATGCAAGTGAGTGTTAACGTTTGCGTGAAGAATGTAATAGAGCCCATGGTAAGTTGTGCTGTGTATGAGCATATCACAGAGCTCCACAGTAATAAAACTCAGTAATATGCGGTGTGTATGAGTGTATCACAGAATCTACCGCAATAAAACGCACGGTAATATGCGGTGTGTATCCCACAGCTCCACAGCAACAAATCTCACAGTAATGTGCAGTGTCTATGATCGTGTCCCACAGCAATAAAACTCTTCGTAATGAGCGGTGTGTATGAGCGTATCCCACAGCAATAAAATTCACATTAACCACTTCACTGCGGAGGACGTGCTCAGCGCAGGAAGGGTTGGCTGCGGAGGACGCGCTGAGCGCGTCCTCCCTTCGCAGCCAGCGATCGGCCGGATTCCGGCCGATCGCTGTGCCCCCCAGTGCGGGCTGACATCCTTGATGTCAGCCCGGCACTCTGGGACCACCGCAGGCACAATAGATGTCATCGCGGCGGCACGAATAAATAAAAATAAAAAAATATTAAAAAAATAAACAAACAAGTTTTTTTCTTAATGCACCAATATTGTTCCCATTTAATTTATAATGTGAACAATGATGCTGCACTTTTGTATGGGGTGCGTTTGTTAAAAATCGCATAAGTTTTCCCCAAAAAAATTTAACGAGACCCCATTTCTAATTTTTTTAACAAGCGCACCCCATAGAAAATATAACCGTATGTTAAAATGTGAAAAAAACACTTTACACGTTGTAAATTACTGAAAATTCTAATTTTATTGCATATTTGTTACAATATACAGACAGTACATGAAGTATACATATAATAATGATTTATTATGAATCAGCCGAGTCTGCCGGAAATAACAATATATAATATGTCTGGGTCATATAATAAAATAAGACTTCAAAACGCGGTTAAACATGATGAGCAAAACCGGTAAAAATTACCTCAGCACACAGGCGGGAAATGCCCCAGCAGCGAAAGGGTTAATGTGTGGTGTGTATGAGCGTATCACATACAGGGTTATTCAGATAGCGTGAAAAGCAGGAGAATGACTGGAGGATGAAAAATTCTAGGTCAAAATAGCCAAACCAGAAAAATTCTCCCTTTCATCTCACTTTCCAAATCGGCTATTTTGACCTAGAATTTTTCATTCTCCAGTCATTCTCCAGCTTTTCACGCTCTCTGAATAACCCTGAGAATCTACTGCAATGAAACTCCCAGTAATCTGTGGTGTATGTGAATGTATCACAGAGCTCCACAGCAATAAAACTCAGAAATGTATGGTGTGTATGAGCGTATAACAGAATCTACTGCAATAAACCACAAAAAATATTTCTTATTATTATTTAAGTTCTATATAAAAGGATTTAAATTTAATTTTAATCCTATACTATTTTTTATATAAAGTATTTTACTATATTGAGGCTATATTGAGATTTCTCTCGTTTTCTATTTAAATATTATTAAAATTGATTACATATTTAAATTTATTTTAATATGTAAAAACAAATCTATATTTATATCTAATCTATATATATCCAGGATCTGTCTAGCACAAGAAGATGTACTATGTGAGGGGGTGAGGGGGTCTTCCTGTCAAGGAGTAGACCTTGCTGGGAAGAAGCTAGTTTTTAACCCCTGCAGGACCAGGCATCTGAGCAGCACACTACAGTGTACATCAGCTGTGCTTTTATGCCATGGGTCCTGCTGCTCCAAAGCTCTTTTATGATCCATCAGCGTGGTGTAAAGCATACAGGTCCTGGCTGCAGGGGTTAAAAACTAGCTTCTCCTTTACAGCAGGGTTTAGTCCTGGACAGGGAGAACCCTCACATATCACAGCTTCTTGTGCTGGACAGACCCTGGGTGTACAAAGGAGGGGTCACTAGCTCAGCTGGACAGAGAGGGGGGCATGTATTGCAGGCGAGAGGAACAGACAGAGGGCAGGCAGTATCTCACCTCCTGGCCTGGTGGGAAGGGGGTCTCCATTCTGCTGAGCTGGGGCTGGTTACACATCCTCCCCACTCACAGCACAGGAGGAGCCTTGAGTCTGGTCAAGCCCGAAATACTCAAGCGTGAGCCAACAGAGAAACAAAGATTTTATACATGTTTTTTTTAAAATGCACACCCCTTATTCCCCTCCCCAGGTTACCCTCCCAATTCCCATAGCAACCTTCATTATACATATTGGACTTATTCATCATTTTGCAAGTCAGCAAGGTTCACCTCAAAGACTTGACCCTTGAGCCCACTGGAGGCAATTTGGATTCTTTTTTAGTCAGCAAGCTGTAAAAGGGAGTCATCCTCCCAAATCAAATAAATCCAGCTGTGGGATTACTAGGTTATCCGTTCCTTCTGTGGCCTTGATGTGTAAACAATTTTTATGCCTTAGCTAGGAATGTTTAGAGACCTGGGCGGGATTATTCTTCGGTTAGCAGAAATCAGGTTTAAAACAAGATATTAGAGGCTACAGTTAGCTGTTAGGTTGTACAGTTCTATTTTCTATCTAAAATGGCGGACAGGGTACAGAGAGGGTGACGCTAGGAATTATTCCCAGGTAGCGCTCTTTCAGCGGGGCTACCCAACAAAGCTCCTGGTGTGGCGTCAGGGAGCCCTAAACGTCCTGCCGGATCCCTTGACCGGTGTCCAGCTGTTGCAGGAGTGGAATATCCTGGGGAAATTAACCCTGCCACCAGGCCCCACCGTTACCGTCGAAGGTCTCACCAGAATGGCAACGGCAAGGCTCCAGGTTCCAACGGTTTTACTGCAATATATTATAAATGCTTTGTGGCCGTCCTCAATCCCCATCTGCATTGGCTAGATGCCCATGTGGTGACTCTCCCCAAGACGGCTGTTCCATCCCAGGTATGCTCCCAACCAATACAGGCTCATCTCTGTACTGAATGTTGACACCAAATTGTATGCCAAGATCATTGCAAATAGACTGTCGGACATGCTGCCAATGCTTATTTCAGATGACTAGGGGGGCTTTATAAAGGACAGACTACGGCCGGACAACACTGTTAAAATCCTGTCCCTCGTGAACCAGGTTACTTGCTCCAGACTACCGGCATTATTACTATCGCTAGACGCAGAAAAGGCTTTTGACTGGGTCAACTGGCTCTTCCTCCTTCTTAAATTTAATTGTTCCACTCAATTCACGACGGCTATCAATTTGCTATATACCTGCCCTAAGGCAAAGGTTTTACATGCCGGCTTTGCTTCCAGGGAGATCACAATATCTAATGGGACAAGGCAGGGGTACCCACTTTCGCCCTTGCTTTATGCACTAGTACTAGAGCCTCTAGCCAAGCCATTCGTCAGTCACCTGAGATCTGGGGTGTGGACATGGGTCCCCTTGCAGAGTAAAAAGTGAGCCTTATCGCAGATGACATATTATTGTTATTGACAATCCTCGTCCCTTCCTGCTTTACACTCCCTCCTGGAAGAATACGGCAGGGTATCCTTCCACAAAATAAATGTCAAGAAATCACAAGCGCTCCCATACCTGATCTCACAGGAAGACTTGACCCCTCTTCGCGCTAGCTTCCCCTATGATTGGATATCTTCCCGAATTAAATACTTGGGGATTCAGTTATCGTTCTCATGTGCTGATCTATTCATCTATAATTATAAACCCTTGCCCCAGAGGGCAAGATTAGTCGCCTCAGTCATAGCTGGTCTAGATTGGAGGTATCTTGGGTGGGACCCATGGTGAAGTTGAAGATGTCTTTACTCCCGAAGCTGCTGCTCTCTTTCGAGCTTTGCCCATTTCCCTGCCCAGGAGCTACCTCCGGGCTCTTCAAACGTTTTCAGGTTTATCTGGAGGAGCAATAGGCCGAGAGCGCGTCGTGCATGGTTACAGCAGCCTAGGGAAAGGGGCGGGATGGGGGTCCCCGACATCCACCTTTACTATTCGGCTTCGCTGTTGGCCCACCTTCAACACCTTTTGTTGCGCCCCTCTGGTCCCCATGGACTAGACTCATTTCTCTGTCCTTCCTTCATCACGACCCTAACGTTGTGCTGTGGCTCCCTAGGAGTTTGCGCCCGCACCTGTCTCCTCTCCCCCCCTTTATGAGTTGCTACGCAAGCTTTGGGATGCCAACGCCTCCAGATTGATCAATTTCCACCCTCTTCCTGTAGCGTCCCCTCTTCCGTTACTTGATAGAGAACTTTAACCCAGACCCCTGGTCGCGCTGATCTGTGTCCCAGGTTTTCCACCTGCTCACACCGGAAGGCCTTGGCAGCTTTCCCCAGCTGGTTGACATATTTTCAGCCCTGCCTGTCTCTGGCTTTCCTACAGACAATTACAATCCTGGCTCGTGACACAGGGCCTGGGGGGGGGGAATTCCCAAATTTCAAATCTCTTCTGTCCCCGTTCAAATTAAAATGTTCCCAGACGACGGAAAGGAAGGGTTTGATTTCCCTATGTTATAGGAGCCTACTTCTCTCCTCCCCAGTCAAATGCTGGGGTTTTCAATCAACATGGGAGAGGGATATTGGTAAAAATCTGTTGTACAGGTGGTATCTGACACCTAACAGGGAATGTCGAATTACTCTGGGATCTACCTCTACTTGCTGGAAATGTGGAGAAGCGAGAGGCTCGTACTTCCATGTTTGGGACTGCCCCAGACTGGCGGATGGAGGTTGCGCAACTGAGCACGGATATTTTGGGCAGCCCTGTGGATCCCCTCCCTGAGATTATACTCCTTCAGCTTTTCCCCAAGTCTTTTTCCTTACACCAAAAACAGATGCTGTCAGATCGATCTCCTCGCTTCTCCTAGCAGCTAGATGGAAATCCGACAAGGTTCCCCCTATGTGTGCCATAACAGACCGGTTGACTGATTTCCACTTACTAGATTGGATGTCCCGGAAGGTGTTGGGATGGTACCTCCCCCGTAGAACGTTTGGTTCTTATGGGATGCATACTTGAGATTGTGATCCTCTAGACAAGCCTCATGGAGGGGTGACAGAGGGATGGGTTTCATCTTAGGTACCTCCCGTTTCTCGTAAAAGCTTGCTGGATACCATCTCCCTTAGCCACTTTTGATTGCTGGTGATACTATTGGGCCGTACTTGCAACTTCCTTGTTTGCTTCATTGTTTTTCCTCTCCCTTTTTTCTTTTCATTTCCTCCTTTTATTATTTCTTAACCTATTATCGTATTGCATTATTACTTATGTATACTTATTTGTTGTACTTTGGTTTGAAAAATAATAAACACTTTAAATGGAAATAAAAATAAAGATTCTAATATTCAGAATAAAGTAATATGAATTTGCTCATTTTTTATTTTTCAATTATTAGTTTACACTTTGCACAAAACCAGTGGAAATCAGACCTTCTCGATCACAATATGCATAAAAAAACAGTTTTGTGCCTATTCCCTATCAGAACAACTGCGTAGAACAGAAGTATCCAGCCTGCTCCATGTATAAAACATAAGAAGAAAAAAGGGTTGTCATTTGCACTCACCACTGTAGCTCAATGCGAAACAAAAACACAGTCAGAGGTTTTGGTTTACTTGAAGGCCATTGAAGTGTAAGTCACGGCACCTCTGGGTCAGGTGGGTCTTACCTAATGAAACCAAGAGCTGCTTTTCGAAGAAACCACATATGCTCATGCTGCTTATCAGCAAAGAGGCAAATGGATGGGTTATATTAATACCCTCACCAGGAACAATCTGAACTGAATTGCTGAACACAGCCAGACTGAAAGAAAAAAATACAGCTGTGTTCAGCAAAGAAAAAAAGCCAATAAAACAAATAGATACAGCGCAGGTCTAAATAGACTTGCTTGCATAGTGTTCTATATATCACCACTATCAGGGTTATTCAAAGAGATCCGAATGGCTGGAGAAAGGTAACCGAACTCTGAAAATCAGCGTTCGGTTACCTTTCTTGGCCATTCGGCTATTCAGAGAGCAGGCAATACGCCAAATCCTGGCAAATTGCCTGCACATACGGTGCCTGTTCAGTGCCTGTCTGAGGGCAGTGAAATCCCCATAAAAAAAGCACTGCTTCGGCTATTCAGAGAACACAAACCAGCAGTGAAAGGTTCCCGAAATGCTCTGCCAGTCGGTGGTTGCATTCGGCAAGTTTATTCAGGAGAATCCCATAGGCTTCAATGTTAAAAATATTCCCGTTTTAATTCAATATCTAATAAACCGTTCATTATAAAATTCTGCAGTAAAGAGTCTCTTCATTTATAGATTTTGTAGGATATTTTAAGCATTTTTCTGGATTTTTTTTAAAAAGTATGATTTATTTTTTATTTTTTTTACTTTACTTATTTTTTTCTGTAACAGTCCTTTTTATTATCATTCCCTGGACCTCATATGTAAATTTCAGACATTTTCGCTCAGTAGTTTCTTTGCAAACAGTGTTTCACTTTTCAATCATTCATGCAAACTGTTTTCCTAAT
Organism: Leptobrachium leishanense; assembly: GCA_009667805.1. Taxonomy (NCBI): domain Eukaryota; kingdom Metazoa; phylum Chordata; class Amphibia; order Anura; family Megophryidae; genus Leptobrachium; species Leptobrachium leishanense. Next base: position 237,006,642 of record CM019066.1, read on the forward strand.
TTATTCACTGCCTTCTTCTGCGGTGTCGGCTTTTTCCGGCGGCTTCGCTGAGTGTGATCGGCTCCTGCTCGGGTTTCTCCGGCGTCTTCGACGTGTTAATCCAGATGTTTTTACGGGTTTTCGGCTTGCATTCGCCGGGTTTTCGGCAGCTTTTCCCTGCACTTCGAAAGCCCTGTGGTGCTTGCTGAATACACCGCAGGGTGGCCGACATGGGAAAGCCGATTTGCACCGAATTGAAGCGAACGAAAAGTCACCAAACGTGCGGTGATGAATAACCCTGTATATATTTTTTCGCCAGTCCATATATTTGTCATATCTCAGTAATATCTTCATCTCAGCACATGTAAAAAACAGAAGAGAGGTTTCTCATGTGCAGGCTGACAAAATCAACTTCAATCTCTAAATCGATATGTATTACACTCCTTCTCGTGAGCCCTCCTGGCTCACGGTGTGTAAACAGGTGGGCACTTTTCTTAAATTTTCACAGGGGCCCAAACACCTTTATTTTCCTCATATCAGCTTAACCGTGTAATGGGTTGTAGCGTACATAGAGGAAAAAACATAGACAGATATACAGGGTCTCCCCTAGTGAAATCCTGTTAGGAAAAGTAGCCTTATTCCCAATCTATAGCCTCTAGATTCCCGAGCATAAGTTTTTTTGGGCAAGAAACTCAAGAACCCACTTCCCGATACCAAGCAGCAATGCAGTAGTTTTTCTTAAAAAAAAACTTTACTAAAACATGATAAAACAAATACAAAATATAACAAACCAATCCAGGATGCGTTTCGCCATTCTGTGGCTTCCACAGCTGGTAGAAATTGTATGTCTGATCTTTCCAGTATATATACCCCTCTTATTGATGTTAATTGTCCCCAAAATTGGCGTGTAAATCCTACAACACGCCCTCTCGCGTTTTTCCTATGGGTGCCAACATTTTGCGCCTGCGCACCACTGCTCCGTTGCATTCTCCTCCACGCCTCCTGTCAAGCGTAGGACAGTCCTTCGCACATGCGTTCTTGATCGCGTGCTTCAATCTGGAACGCGGAAATGCTCACATCACCTATCCCACAGTCTTTAACGTGTGCCAGTTTTATATACATTCAAATAAAAACGAGGGAAAACTCCTCTCCTCCTAAACGTTAAAACCTACAGGTTTATGCACATTCACAGTATTCTAGCCCTACACCTTGTACACCTTAATTCACAAGCCAATTCCCTTCTTATATCTTTATTCTATCGGTATCTTCAATCGTGTTGTCTTATTATTATATACATAAAAGTTAGCATATAAGACTATTTGTTATTAGATTTTACACCATTTTATTGTTACTTTACACTGGTTAAAGGCTGGATTTGGATTGAGGATTTTAGCATTCCTATAGAAAGTGTATGAGCTTGAAATCATTATTTAATCCACCCGGTACCATTGTGCCCATTTCAAATATACTCTTCATTTCTGCTATCCCTAATTTTCTGGTCATATCCTCTTTTAGGTCTATTTTTTCAATATTTTTCATTGCTAGAAATTTTAAACCCTCTGGAGAACTGTTAGGACACTGCTTAAAATGAGCTGACACAGAATGTGTTTCCAGCCCATTTCTAATATTTCTTGCATGTTCTGCAATCCTCACATTTAATGCTCTGCTGGTACGGCCTATACAATATAGACCACATGGGCATTCCAAATGGTATATAACATTTTTTGAATGGCAGGTTAATATTAGGCATGGGCCGAACACCCCCGTGTTCGGTTCGCATTCGAACTCGAACATTTGAAAAAGTGATGATGAAATGAAAAAGGCAGATAATGAAAAAGGCAGATGAAATTTAATGTAGGTAAATGCAAAGTTATGCACTTTGGAGTGAAGAATACACAAGCAACTTATACCCTAAATGGTACGGAGTTAGGGAAATCCAAGCAGGAGAAGGATTTGGGAATAATCATAGACTTCAAACTAAGTAACAATGTGCAATGTCAAACAGCAGCCGCCAAGGCCAGCAAAGTATTGGCATGCATTAAAAGAGGAGTTCACTCTCGGGATGAAAACATAATTTTGCCTCTGTATAAATCAATGGTCAGACCGCACCTTGAATATGCCGTGCAATTTTGAGCACCTGTCTTAAAAAAGGATATATATATATATATTATATATAATAGCACTAAAAAAAGTGCAGAGACGGGCAACTAAATTAATAAGGGGAATGGTAGGGTTAAGTTATGAGGAAAGACTAACAAGCTTAAACCTGTTTAGTTTAGAGAAACGGCACCTTAGAGGGGATCAGATAACCTTATGTAGCGCTCACTCACGGAGGAGCCGCTGAATAAATCTCGGGTTAGTCTCACCGCACTAGGGAATAAATATACACCAGCACTGTTGTGGATTTTATAGATTATATACTTTACTGATCCCAATAAAGTGACACATATAATGCAAATACGGTATATGAATGACAGGATTTCGTAATGCGGGAAAACTCGCGGCGGCAAAAGAAAAAGGATTAACCCCCTCAGTTCTGGAGTGTAAGTCCCATGAGTGTAATGTCTCAAAAAGGTGTACGTGTATTGATTCGTGTACCCGGGTACCGTATTCAACTGGCCAGTGAATGTAATAAGCAATTCTTCGACTAGTCAAGTTGGGGCCCTGTAGAATTGAACAATAAGGCAGCGTGCTGGATTATACTTGGACTTGCGGCCTGTAAGGCCTCTCACCCATCCGTTAGACAGTCCGTCCCACTGCCCGATCAAGGATGTCTCTCCAAGAGAAAAGAATGGATAGGCGCCCAAGCTTGTACCGCCACCACCTGACCCAAGCCAAACCAGAGATTAGTGGTTTCCCCCAAACCAGTGTGTACAATAGTATAATACGTATCTGGTGGCGCGATGTTGGTCGCTTTTGGGCAACTAGTGGTTCTCTTAGATCGTTGTATCCATCAGGATTTACGTGAAATGAAGCAAACAATATTATAATGCAGACTGTTGAAACCAATATGGAAGATATGTACTCTAAAATGATTCCACTCACAAGTGCGGAGCCCAAACACTGGCTCTGAGTGGGTCAAGGCCTTTGGGTATTTTGCTTCTCCGCTTGTAAGGTAACCCTCACCTTATATTGGAAGGAATACTTTCTTGTATGAGGTATACATAAGAATATGGAAACAAGAAAGATTTTCTTGTGTAGATCTGTATAGACTCAATATTATATCATATTATGAGTTGCCAACTCACATTTGGTGGAGCTTATAGCCAAGCTCTTGGTGTACAGGCGCATGGATTTCTTAATAGGTCAAAATCCAAAAAAGACCTTCTCAAGCAACAGGATACTTGGGGTTTGAGCTCAATAAAATTTTAATTAAAACATAAAATAAAACAAAATTTAACAAATTAACATCTCACTGGCTCAGCCAGATGTCCAAGACGCGTTTCGCCAAGTGTATTGGCTTCCTCAGCTGGTTTACAGGCTGATGTGCAGGTTACCCTTATATAATATCTTAAATTAAACCAATTACCCCCACATGCTCCCAATTCTGCGGACGGCGTGCGTACCACGCCTCGAACTGTCCAATGTTTATTGTGAATCCGGCGCCGCCATCTTGCGCATGCGCCTTACTATCCTCTGCGTTCCATTTCGCGGGTCACGCCATCTTGTATATTCTATTTGCGTGTCACGCCATTTTCCCGGACGTTCCATGCGTTCCACTGCGTGTTTTTCTCTGGGTCCTTAATCGCGCTAGCTGTATGGCCCCTTCCTCCAAAGCGGAACCTTTGCATATAAACTCATATGTCCCGGGTTTGGTGGCGCCCTTGACTACATAGGAAACCCACATAAGCTTGTGTAAAAAACATAGTATACATAATAGACCAGAATCCTTCCATTTCAACCTCAGCCTTGCTCCATAGGAGAGATTGAGATATTATATCTATGCACAGTGAATTATGCATATAGGGCTCAAAATTAAATTTGGACCAATTTAAAGTGCCATCTGTAATTTAGTGTGCAAGTGGTTAATTAATAAATGAATGTCCATAAAAATTATGAGGAGAAAAGAGTAGAATCCCAGCAAATTTACACTAGAGTGGCAACACCCAACATGGACAGATGGTCAGAAAGAAACCAGAGATGGGATAATAGAGGCAATAATAGAAGCCATCAACAAGATAACTGGAGAAGAAATGATAGTTATAGGCACGGAAATCCCCAATTTAAAAATGGTGGTTCATACAGAACCCCATATCAAAGAGGTAATTTTAGCCACTACCCAGAAAGACAATCCCATAATAACTACAGAGAGGATGAAAGAGAGCAATGGGGTAGAACCAACAGATATAACCAGGATAGTAATAGACAATCCTATCATCGCCACAACCAGTTAAATAAATGGCCACAGAACCCCACCCACATGACATCTGTAAGAAAGGGCATGTCACGTTCTATGCTGGCAAACCTGTCTTTGTATTTGTATATTGTGTTTTTTCCCTTGTGTTTCTGTTGCTGCCTATTCCTGGGTGGCCTTCCAGGGGTTAATTGGTGTTCTGTGTGCTGCACCTGTTGACCCTTGCCTTGATTCCCCTGCCTATATTAGAGCAATGTACCTATAGGACATTGCTGGGTCATTTTACTTTGCCTGGTCTCCTTGCATCCTGTATCCTGAGAGCTCCTTGCTGTGTTCCTGATATCCTCCGTTTGTTCATCCTTGTTCAGTTTCTGCCTCTGTTATTTCTGTTCCAGTTTATGTCAGTTCCTTCTGTGTATTTAGTTCTGTCATTTTCTGTATTTTGGTTTGCTGTTTATGTTCCATTCTGATTCCCCGGTTACCGATTTTTGGCTTGGCTGACTTCCCTTCTGGTTCCTATTCCTATATTCTGTATGACGTACACTCTCTGGTTATGACCTTTGGCTTTCCTCTATATGACTACTCTATAGTATATTCCTTGCCTGTACCATTTCCAGGAAACCCTGTCCTCTGCATACAACAAAAGACTCTGTACGGCTTCCAGGTAATACTTTCCTTTAGATTAGATCCGGCTATCCTAAAGACCGGCCTTTCAGTGCAGGGAATCTTTGGTATTGCCGTACAGAGGTCTTTAGTTAACCCTGTGTTGCTTTCACCTGTCCTTGCAGTTTACACTGTATCTCTGCATATAGGGGCTTCTCTCAGGAACCTTGACCTCACCTTGCTGCTAGTTATATTCATAGGGATATATATACAGACCGACCACTTCCAAGGATCGGAGGGCAAGTATAGGGTGGTGCGTGCCTGGTGGTACTGCCACCGTGACATAATGACCCAGCCATTACATAAGCCCGCAGAGATGTGTACCGTGTTGGAAACCATATTGCACATGTTTGAGGAATTTGTGGTTCACCTCAAAGGGTTACTGAGCCTGTGTCTAGACTCTGGCAATCAGGTCTCATTTGAAAGTAGGGTTCGTGGTCCGCTTTCTCCTGATGAAAAGAACAGAAGACGTGAGTACAATCTCTGTTTCTATTGTGCCAGTTCGTTGCACTTTTTGTCTGGATGTCCCCTCAAGCCGGTGCGTCCTGGGGCTGGAGTGCCGGTGCGTCCTGGGGCTGGAGTGCCGGTGCGTCTCAAGACTTGTGGTGAGTCTGTGCTCCCTGATACTGGCCGAGTGCCAACTGTGCCCATGTCCCACAGTAAGGCCGCTAAAGCTAGACCACTCATGAGATCCACTGGTGCCAGTTACAGCTGGGAATCAGAGGGTGCCAGACCACGTAGGGGGTCTGACGGTGCCAGACCTAGCCGGAAGTCGGATAGTGCCAGACCACGTAGGGGATCTGATGGTGCCAGACCCTGCGGGGAGTCAGATGGCACCAGACCCCACTTTGAGTTCAGACCTCCTGAGAAATCCAGGTCTGAGAAAGAGGCACTTGAGTCTATGCAGGATGAATCCTTTTTGGCCACAAGGCCAGAGGATGAAGTACCCATGGAGGTTATGTCGCTCTGGGCATCCGATAATAAACCTCAGACTTATGTGAATACCTCTGATGGCTGTAGGGGTTTAAAGACACAACTGGCTGGTTCTGAGCAGCGACTGACAGCCAAAAGACAGTCCCTACGTATTGTTACTGGGTGTATTACATGTAGAGCCGCAACCCTAGTGCCCATTGGCGGTAAGCCAGTCCTGTCTCCGTCTGGCAATGCGCAGCCAGTCCTGTCTCCGTCTGGCAATGTGCAGCCAGTCCTGTCTCCGTCTGGCAATGTGCAGCCAGTCCTGTTTCCGTCTGGCAATGAGAAGCCAGTCCTGTTTCCGTCTGGCAATGAGAAGCCAGTCCTGTTTCCGTCTGGCAATGAGAAGCCAGTCCTGTTTCTGTCTGGCAATGAGAAGCCAGTCCTGCTTCCGTCTGGCAATGAGAAGCCAGTCCTGCTTCCATCTGGCAATGAGAAGCCAGTCCTGTTTCTGTCTGGCAATGAGAAGCCAGTCCTGTCTACATCTGGCGATGCGCAGCCAGTCCTGTCTACATCTGGCGATGCGCAGCCAGTCCTGTCTACATCTGGCAATGCGCAGCCAGTCCTGTCTACGTCTGGCGATGCGCAGCCAGTCCTGTCTCCGTCTGGCAATGCGCAGCCAGTCCTGTCTCCGTCTGGCAATGCGCAGCCAGTCCTGTCTCCGTCTGGCAATGCGAAGAGAGTCCTGTTTCCGTCTGGCAATGAGAAGCCAGTCCTGTTTCCGTCTGGCAATGAGAAGCCAGTCCTGTTTCCGTCTGGCAATGAGAAGCCAGTCCTGCTTCCGTCTGGCAATGAGAAGCCAGTCCTGCTTCCGTCTGGCAATGAGAAGCCAGTCCTGCTTCCGTCTGGCAATGAGAAGCCAGTCCTGCTTCCGTCTGGCAATGAGAAGCCAGTCCTGCTTCCGTCTGGCAATGAGAAGCCAGTCCTGTCTACATCTGGCGATGCGCAGCCAGTCCTGTCTACATCTGGCGATGCGCAGCCAGTCCTGTCTACATCTGGCGATGCGCAGCCAGTCCTGTCTACATCTGGCGATGCGCAGCCAGTCCTGTCTACGTCTGGCGATGCGCAGCCAGTCCTGTCTACGTCTGGCGATGCGCAGCCAGTCCTGTCTACGTCTGGCGATGCGCAGCCAGTCCTGTCTACGTCTGGCGATGCGCAGCCAGTCCTGTCTCCGTCTGGCGATGCGCAGCCAGTCCTGTCTCCGTCTGGCGATGCGCAGCCAGTCCTGTCTCCGTCTGGCGATGCGCAGCCAGTCCTGTCTCCGTCTGGCGATGCGCAGCCAGTCCTGTCTCCGTCTGGCGATGCGCAGCCAGTCCTGTCTCCGTCTGGCGATGCGCAGCCAGTCCTGTCTCCGTCTGGCGATGCGCAGCCAGTCCTGTCTCCGTCTGGCAATGCGCAGCCAGTCCTGTCTCCGTCTGGCAATGCGCAGCCAGTCCTGTCTCCGTCTGGCAATGCGCAGCCAGTCCTGTCTCCGTCTGGCAATGCGCAGCCAGTCCTGTCTCCGTCTGGCAATGCGCAGCCAGTCCTGTCTCCGTCTGGCAATGCGCAGCCAGTCCTGTCTCCGTCTGGCAATGCGCAGCCAGTCCTGTCTCCGTCTGGCAATGCGCAGCCAGTCCTGTCTGGCAATGCGCAGCCAGTCCTGTCTGGCAATGCGCAGCCAGTCCTGTCTGGCAATGCGCAGCCAGTCCTGTCTGGCAATGCGCAGCCAGTCCTGTCTGGCAATGCGCAGCCAGTCCTGTCTGGCAATGCGCAGCCAGTCCTGTCTGGCAATGCGCAGCCAGTCCTGTCTGGCAATGCGCAGCCAGTCCTGTCTGGCAATGCGCAGCCAGTCCTGTCTGGCAATGCGCAGCCAGTCCTGTCTGGCAATGCGCAGCCAGTCCTGTCTGGCAATGCGCAGCCAGTCCTGTCTCCGTCTGGCACTGTGCAGCCAGTCCAGTCTGACAATGCGCAGCCAGGCCAGCCTGGCAATGTGCAGCCAGTCCAGCCTGGCAATGTGCCGCCAATATTGCCTGCTCCTGGAACGAAGCCACGGGTGCTGCCTGGTCCTGGCACGATGCCAGCGGTAACAGTAGTGATGTCTGATTCTGGTAAGCTGCCAGTCAGATCCATGGCAAACTGTGTGTCAGCAGTGCCAGAGCTACATTGCAACACCACTGTGCCCATGCCCCACAGAGAGTCCGAGGTTTCCAAACCTCATGGTAAGGCACAGGTAGGCGAGCCTACTCCCACTGTTGCCGTGTCAGGTACGGTGGTCACCCCTTCCAAGTCTCGATCCAGGAGGAGACGTGGGAAGCTGACCAACACTAGTCAATCTAGTTCCGAGAATACCACGCTCCATGATGGGTCTGATAATGCCGTATTCCGTGCTTATCTTGAGAAGGTCCAGCAGGGTAGTGGCCTGACTGGTACCAACATCCCTAATTCTAGCCCTGTACCCGAGGGTTATATACGATCCCCATGCGGGATGTTGTTCCGTGAGGCACACTGGGCCATGATCAAGAAAGACCCTAATGCGCTCATGTGTTTTGAGGAGGAGGAAGACGACACTGAGTGGGTCCTCAATGGATTTTGGTGACTGGTGTTCGTGATCTGGTTTCCTGATTCTGTCAGTCATGTTTGTTGTTTTGGGTGCCCTGGGGTCACCCGTGGAGGAGGGGATACTGTCACATTCTATGCTGGCAAACCTGTCTTCCTGCCCTCTGTATTTGTATATTGTGTTTTTTCCCTTGTGTTTCTGTTGCTGCCTATTCCTGGGTGGCCTTCCAGGGGTTAATTGGTGTTCTGTGTGCTGCACCTGTTGACCCTTGCCTTGATTCCCCTGCCTATATTAGAGCAATGTACCTATAGGACATTGCTGGGTCATTTTACTTTGCCTGGTCTCCTTGCATCCTGTATCCTGAGAGCTCCTTGCTGTGTTCCTGATATCCTCCGTTTGTTCATCCTTGTTCAGTTTCTGCCTCTGTTATTTCTGTTCCAGTTTATGTCAGTTCCTTCTGTGTATTTAGTTCTGTCATTTTCTGTATTTTGGTTTGCTGTTTATGTTCCATTCTGATTCCCCGGTTACCGATTTTTGGCTTGGCTGACTTCCCTTCTGGTTCCTATTCCTATATTCTGTATGACGTACACTCTCTGGTTATGACCTTTGGCTTTCCTCTATATGACTACTCTATAGTATATTCCTTGCCTGTACCATTTCCAGGAAACCCTGTCCTCTGCATACAACAAAAGACTCTGTACGGCTTCCAGGTAATACTTTCCTTTAGATTAGATCCGGCTATCCTAAAGACCGGCCTTTCAGTGCAGGGAATCTTTGGTATTGCCGTACAGAGGTCTTTAGTTAACCCTGTGTTGCTTTCACCTGTCCTTGCAGTTTACACTGTATCTCTGCATATAGGGGCTTCTCTCAGGAACCTTGACCTCACCTTGCTGCTAGTTATATTCATAGGGATATATATACAGACCGACCACTTCCAAGGATCGGAGGGCAAGTATAGGGTGGTGCGTGCCTGGTGGTACTGCCACCGTGACAGGGCAAAGGCGAAGGACGGGGCAATAACATTCCACTGTCCAACAGATTTACAGTACTGAGTGACAAACAAGAGGAGGAGGTTTTTTGGGAGGAGCCCCTGACCAAAGACCACAGACAAGGGGAACACAGGGACCTAGATATAAGATTGGAAAGGGGAGGAGGCCAAAAAAGACCATGGGAAAAACCAGAAGAGGGAAGAGAGCTGGAAAACAGCTACAGAAGAGAGAGAGAAGGCAATTCCCCTGAAAGGGATATTTAATTTGAGCGATAAAGTACTCACAAGAACAGAGATTAGTGTCTTGAACAAGGGCCTGAAATTCGCCCCCACCAGCCATGTAGACAAGTTTGGGGTTTATGTGGATTTACAGAGGTTTAAGCGTAAATTGAGTTTAAAAAAATATTTTTTAAAACAACCGGTTGAAAGGGACATCTTACAAAACTCCACTCCTTATGTACATACTAATTTGCGCAACAAGTCAACATTTTTTCCACCACATATGATTTCTGATGAGATTAAGGTATTCGAAAATTTGGTGATGGGGGACATAGAGAAGATGTCCACTAAGATTGACAGGTATAATCTCACCAAGGAGGAAAATATAGCGCTTAAAATTTACAGAAGGACCCAAATATAGTCATAAAACCCGCCGATAAAGGTGGCGGGACTGTCATCCTGTCTAGAGAATTGTATCAAGAGGAAGTGCTACGTATTTTAAACGACAATATAACCTACAGTAAATTAAAAGCCGATCCGGTCAAGGAGATAAGACAAAAACTAGAACACCTCCTACAAGAGGGTTGTGATAGGGGTATTCTCAATAAATCAGAATTTGATTATATGTTTATGAAGTCAACAACAACCCCACATTTTTATATCCTTCCAAAAATACATAAAAATCCAATTAAACCCCCAGGTAGACCAATAGTGGCAGGCATAGAATCCATAACCAGTCGTCTGTCAGAATATATAGACATCATTCTTCAACCTATTGTGTTAACCATTCCATCCCATTTAAAAGACACTTTAAATATGCTACAAATAATACAAGACAGTGATTGGCAGGAAGGGGACATTATGGTAACATGTGATGTAAATGCGCTTTACAGCAATATACCCAATGAGCTAGGTTTAGTGAAATTGGAGGAAGAGTTGTCCAAATCTAATTTAATAAGCAGCGATCAGATGGCTTTTGTTTTAGAGAGTGTTAAGTTTATACTTAATAATAATTCTTTCAAATTTGCAGAGGAGTTTTACATCCAACAAAGAGGAACAGCGATGGGTACAAAGTTTGCGCCCAGCTACGCCAACTTATATATGGCATCCTGGGAAACCAGGTTTGTCTACGGTTCGCGTAGCTGGGCGCAAGGTAATATCCAGTCGTATAGACGATTCATCGATGATATTTTTTTAATTTGGAGAGGGAAGGAGGAGGATTTAATTATATTTTTGGAAAGCCTTAACAATAAAGAGTGGGGTATTAAATTGGAGAATAATTGGAGTACACAAAAACAAATTTTTTGGATTTGGAAATCTGATGGCATTAAAACCAAAACCTTTTTTAAAGCTGTGGATACGAATACCTACATTGACTACACTAGTTTCCACCACTCTACATGGCTCAGGGGTGTCCCTAAGGGACAATTTACTCGCTTGAGACGTAATTGTATGGACGCAGAAATTTTTAAGGAACAGGCTGAAACACTCAAAAAAGATTTTTTAGAAAAGGGTTATAAAGAAGCGGACCTGGAGAACACTATCTCTGACATATTACAAAGAGATCGAGATGATCTACTGAAGTACAAACCTAAAACCCGAGAGAGAGTGGAGGAGGTCCGATTTATTTGTGATTTTAATAGCAAGGCAAACAATATTGAAAAAGTTCTCAAGAAACATTGGCACATTTTAAGAAATGACGGTGATCTTAGGCAGTTTATAGGAACCACACCAAAAATAGTATTTAGAGGAACTAAAACTATAAAATCCAGCTTAGTCCATGGCAAAATTAAAAAGAAAGACAATACAAACAACTTTTTTGGACTTAAGGAGGGCTTCTACCACTGTGGTTCATGTTTAGCCTGTAGATCTACGGGAAATAAAAAGCAGTACACCAGTTCTTATTTTAATCATAAACAAAATAAAATAGTTAAAATAGGGGGCATTCTCAACTGCTGTTCAAAGAATGTCATTTATATGTTGGAATGCCCGTGCGGCCTATGTTACATAGGTCGCACCAAAAGGACGCTTAACGTTAGGATATCAGAGCATGTTAGGAACGTTAGAAACAACTTCGAGAAACACTCAGTTCCCCTACATTTTAAAAATTTCCATAATAGCTCACCTACGGGTTTAAAATTTTGGGCCGTAAGACAGATCAAGAAAATGGATATTGAGGAAGATATGATTAACAAATTGGGAAGGGAAGAGATGAGGCTTATCTTTGATAATGGGACATTGACTCCGAACGGTTTAAACGACAATTTCGAGATTGTTCATTTTTTATAATGTATCTTCCCTAGCTTTGCGACATCGGGGTAATCGCATTAGGGGCAACACTTTGTATCATTAATTTTAAGGCACTAATTTTAGATAATTTGTGGAAGAATAATTATGAGCACTTAAAATATATGAAATATAAATATGAAATTAATTGGTTCACGTATAGATAGTTAACCAATCGATCACCATACATTTTACAAATAGGTTATCGAGACACTTTAGAATTTGCACTAAATAATGGTGGTTCACTTTTAATTAGGACATAATCTGATGTTTTTTATTTTATAAGAAAAAAAAAAGAATGCACAATACACTTTAAGGAGATAAGGTTATAGGTTTTATACACCAAAAATAAGTAGGTTATGTAGGCACTTTATATTAATGCATTTTAATACAGTAAAATAATGGTGTTACACTTTTAATAAGAAATGTAATGGTCTTACATTTTGAAAGAATGCATGATACACTTTAAGGAGCACATAGTTTAATAGCTCCACACATTGAAAACTAATAGGCCATTTAGGCATTTCATATATCAATGGGTCATCTAGGCACTTTATATTATTGCACTTTAAAATAAAAGATACGGTGCACTTTAATAACATATGGTCAATGTTTCTACACTCAAGAAAGGAATTGCACGACACATTTATTGAGGATTAGAGTTTAACACATTTTATTAAAACATGGAGAATAGATTATTAATGGATAGGATAGTAAGTATAGTTTACACATAATTTATTGAATTTATTAATTAACCACTTGCACACTAAATTACAGATGGCACTTTAAATTGGTCCAAATTTAATTTTGAGCCCTATATGCATAATTCTCTGTGCATAGATATAATATCTCGATCTCCCCTATGGAGCAAGGCTGAGGTTGAAATGGAAGGATTCTGGTCTATTATGTATACTATGTTTTTTACACAAGCTTATGTGGGTTTCCTATGTCGTCAAGGGCTCCACCATACCCAGGACATATTATGAGTTTATATGCGAAGGTTCCGCTTTGGAGGAAGGGGCCATACAGCTAGCGCGATTAAGGACCCAGAGAAACACACGCAGTGGAACGCATGGAACGTCTGGAAAAATGGCGTGACACGCAAATAGAATATGCAAGATGGCGTGACCCGCGAAATGGAACGCAGAGGATAGTAAGGCGCATGCGCAAGATGGCGGCGCCGGATTCACAATAAACATTGGACAGTTCGAGGCGTGGTACGCACACCGTCCGCAGAATTGGGAGCATGTGGGGGTAATTGGTTTAATTTAAGATATTATATAAGGGTAACCTGCACATCAGCCTGTAAACCAGCTGAGGAAGCCAATACACTTGGCGAAACGCGTCCTGGACATCTGGCTGAGCCAGTGAGATGTTAATTTGTTAAATTTTGTTTTATATTATGTTTTAATTAAAATTTTATTGAGCTCAAACCCCCAGTATCCTGTTGCTTGAGAAGGTCTTTTTTGGATTTTGACCTATTAAGAAATTCATGCGCCTGTACACCAAGCGATTGGCTATAAGCTCCACCAAAATGTGAGTTGGCAACTCATAATATGATATAATATTGAGTCTATACAGATCTACACAAGAAAATCTTTCTTGTTTCCATATTTTTATGTGTACCTCATACAAGAAGGTATTCCTTCCAATATAAGGTGAGGGTTACCTTACAAGCGGAGAAGCAAAATACCCGAAGGCCTTGACCCACTCAGAGTCAGTGTTTGGGCTCCGCACTTGTGAGTGGAATCATTTTAGAGTACATATCTTCCATATTGGTTTCAACAGTCTGCACTATAATATTGTTTGCTTCATTTCCTGTAAATCCTGATGGATACAACGATCTAAGAGAACCACTAGTTGGCCAAAAGCGACCAACATCGCGCCACCAGATACGTATTATACTAAGGATGTCTCTCCGCTTGTCCTCCAGAACTCTGTGCCACCGGATCCGCTCTCTTGCTCATCCGACCTCCAACTCGAGAACTACAGCCTACCGCCTGCACTCCCTATGGATCATCGCGGTCTCCTTACAAGGGGTCCAACTGGAACTGAAGTTCTGCGCAAACCTCTCAGCTGTAATGGGTATGCCTCCGCAAGTTACTGTCCCGATCTCCAGCACCCTCGAGGTAGCGTCTGCACTCCGGCCTGGTCTCAATCTCTGGCAGTATCACTTGCGTCCTCTCTCTTTTGCCGCTCCGCTCACTCTGGCGCTCCTCCGCACGAGGCTGCTTACGTCTTTCCCCTCTGTTCCACCCACTTCCTGTATTCGCCGCAAAGCATGCTGGAAATTGTAGTTCAGTCCTGCCCAGCATAGTCCATATTTCCTCTGTCTAACTCTGGTGGCCACAACAAGTAAATGCAGCAAACACAGTCTTTTTAAAGCAGCGCTACACTCTCCCCCCCTTAAACTTTTGGGTCCCTCCAAGGGAGTATAACGGGTACATGTATTGGTCATACATAACATAACATAACACAACAGTTCTCACTTTAACCTATATATTCAGGGTTGACAACAGGCAGCAAATATCCTCAATCTCACCTAAACCCCTAGGCACCTCTGCAAGTAGAGCTGACACTTCAGGAAACCTCTGCACAGTTGTTACTCCTTCCTCTGTGCTATGTCCTGGTGAATCATACGTGAGTCTCTGAGGGGGTCGTACTGAACGTTTTAGGCTAAAATTTTTCAGGACCCTCTTCAGTCGGGGGGCTGACTCCACAGGCTCAATTCTCTCTCCTGCAGACTGAGTAGATACATCTTCGGTGTATGAACCTTCCAGGGAAGGCATAGAACTGTCAGCTCCCGATACGTCTTCAGGTGGGTGAATCGCATTTACGAGCTCAATTCTCTCATCAACAGTCGGAGCAAACACCTCCTCGGAATATGAGCCCTCCAGTGAAGGCATAGAACTGTAATCTATGGATATTTCCTCTAGAACTTCAGGAACTTCCGATTTCTCAGGTACTTCAGAAATATCAGACTCTAAATCACTCTCACCCGGGTCAGAGACCGGCTTGACGCCCTCGGACAAAGGTGTCCACACCCAGCTCAGACACCAGCCTTCTTCCTCACTGTCTTCTTCACTCTCTCCAACAGAACGTAACTGCTGAGACGAGTAATAGAAGTCGGACAAGATATAGGCGGACCAGGTGAAAAGAACTTGTCTCCAATCGGTACTCGTACAGTCTTTCCTGACCGTAGGACCTTCTCCATCCCTTCCGTTCTCCTCAGCTTTCTCACTTCTGTAGTGGCTCTCTGTTCTTTGACCCTCCGTGGACAGGCCGGTCGTAACATCGAGTGTGCATTCTTAGGAGCAGGACTCTCTCCTGTCACCAGTGGGGTTAAGAGGTGTCTCAACATATCAGTGTTCATCCCCACTATCATAGAACTTCGATTAGCTCCCGAGGGACGAGGACACACAATGGCCAACGTGTCACATACTCCCGGTTGTCCAGCGATTACTGAACTGAATTCTAGCTTCACCTGTATATATCCATCATAGGGAAACCTTTCAGTCCCCATACCCCAGATTTCACGATCCTTCAACTTCTTCAGGGGTATATGCTTCAAATATTTCTGATAGAAGTCTCGGTAAATCAGCGTTACTTGAGCACCCGAATCTAGAAGAGCCTTAGTGTAGACTCCTTCCATTTGAACCGGGATGATGGGCGAAGGACCTATCAACTTGTCAGGGAACTTTTTCCTAGCAGCAGAAGATGTAGACCCAGTCTGTTGTACTCTAACCCTCGTCCTCATACGTGGCGACTGCGGGCGTACATGGTCTTCCCATGACGTAGGACCGGACCTCCAGGGAGAGGATCTCCTAGTTCTAGCAGGCACATATAGGGACCCTCCCTGTCTCCTTTCCGGGCACTGAGCCTTGAAATGGCCGAATTGAGGTAATCTAAAGCAGTACAGTCTCGCTAACTCAGCTTCAGATTCCTGACAGCCTCTGATGCAGGTCCCTTCAAGCTCTCAGTAATTCTTTGCTTCTTCTGCGCTTCAGAGACGTCCCACTCATCCAGAGCCTGCATCGCCTGTTCCACCCATTCTTCGAAAGTTTCTTCTCCCACCGGAGTTGTCAAATTTCCTGAAAATTTTTCCAACTTCCGATATCCGAAGCTGATGTAAGAAGGGTGGGCCCTCTGACACTTAACTACGAGGTCTCCAATAGCAGCAATGAACTCCGGTCCGATCATGGCCAGCGGGCTGGATGCAGGAATATGAGAATCACCACGTGGCTTACTTGGCTGGATCAGACGAACTTCCACGTCGTCGGTTAGCTGCATACTCACACCCTGAAAACACACGGGAACACCCTTTCTCCACTCAAAAAGAACATACGTGTGAGAAGTCTCTGGGTTCACTTTAATGTCCGCTAGAAACCTCCGCTGATCAGGCGCCAACGCTGCCACGGCCCGGCGGATCTGTTCTTCTGCCCAGTTGCCTGCAGGAATATCCATTACTACACTCAACTCTAACTGGCCACCCTGTGCTTTACACCACTCTGCTGCTTCGTCTGGATCCATAATTAACCCTTTAATTGCGGTTTCTACAGAGACTGGAATCCTGGAACAAGCCCCCACGGGTAGCGCTCACTCCCGGAGGAGCCGCTGAATAAATCTCGGGTTAGTCTCACCGCACTAGGGAATAAATATACACCAGCACTGTTGTGGATTTTATAGATCATATACTTTACTGATCCCAATAAAGTGACACATATAATGCAAATACGGTATATGAATGACAGGATTTCGTAATGCGGGAAAACACGCGGCGGCAAAAGAAAAAGGATTAACCCCCTCAGTTCTGAAGTGTAAGTCCCATGAGTGTAATGTCTCAAAAAGGTGTACGTGTATTGATTCGTGTACCCGGGTACCGTATTCAACTGGCCAGTGAATGTAATAAGCAAATCTTTGACTAGTCAAGTTGGGGCCCTGTAGAATTGAACAATAAGGCAGCGTGCTGGATTATACTTGGACTTGCGGCCTGTAAGGCCTCTCACCCATCCGTTAGACAGTCCGTCCCACTGCCCGATCAAGGATGTCTCTCCGCTTGTCCTCCAGAACTCTGTGCCACCGGATCCGCTCTCTTGCTCATCCGATCTCCAACTCGAGAACTACGGCCTACCGCCTGCACTCCCTGTGGATCATCGCGGTCTCCTTACAAGGGGTCCAACTGGAACTGAAGTTCTGCGCAAACCTCTCAGCTGTATTGGGTATGCCTCCGCAAGTTACTGTCCCGATCTCCAGCGCCCTCGAGGTAGCGTCTGTGCTCCGGCCTGGTCTCGATCTCTGGCAGTCTCACTTGCGTCCTTTCTCTTTTGCCGCTCCGCTCACTCTGGCGCTCCTCCGCACATGGCTGCTTACGCCTTTCCCCTCTGTTCCACCCACTTCTTGTATCCGCCGCAAAGCATGCTGGAAATTGTAGTTCAGTCCTGCCCAGCATAGTCCATATTTCCTCTGTCTCCCTCTAGTGGCCACAACAAGTAAATGCAGCAAACACAGTCTTTTTAAGGCAGCGCTACACTTATATAAATATATATAGGGCCATTATCAACCATTGTCTGATAATCTATTCATTAACAGGACTATACACAGGACACGGGGTCATCCATTTAGACTGTAAGAAAGAAAATTCAGCCTAAAGCATAGGAAGGGTTATTTTACGGTGAGAACAATAAAGCTGTGGAATTCTCTGCCTGTTGAGGTGGTTGGGTCAGAGACTGTACAGACTTTTAAAAAGCGACTGGATGACTTCCTGCAGACACAGAATATTAAGGGTTATAATATTTAATATGTGGGTAAAAGCTTCTTGATCCAAGGAGAAATCTGACTGCCATTCTGGGGTCAAGAAGGATTTTTTTTTCCCAGTTGCTTATTGGCAAACATTTCAGACTGGGTTTTTTGCCTTCTTTTGGATCAACAGCAGTAGGTGATGTGGGAGATGCTGAACCCGATGGACGTTTGTCTTTTTTCAGCCTATGTAACTATGTAACTATGAACGCGAACACAATTTAAACACAATGCAAGTCAATGGGGCTCGAAAGTTCGAAATTTAAGATCCCCTCCAGAGGGCATATATGCAAGATATTGGTCATAAAAGGTGTATGGGGGTCTGGGTACTGCCCTGGGGGACAGGAAACACTGAAGAAAAAAAGGTTTTTAACCCTTTCACTGCTAAGACATTTCACCGCTGTGCGCTGAGCTAATTTTTACTGCTTTTGCTCATGTTTAAATGCGATTTGAAGCCATGGGAAATGTTTGAGCAACAACGAGTGGGAAAAATTCTGATGTTAACGCAAACGTTAATGCTCAGTTGCATGAGCATTAACATTTGCTGCAGCGTTCACCGTATATTTGTAACGATTCCCCAGGACAGACCTGGTAGGATCCCTGGTAACAGACCTCTAACCCTCCGATCCTTAGGGTGGTCGGGACCACTAAACCTAACCTCTAGCAGACACACAGGCCAGGGAGACAGCACCAGCAATATACACCACAGACCGAGATCAATATACGTTTGTACTGCGCTATAGTGTATGGCAGGATGGAAGCGCACCAGCAGTAACAAGCAGCGGAATATACCAGACAGGGGCACAGAGCGAGAATAGTTGTTATAACAAAACCGAGTCAGCAACGTTTAGGCATGTGTATTGCGCTACTATATGTGGCAGAATCTGAAGAACACACCAACAGTAAGAAGCAGCAGATATAACAGACAGGGGCACTGTGACGGAACCGTTCTCTTCCGTCTGTCCTGGCTCTCCAGACACCCCTTCGTTGCGGTCAGCCCGGCTACTGGGAGCGCTGTCCTTAGCGCCTCGAGCAGCTTGACCCGCCTGCTTCTGTTTCTCTGCCCTGGAGCCGTTAGGAATTTCCAGAGGGCCGCTCTGTGCCTTCTGGGGGTGATAGTGGGTACCCTGAATGAGACACCAGACGAGCTGTATGTTTCCACAGGATTCTCTCTCTCTGAGCTCTGAGCTCCTTTAATGAAAAAACGCCACCATTTATGCTGAAATCCAACCGTCATAATTTGCATAAATGACACACCTCGTCCTACCAATATGCTAATTACATTATGTCAGTTAGATATTTACAATAAACAATCTTTATTTTCTTTAGCCTTTAGCTCACACAACATTTGAATAATCCATTGTTCTAACACATCAGATTAAAGACAAACACTATCACAGATTCCTTGAATTAAACATGCAGCCAGATAAGGGGGAAAGCCCTGTTGCATAAATTACACAGCAGTAAAGCTTGTTTACTGGCTATACAAAAACACATTTACCTACAGGAATATAAGTATATTTAAAAATAAAGCTACGCCATTTTACACTAAACTAATTTAAACTAAAACCAAACGATGAAATATATATTTAAAAACACAATATAAATTGAACATAAAGTCTCTTGGGGTTTGAAGCATGGAGCGTTACATCAGCTCCATGACATATGTCCCCCCTTCCAGAATGGCAGGGCAAGCTTAGATCCCAAACAGATCGCTTGCCACTGACGAGACCTCTCACCTTGTCCCTTTTCTGTGCCATCTTCAAAGTTCCAGGTTGCGGGCACATAAGCAAAGTCAGCGGGGTCTGACGGTCGCTGGAGGGTTGTGGGTCCATAATCTGTCGGGAGGAGGCGAGCCCCCACTCTTCTCCAACTGTCCTGACTCGGGAAAACAACCAGCCTTAGTAGCGCATTGAGGGACCCTCCTGTTCTCCCAGACCGTGGTGGGTACACCACATTGCTGGTACCCCCTCCTGGAAAAAGGGCTTGCTGCTGGGGAGAGGTTCCGCCTGTACCTCCACTCAGGTTATCAAAATACAGTGTGAAAAATGTGCAGACTGCACCCGCTCTAGTCAGCAGCTGGGGGGAACATGGGGTGACCGATGCCCCCAGCCTGCGCTTTGAGTTTGAAAATCTTCTGTCTCCACTCCCGGCATCACAAACTGCTGTGGGGGAGCGATGTCATCTTTATCCGCTCTCTGAAGCTCGTTTTGCTGCTCCAGTGAAGCAGGGAGGATCAGAGAAGAACAGTGGGCCACCGAGGCCTCCGGCACAAGCGGTTGAAAGGATGGGCAGAGACCGACTGTGCTCTGCCCTGTAGCCAGCACTTCTGCTGGGGGGTTGGACACGAGTAGTGTCCGCTGGTGGGGACGGGGGGAGGTCTTCCTCCACTCGCGTTGGAGATGGAGAGGGCCATCCGGACCCGTCCGTCAGTTGTTCAGGCGTGACATGGGCAACCCCAGGCTCATCCTGGCAATTTAGCAATATGGCGGTGACAGAGGCCGGGGACTGTCCAGCAGAAGGAGCGGACAGTCTGGATGGGACAGAGGAACCTGAGGAAATGGAGCCGGAAGTGCTCCTACATTTTCCTGTCTTGCCCGCCATGGAAGAAGTGGCGTTGTTGCATGAAGCACTGCAGGAGTGCTTCATGCAACAACGCCACTTCTTCCATGGCGGGCAAGACAGGAAAATGTAGGAGCACTTCCGGCTCCATTTCCTCAGGTTCCTCTGTCCCATCCAGACTGTCCGTTCCTTCTGCTGGACAGTCCCCGGCCTCTGTCACCGCCATATCCAGGACTTCAAGCTCCCTCAGCCATCCTTGGCTGGGAGCACATTGGGGCCAATCTAGGTACTCTGCCCCACATCCCCACAACTCTCTCGTGGGGACATAAGTTTCGCCCCCTGTCCCGAGGCAGTCCTCCTCTAAAAGTGCCCAACCGTCCTGCTGGGTCACACTGGTGGAAACAGCTGTCTCATCCACAATCGTCTGCCAGTAATCCTCTGGTTCTTGGTGGTAGAGGCCAGAGGCATGTTGTGCCGTGGTCCGCACTTCAGCTGGCACCACATAATCGTCCCAATCCAGAGGCTCCGGGGCCTCAGACTGCCTCTGCCTACCTCGCAGCTTAGCCACTCAGAGTTCCCACTCTCTTTTCAGCACTCTTTCCTGCCGGGCATCCTGCAGCATTATGTCTGAGGTGGCCCGACTAATGGCTTCCTTGGACGTATCACTCCCATACAGGGCCATTCGTTGCCGGACCCTCTGCTGTAATAGCTCCTCAGCTGACTGGGGTCTTTGGTCCATTTCGGTTAGCTCTATGATTAGGGCATCTTTGTCCTTGGATCCGGCAATCCCTCCTTGGCTCTCCAGCAGGTCTCTCAGGGTGTCTCGCTTGCAGGCTGCATAGTTGGCCATCTTGGGGTGTCTTAGTGTTGGAGTGCCACTATCCCACCGCTTGCCACCAATGTCACGGAACCGTTCTCTTCCGTCTGTCCTGACTCTCCAGACACCCCTTCGTTGTGGTCAGCCCGGCTACTGGGAGCGCTGTCCTCAGCGCCTCGAGCAGCTTGACCCGCCTGCTTCTGTTTCTCTGCCCTGGAGCCGTTAGGAATTTCCAGAGGGCCGCTCTGTGCCTTCTGGGGGTGATAGTGGGTACCCTGAATGAGACACCAGATGAGCTGTATGTTTCCACAGGATTCTCTCTCGCTCTCTGAGCTCTGAGAGTTCTGACCTTTAATGAAAAAACGCCACCATTTATGCTGAAATCCAACACACATAATTTGCATAAATGACGCACCTCGTCCTACCAATATGCTAATTACATTATGTCAGTTAGATATTTACAATAAACATTCTTTATATTCTTTAGCCTTTAGCTCACACAACATTTGAATAATCCATTGTTCTAACACCTCAGATTAAAGACAAACACTATCACAGATCCCTTGAATTAAACATGCAGCCAGATAAGGGGGAAAGCCCTGTTGCATAAATTACACAGCAGTAAAGCTTGTTTACTGGCTATACAAAAACACATTTACCTACAGGAATATAAGTATATTTAAAACTAAAGCTACGCCATTTTACACTAAACTAATTTAAACTAAAACCAAACGATGTAATATATATTTAAAAACACACAATATAAATTGAACATAAAGTCTCTTGGGGTTTGAAGCATGGAAAGTTACATCAGCTCCATGACAGGCACAGAGTGAGAGTAGTTGTTATAACAAAACCGGGTCAGCAGCGTTTAGGCACTTGTACTGCGCTATAATATGTGGCAGGATCTGTAGTACACACCAGCAGTAACAAGCAGCAGATATACCAGACAGGGGCACAGAGTGAGAGTAGTCGTTATAACAAAACCGGGTCAACAACGTTTAGGCACCAGTACTGCGCTACTGTATATGGTGAGAATCGGTGCACACCGGTAGCAACAGGAGGAAAACAGAACAGGCAGGGAGTACACAGAGAGAATAGTCAAATGGCAGGCAAAGTCGGTAACAGATCGGGTCCTCAGAACAAGCAGGGTCAGTAACAAGTATACAAACGGATTCGGTAAGCTAGCGATGTGGGAATGAAACTCTACGGCAAGGCAAGGTGTACAGCGCGTGCTCCTGATTTTAAAGGTGTCGGCGGCTCCACGTCATCACGCCGCGCCCTGCCCCCTGATCACTCACAGCTGCGCCGGGTGCCGCCGGAGCTCCTGGCATAAGGCCAGCTGGTGGCACCATGCGTCCGGGCCCCCCCGATCGCCACCCGGGGCCTTGGATGTCACAAGATTACAATCCAAACGCAAATGGGTTAAGTAACCAAATTTGTAAAAAGATGAATTAATGCAGCATATGATTCCGCACACTGCCGGGCAGCACCTCTACAGTCTGATGCTAGCTTTAACTGGTGCGCTGTGTTCAGCTTCTGAGAAGATACGCTATTAGTGTAGTGGGGAAGCACAGGAGTCAGCAATTGGCCGGTGCGGGCTGACATCTTGGATGTCAGCCCGGCACTCCGGGACCCCGGCGGGACCAATAGATGTCATCGCACTGAAAAGCGCCTGATCGTGATCCTCTCCCGGAGCTGGCCGACATCTTGGATGTCAGCCAAGCTTCCGGGATCTGCCCCTGATGACTGGCGTCATCGTGCATAGCGCGATGACGTCAGTTTTAGCGTTAACCCCTAGTTGCCACCAATGGTGGAGATAGGGGATTCATTGGAACCCCCTATTTCCCGATCCATCGCAGCTAGGGTTTAATGTTTGGTATCGTTGGATCGGTCAGAGCATGGCCTTTCCTGCGATACCAAACATGGCCATGCAAAAAGTCGCAAAAGAAATAATGTAAATAAAAAAATATTTAAAAAGTAAAAAAATAAAAAAACAGCTTTTTTTGTTTTTTTTGTTTTGTTAATGCAGCAATATTGTTCCCATTTCAATTATAATGTGAACAATGATGCTGCACTAACGATTTTTGTATGGTGTGCGTTTGTTAAAAATCACGTGACTTTCCCCCAAAAAAAATGTAACGAGTCCCCATTTCTAATATTTTTAACAACCCATAGAAAATATAACTGCAAACGCTCGCATGTTAAAATGTGAAAAAAACACTTTACACGTTGTAGATAATTGAAAATTAAAATTTTATTGCATATTTTGTTATAATATACAGACAGGACATGACGTATACATATAATAATGATAAATTATGAATCTACCGAGTTTCCCAGAAAGAACGATATATAATATGTCTGGGTCATATAATAAAATAAGGCTTCAAAACGAGTTTAAACATGGTGAGCGAAACCGGTAAAAATTAACTCAGCACACAGGCGTGAAATGCCTCAGCAGTGAGAGGGTTAATACCAAAAAAGTTGTTTTTTCTTTTCTTTCGGGGTTTACTTCGGACCAAATCAGTTTTCAAATTTTTGTTTTATCATGTTTTATTTAAAAAAAAATCAGAAAAACTACTGCATTGCCGCTTGGGATCGAGACGTGGGTTCTTGAGTTTCTTGCCCCAAAAAACTCATACGCTCAGGAATCTAAAGCCAGTATAGGCTCTATAAATTGTAAGTGGAAAATTGTCCAAATTTTGGGAATAAGGCTACTTTTCCTAACAGGATTTCACTAGGGGAGACCCTGTATATCTGTCTATGTTTTTTCCTCTATGTACGGTGAAGCTGATATAAGGAAAATGAAGGTGTGTGGGCCCCTGTGAAAATTGAAGAAAAGTGCCCACCTGTTTACACACCGTGAGCCAGGAGGGCTCACGAGATTGTGAGTGTAATACATATCGATTTAGAGACTGAAGTTGATTTTGTCAGCCTGCACCATGAGAAAATTCTCTACTGTTTTTTACATGTGCTGAGATGAAGATACTACTGTGATATGACAAATACATGGACTGGCGAAAAAATATATACAGGGTTATTCAAAAAGGTGATATATAGAATAGGGATGAGCTGTTTGGTTCGGAGTTCGATTCGAACTCTGGCAGTTCGAAAGTTCGCGAACTTCAAACTTTTTGGGGTGTACGCCAAAAGTTTGGAAAAAAAATGCTTAAAAAATCCTAAAAAATCTAAAAATAAAGAGACTCTTTACTGCAGAATATTATAAGCAATGGTTTATTAGATATTGAATTAAAACGGGAATATTTTTAACATTGAAGTCTATGGGATAAAACATTCTTGTTGCTAAAACATCAGGCAGACGAGGCCCTCTAAATCAGGCACTGTAGAGGGCAGCCCGCCGGAGCCTCCCTCCCAAGGACCCCTTGACTTAAGGAGCATGCAGAGTGCAAGATTACAGAGCTGCGACTGTGCGGGCTGGCCAGCCGGGTGCATGTGGCAGAGAGGTGGCGCAGGGACTCCAGGGAGGGAGCCACGGCAGACCCCCCTTCCGCCCAACCAGGATCCAGGTTGCAGGGTGCATGTGGCAGAGAGGTGGCGCAGGGAATCCAGGGAGGGAGCCACGGCAGATCCCCCTTCCGCCCAACCAGGATCCAGGTTGTAGGGTGCATGTGGCAGAGAGGTGGCGCAGGGACTCCAGAGAGGGAGCCACGGCAGACCCCCCTTCCACCCAACCAGGATCCAGGGAGCCCCCACTGACCACCAGGCTAAGGTAAGGCGACACATTTTAAAAAAAAAAAATCTGATGACATTTTTAAATGTCCCCAGCAACATAAAATAAAACTTATTTTTTTCTTTCTAATACTCACCTGATTCCTGGATCCACAAACTGTAGAGGTGCTGCCCGGCAGTGTGCAGAATCATATGCTGCATTAATTATACTGTAAGGCTGGGTTCACACCTGCGTTTTTTTTACACAAGCAATACGTGTGTTTTTTAACGTATGTATCGCGCTAACGTAAAAAACATGCGAACGCGCATTGCAGCGCGTTCACGGCCATAGACTGCAGAGTGAACGCGCTGCAATACACCCCAAAGAAGCTCCTGTACTTCTTTGGGCGTAGGACGTTTTACAGTGCGTTCCTGCACGCTGTAAAACACCCAGGTATGAACGGGTCCCATAGCAAATAATGGGATTTCCCTGTTTATGCGTTTTACAGCGTGCAGGAACGCGCTGTAAAACGCTGAGGTGTGAACCGGGCCTTAAGGTGCTGCCTGGCAGTGTGAGGATTCATATGCTGCCTTAATTATTGTTTTTACAAATTTGGTTACTTAACCCGTTTGCGTTTGAATTGTAATATTGTGACATCCAGGGCCCCGGGTGACGATCGGGGGGGGGGGGGCCCGGACGCATGGTGCCGCCAGCTGGCCGAATGCCAGGAGCTCCGGAGGCACCCGGCGCAGCTGTGAGTGATCAAGGGGCAGGGTGCGGCTTGGACTGGTGTGCGCCAATTCTCACCATATACAGTAGCGCAGTACTAATGCCTGAACGTTGTTGAGCTGGTTTTGTTATAACAACTACTCTCGCTCTGTGCCCCTGTCTGGTATATTCCGCTGCTTGTTACTGCTGGTGCGCTTCCATCCTGCCATACACTATAGCGCAGTAATATTTTGGTGCACTGCCACTGACGCCTATATTACCAGATTCATATAATTTTAATATTGGACCACAGGGTCCAACCCTGCACTCTTCCACAATACCACAAAAGGGTTACGGTGTGAAGGCACTTGCTGCCACCAAAGGCACAATATTTGGGTGCACTGACGCCTTTACCAGATTCATATCTTTTTAATATAGGACCGCATGGTCCAACCCTGCACTCTTCCACAATACCATAAAAGGGTTACATTGTGAAGGCACTGTTACCGACACTAAAGGCCAAATTTTAAAGCACCTATTGTCACTTTCATCCAGAGCCTGCATAAGTTTCACTATAATTTAGCCAAAAAAAATCACTAAACTTGTTCTGCGCGTCCTAAAATGTCTTTTCATACAGGCTGCCTCCCCAAGCAGTTGTTTATGAATAGATTAAAGGAAAAGCATATACCGTCATTCGAAATGTCATTTTTTTTTTAAATGTTTCTATACATCCTACAAATCCGCCACTTCACGGGCAGGTTATGGGGACCTCCTAGGCACGATATTTGAAGGAATTTTTCGTTTTCATTTTTAACCCTTATTTCATGGAAAACTCACTGTTCCTTTAAAAACGTTTTTTTAAAAAACTTTTTGTCCTTGTTTCCTGTCCCCCAGGGCACTACCCGGACCCCCATACACCTTTTATGGAAAATATCTTGCATATATGCCGTCTTGGAGGGCACTCTAAAAATCGAACTTTTGAGTCCCATTGACTTGCATTGAGTTCAGTTCGTGTTCGAGTTAGAACTCGAACTTTTGAAATTGTTCGAGTTCGAATGCAAACCGAACACGGGGGTGTTCAGCTCATCCCTAATATACAAAACTCCTCAAGAAAGTCTATCTAGACCTGTGCTGTATCTATTTGTTTTATTGGATTCTATCAGGGGCGGATCCAGGGGGGGCAACGGGGCCATTGCCCCCGAGAAAATGTAGCCGGCGGCCGCGTGTTTTTCCTCCTTCAAGCTGCCGCCAGCATAAATTCTGCCGCTCGCTCGCCTGGGTTGGATCTATCCACCAGCCATCCGCGACCTCGCAAGATCGCGGCTGGCTGATGGATAGGTCACACCCAGACAAGCGGCAGAGCTTTATGCTGGCGGCCGCTCAAAGGAGGTAAAGCACGCAGCCTCCGCAATGACTCTGAGCTTGGGGCCTTTCAGAGCAGACCAGACGGTCTGCAGATGAGAGGTGAGCTGGGGCAATATATTCAGGTGAGCTGGGGCAATATATCCAGGTGAGCTGGGGCAATATATCCAGGTGAGCTGGGGCAATATATCCAGGTGAGCTGGCCTGGGGCAATATATCCAGGTGAGCTGGGGCAATATATCCAGGTGAGCTGGGGCAATATATCCAGGTGAGCTGGGGCAATATATCCAGGTGAGCTGGGGCAATATATCCAGGTGAGCTGGGGCAATATATCCACGTGAGCTGGGGCAATATATCCACGTGAGCTGGGGCAATATATCCACGTGAGCTGGGGCAATATATCCACGTGAGCTGGCCTGGGGCAATATATTCATGTGAGCTGGCCTGGGGCAATATATCCATGTTAGCTGGCCTCGGGCAATATATTCATGTGAGCTGGCCTGGGGCAATATATTCATTTGAGCTGGTCTGGGGTAATATATCCATGTGAGCTGGGGGTAATATATCCATGTGAGCTGGGGCAAGATATCCATGTGAGCTGGGGCAAGATATCCATGTGAGCTGGGGCAATATATCCATGTGAGCTGGGGTAATATATCCATGTGAGCTGGGGCAATATGTTCATGTGAGCTGGAGGCAAATATATCCATATGTGAGCTGGGGCAATATATCCATGTGTGAGCTGGGAGGGGGGTACCCTGGGCCCATGGTATGAAAAGGGTTTGCAGGGCTGCGCAGGTGGGGTGCCACGTGTGTTCTCGCAGCATGGAAAGGGTGCACTGGGCAGCCCACACCTGGGTTACCCTGCACTGCATAGCTTCAAGGGGTACATGCTGGGAGGGGGGTACCCTGGGCCCCTCGTATGAAAAGGGTTCCCAGGGCTCATGAGCCACATGAGAACAGACCCTGTGCATTGTTTTGGGGAGAGTGAGTGTAATGAGCACAGCTTGCGATTAGGCGCGTCTCTGCCTGTCACTGCGAACCCAACACCAGCTCTTAGCCAAAACTGGTAGAATGCCCCCCGAAAACCTGTGTCTGGATCCGCCCCTGGATTATATATACTGGTATTTGGGGAGACCACCGTTAAGATACATAGCACTGGGTGGAGTGTGATATATAGTGGTTTTTGGTGCTGCACAATTTTTCATAAACAAAGAAAAAAAGCCTCATTGTCTTAAACTAAATTAGGAAACATAAAATTTCACCAAAAAATGGCTAAAAAATCCTAAAAAATAGAGACTTTTTGCTGCAAGTGAAAAAAATAAACGGTTAAATAAATATTTACAGGGAGATCTGAATGGCTGGAGAAAGGTAACCGACCGCTGAAAATCAGCATTCGGTTACCTTTCTTGGCCATTCGGCTATTCAGAGAGCAGGCAATACGCCAAATCCTGGCGAGTTGCTTGCACAGTCGGTGCCTGTTCGAGGGCAGTGAAATCCCCATAAAAAAGCACTGCTTCGGCTATTCAGAGAACACAAACCAGCAGTGAAAGGTTCCCGAAATGCCCTGCCATTCGGTTTATTCAGGAGAATCCCATAGGCTTCAATGTTAAAAATATTCCCGTTTTAATTCAATATCTAATAAACTGTTCATTATAAAATTCTGCAGTAAAGAGTCTCTTTATTTTTTTAGGATATTTTAAGCATTTTTCTGGAATTATTTTTTTTAAAAAGACCGATGTTTTATTTTTTTTTAACTTTACTTATTTTTTCTGTAACAGCCCTTTTTATTATCATTCCCTGGACCTCATATGTAAATTTCAGACATTTTCGCTCAGTAGTTTCTTTGCAAACAGCGTTTCACTTTTCAATCATTCATGCAAACTGTTTTGCTAATTTATTCACTGCCTCTTCTGCGGTGTCGGCTTTTTCCGGAGGCTTCGCTGCGTGTTATCGGCTCCTGCTCGGGTTTTTCCAGCGTCTTCGACGGGTTAATCCAGATGTTTTTATGGGTTTTCGGCGTGCATTCGCCGGGTTTTCGGCAGCTTTTCTCTGCACTTCGACAGCCCTGTGGTGCTTGCTGAATACACCGGAGGGTGGCCGAAATGGGAAAGCCGAATTGAAGAGAACGAAAGGTCACCGAACATGCGGTGACTTTTCGATTCTCTTTGAATAACCCTGTTAATAAAAATGGAGAATAATTTTTACATTGAAACCTATGGGATTGTTTTGTACAGATGGGGCCCTATTACACTCTTAACGCAAACGTTAACGCTTACTTACGTGAGCATTAACATTTGCTGCGGTATTTACCGCATATTACAGTTCAAACGCAAACGGGTAAGTAACCCATTTGCGTTTGGTACCTTGCGCTCCTCTGCGCGAGGTTACTGCACTTTGTGTCCCCTATACTTAACATAGGGAGCCCAAAGTGTTAATCAGCGCTGGATTACAAAGTCCAAGCGCTGATTAACGGCTGAGCTGGTCAGCGAAAAGTTAACCAGAGCCAGAACCTGGTGTTAACGGATTCTGCTTCTGCAGAATCCGTTAACACCAGGATAAAAAATTTAAAAAAGCATCACGTACTCACCCTCTGTCCCGCGGTGAGGACCGCGGCTCCAACCATGGCCGGACTGGCCTACCGGGATGCCGGGAGAAATCCCGGTAGGCTGTTTAATGTTTGGGCCGCTGGGCTGCCTGTAGCTTCATAAATGTTCACTCACGCGCAAGCTGCGCGCTGAGTGAGTGACGCTCTGCCGGTCATTGACAGCATGGAGGTGGATCTGGTGGGACGTCTCCTCCTCCCATCAGCCACTTGTTCCCGCTCACAGGAAGTTCGGGGCCACACGCTGATTGGTTTGGATGGAGAGGCAGCAGCAGGGCAGACTCCTCAGTGAGTTGTGAGAGCAGCTCTCAATTCAATCCTCCCTTCTTCACTCACAGCCCTGCTGCCCCCTCCATGGTAACCAGCACTGCACGGCCCAGGGTGATGACATCATGCAGAATTGCTATGTGCTATGCAGGTGGATAGCTGCCCCCCTCCCCCCTGCTGAATTTTGGGAGTGGCTGTGTGGAGCTGGGAAGATGGCAGCATCCTGTGTGATAGCAATGTGTGAACCAGGTGAGAGGCTGGCATTCTCTGACTCCTAGAGATACATAGTCAGGTCTCCCCCAAATTTACAGTCAGACCCCCCTGCCAGGGCACCCCTGGCCATCACCCCCCTAAAATACCCCTGGCCATCACCCCCTGTAAAATACCCCCTGGCCACCACTCCCCCCCAGTAAAATACCCCCTGGCCATCACTCCCCCCCCAGTAAAACACCCCCTGGCCATCACTCCCCCCCAGTAAAATACCCCCTGGCCATCACTCCCCCCCCAGTAAAATACCCCTGGCCATCACTCCCCCCCCAGTAAAATACCCCCTGGCCATCACTCCCCCCCCAGTAAAATACCCCTGGCCATCACCCCCCCAGTAAAATACCCCATGGCCATCACTCCCCCCCCAGTAAAATACCCCATGGCCATCACTCCCCCCCAGTAAAATACCCCAGCCATCACCCCCCCGTAAAATACCCCCAGCCTTCACCCCCCAGTAAAATATCCCCAGCAATCACACCCCCCATTAATATACCCACAGCCATCACTCCCCCCAGTAAAATACCCCCTGGCCATCACTCCCCCCCCAGTAAAATACCCCCTGGCCATCACTCCCCCCCCAGTAAAAACCCCCTGGCCATCACTCCCCCCCAGTAAAATACCCCTGGCCATCACTCCCCCCCCAGTAAAATACCCCCTGGCCATCACTCCCCCCCCAGTAAAATACCCCCTGGCCATCACTCCCCCCCCAGTAAAATACCCCATGGCCATCACTCCCCCCCCAGTAAAATACCCCATGGCCATCACTCCCCCCCCAGTAAAATACCCCCAGCCTTCACCCCCCAGTAAAATACCCCCAGCCTTCACCCCCCAGTAAAATATCCCCAGCAATCACACCCCCCATTAATATACCCACAGCCATCACTCCCCCCCATTAAAATACCCACAGCTTTGACCCCCCAGTAAAATACCCCCAGCCTTCACTCCCCCCCAGTAAAATACCCCCAGCCTTCACTCCCTCCCAGTAAAATACCCCCAGCCTTCACTCCCCCCCCCAGTAAAATACCCCCAGCCTTCACTCCCCCCCAGTAAAATATCCCCAGCAATCACACACCCTATTAATAAATTCCCAGCCTTCACTCCCCCATTAATATACCCACAGCCTTCAATCACCCCCAGTAAAATATCCCCAGCCATCACTCCCCCCATTAAAATACCCCCAGCTTTGACCCTTCAATCCCCCCAGTAAAATACCTGCCTTCAATCCCCCCAGTAAAATACCCCCAGCCTTCAATCCCCCCAGTAAAATACCCCCAGCCTTCAATCCCCCCAGTAAAATACCCCCAGCCTTCAATCCCCCCAGTAAAATATCCCCAGCCTTCACCCCATTAATATACCCCCAGCCTTCACTCCCCCCATTAATATACCCCCAGCCTTCACTCCCCCCATTAATATACCCGCCTTCACTCCCCCCATTAATATACCCCCAGCCTTCACTCCCCCCATTAATATACCCCCAGCCTTCACTCCCCCATTAATATACCCCCAGCCTTCACTCCCCCATTAATATACCCCCAGCCTTCACTCCCCCATTAATATACCCCCAGCCTTCACTCCCCCATTAATATACCCCCAGCCTTCACCCCATTAATATACCCCCAGCCTTCACTTCCCCATTAATATACCTCCAGCCTTCACTCCCCCCATTAATATACCCACAGCCTTCAATCACCCCCAGTAAAATACCCCCAGCCTTCACCCCATTAATATACCCCCAGCCTTCACCCCAGTAATATACCCCCAGCCTTCAATCACCCCCAGTAAAATATCCCCAGCCATCACATCCCCCCCAGTACAATATCCCCCCCAGTAAAATATCCCCAGCCATCACATCCCCCCAGTACAATATCCCCCCAGTAAAATATCCCCAGCCATCACATCCCCCCCAGTAAAATATCCCCAGCCATCACATCCCCCCGTAAAATACTCCAGCTTTCACCCCCCAGTAAAACCTGCCTTCACTCCCCCCCCAGTAAAATACCTGCCTTCACTCCCCCCCCAGTAAAATACACCTGCCTTCACTCCCCCCCAGGAAAATACCCCGGCCATCACTCCCCCCTCAGCAAAATACCCCTGGCCATCACTCCCCCCCCCTCCCGGAAAAAAACCCCAGGCATTCCCCCCCCTGTAAAATACCCCACCATCACTCTCCCCCACAGTAAAATACCACTGGCCATCATACACAAACACACAGGTCCAGTCCTCCACAGACAGACATGCACATCCAGCCCCCCTCCACATACCCAGGCCCAACACACACACATAACAGGTGTAGCCAAAGCCCTCAGAATGAATGGAGCTCCCACTTTCCTCAGTTATTACCCTCCCCCAAGTGACCCCATTAACCCTCCAATTCCACATAGTGAGAGTGCCCACGCCCCTTCATTTCCCCTTCATTTCCCCCAAAATGAGTGGCCCTATTAACCCCTTCCACCTACTGTAAGGACCACATAACCCTCTCCCCGAGCCTCAAACCGTGAGGGCCCTAGGCTCTGGCGGCAGACGTCATGCTGTGTGCCCTGTAGCCTAATCAGAGGGGGCCAGCTGCCATCTTGAAGTCTGTAGGGTCACAGCTCCACAGTAATGTGCAGTGAGTATGAGGGTGTCACAGAGCTCCGCAGTAATGTGCAGTGAGTATCAGGGTGTCACAGAGCTCCACAGTAATGTGCAGTGAGTATCAGGGTGTCACAGAGCTCCACAGTAATGTGCAGTGAGTATGAGGTGTCAGAGCTCCACAGTAATGTGTAGTCAGTATGAGGGTGTCACAGAGCTCCATAGATGCATGTTCTCCCTAGCAATACACAAGGCCATGCAACCTGCATGACTAATAATTATCTAAACCATGATGGCCCCCATGATGTTAAAACAACTGTTAATTAATGTTCATACACACCGCACATTGCTGTGAGTTTAATTGCTGTGCAGCTCTGATATGTATCAATTTCGTTTATACCTATCACAATATGGGGCTGGTCTAATTTGTTTTTTCCAGGGCTGCTTTTTATTCCCAGTCCGGCCCTGGCTCCAACCACCTCCTCCGGCTGGCGGGAACAGGGAAAGACTGGGGGAAAAAGTCCCCCCAGTCTCTCCCTGCATATCACTACACCGACCGGCTGGATCTCGCGAGCCGAGATCCGGCTGGTCATGTGACCGGCAGGGGGGAACTCAATGGAGTCCTATGGACTCCAGCGAGTGGATGCTCGCGACTGCGCTCAGTGCTGCCGCGAGCATCCAGGATGTTAACGTGCGATCACTTTTTTGCGCCTGCATTGTAATCCAGCGTTAAAACGCAGGCGCAAGGGGGAAAACGCACAGTTTTTCCACCCTTGCGCTCGCGTTTTAACGCCAACATCGTAATAGAGCCCATGGTATTTTATTGTAGTACCAGTTGTATTTTATTTTGTACGGCTAGTATTTATATAAAGAAAAATGCCTAAAAAATCCTAAAATAATAAAGAGACTTTTTTCTAAAAATGAAAAGAATAAACGTAAACGGTTGAATAAATATTTAATAAAAAAGGGTGGTTTCCATTGAAACCTATGGGATTTGCCTGATTAAACCTGTCGAATGAACCAGTGGAAATCAGGGTTAGAAATTATAGTTAGAATCTAGGGTTAGAAATTAGGATTAGAAGCATAGGAAGGGTTATTTTACGGTGAGAACAATAAAGCTGTGGAATTCTCTGCCTGTTGAGGTGGTTGGGTCAGAATCTGTACAGACTTTTAAAAAACGACTGGATGACTTCCTGCAGACACAGGATATTAAGGGTTATAATATTTAATATGTGGGTAAAAGCTTCTTGATCCAAGGAGAAATCTGACTGCCATTCTGGGGTCAAGAAGGAATTTTTTCCCAGTATGTTGCATATTCCAGACTGGGTTTTTTGCCTTCTTTTGGATCAACAGCAGTAGGTTATGTGGGAGAGGCTGAACCCGATGGACGCATGTCTTTTTTCAGCCTATATAACTATGTAACTATGTAATTTCTAACCCTAGCGTTTAACCCTAAAATCTAACCCTGATTTTCGGTGGTGTGTTTCACAGGTTTAATCAGGCGTATCCCATAGGTTTTAATGTAAAAATATTCACAGTTTTTATTACATATTTATTCAACCATTTATTCAACCATTTATTCTTTTAACGTGCAGCAAAAAGTCTTTGTTTATTTATTTTTTTAGAGGTTTTTTGGTGAAATTTTTGGGATTTCTAATTTATTTTATCACTCCCCCCCCCATTGTTCATCTCTTGCTCCTTCTTCCCACACTGCCCACACGCACCCTGTTACTTCTTGTACTCTATTCACCTTCACCTAGCGTGTCACCACTCTCTTAGATTGTAGCTCTCGAGCAGGGTCTTCTCTCCTACTGTTTGGTATGTGTAATGTGTATGTATATTTGTTATTCTGTCTGCCCCTTGCCATGGAACCTTTAGAAATGCTTGTACTGTAACTGTAAAACAACTAGGTTTTTTTCTTTGCTGAACGCAGGATGGAGCATCGAGCAGTCTGCTGCTGAGACTCACCATCTGAGTCCACAGTGTCCCAGTCTTCAGTCCCGGGGTCATCTGGAAGACAGTGAGGGAACTTGCAGGCTGGAAGTGAAGGGAGTCACTGTATGCGTTAAGGTGGCAGTCTTAGGCAGATTTGCAGCTTCCCTGATCTTCAGTGCCTCCTCAAACCTTGCCAGGTCTTCTTTGCGCACTATAGTCCTGATGGATGCATATACACAGTCCTCGTTTCGGGGTTCTGTTTTCATGGGAGTGTGGATGATAGTGGCTGCAGTGGATGTCGGATAGGAGAAGGTCCCTTGTATACAGTAAGGACCTGGATCTTCTGGCACAGGATCATACCTGGGTATCGGGTCAGGGGCATAAGCAACACCGGTCATGAGGTGCTGCCTGGGAGTGATGTGAGTCACACTCAGAACATGGATGGTCATAACATCCATGGGAGTTGGCTGGTCTAGCTCCTCAGGTACTGTTACTGTAGTTTCATAGTTCATGAGTAATTCAGGATCTGAATCCACAGTGTCGGTGTTTTCTGTCTCTCTCGTGATGACAGACCCGTCTTCCTCTTCAGAGCTGATCTCCTGAAGTATCCTACCCCTTGATTTAGCAGACCTGTTTTTTCTGGGAGTAGGTGTAGACTTGGGACGGGATGCAGCCTTAGAAACAGGAGCCCTTCTGATTTCATGCTTGGTCTGGGGTTCAGTCTTAGAAACAGGAGCCCTCCTGGCTTGGGAACGCAAACAGGTCTGGATTTCTTTGCTGGCTTAGGGGCTGCTGCAGGTTTAGACACTGGAGCTGGCCTTGAGATAGTAGCAGGCCTAAGCACAGGAGCTTGCCTTTTGGGGGGCCTTACGGGGCAATTCACGAGCCAGTGAGAGGAGTCCCCGCAATACATACACACCAGCGTCTCTCCTTCGGGCATGCCCCTCAGGAGACAGTGGGTCTTTATTTTGTCTTGCAGGGGGAACACACACCTTGGTGGAGGAGTTTATTAGAGAGTCCATTAGTTCCCAGAGGTCTTTCAGTACCACACACAGCTGATACGACATCTCCTTCAGGACTGGTAGTAACCCCGCAGACTTATGGGTTGGTATAAGGCAGTGGTCGGTGGGCAAAGCAATGATTCTGGTACACGATGAATCAGGAGCATGCAGGAATACGTCAGGATACAGGTCAGGAGATAGACTCAATACTGAGGAGAAGTACACAGGGGGAGTGGTCCTTTATGGACAAAGGTAGGGGTGTGGTGTGTGTTCAGTGCTTAACTGTTTGTGTACTGGTAGATAGTGCTTCCTTGAGGGAAGCACTTTTCGTACAGCTGTTTCAGGAGCAGGCACGGTTCCTGACAATTCCACTATAACATTCCGGCTGCCATCAGGGCATTACAGCCCATGATGTGTTCAAAGGCCCGTAGACTGGGTGGGGCATCAACAGCGGCGCCCTTCCTAATCATCATCTCTGGTATCGGACTCTCGAATCCGATTCCGGGGCTATACTGTACTATGTTGTGAACAGCGATCCACAGTTCACAGCTGGCTGGCTGGGCCTGGGCAGCCCAAACACTGCAGCGTGCCTCGCAGTCATGATACACGCAGCTGGGAAGGGCATGCTGCATTGGCCCCTCCAGTCACGTGTGTGACACATGCGTCACACACGAAGAGGCCAATGGGTGGAGTCAGAAGACTGCAGCTGGAGAAGAGAAGAAGCGGTGAAGAAGACAGCGGGAGAAGTGAAGAAGCAGAGAGCGAGAAGACAAGAGAAGGCAGTGGGAGAAGAGGATGGTTCTGGACAGGACATAAGACGGCAGAGCGAGGAGTAGAGCTGAGCTGCTGAACAGCTCCAGTGTGTTAATTGTGGAAGAGGGGGCCCTGGGGCTGGCCTGCCGCCCAGGCCCTGGGGCTGGCCTGAAACCTGGGGCTGGCCTGAAGACTGGGGCTGGCCTGAAGACTGGAAGGGGTCATTTGAAATGAATGACAGGGTGTGTGTGAAATAAATGAAGGGGTGTGTAAAATGAATGAAAGGGGTGTAAAATGAATGAAGGGGGTGTGAGAATGAATCGGGATGTAAAATGAATGAAGGGGTGTGAAAAGAATGAAGGGGTGTAAAATGAATGAAGGGGGTATGTGAAAAGAATGAAGGGGGTATGTGAAAAGAATGAAGGGGGTGTAAAATGAATGAAGGGGTGTAAACGAATGAGGGGGTGTAAAATGAATGAAGGGGTGTAAACGAATGAGGGGGTGTAAAATGAAGGAAGGGGAGAGTGTAAAATGAATGGGATGGGCTGGGGCAGGAGTAAAAAAGGCCGTGGAGCTCTGTGATACGCTCACACACAATGCAGATTACTGTGAATTTTATTACTCTGGAGCTTGTGATACGCTCATACACACTGCACCTTACATTACTGTGGAACTGGTGGTATGTATCTCTTAAGGCCTAGCTAGTAGCTCAGGACTTGAAATTTTAAGCCCTGCAGAGTGTTTGTCCCGATACCTTAAAATCACATAAAATGTGTATTAGTGCAAACAATTCAGCATAAAAGAATAATTATAATATTCCACTGGCTAAGGCCAGTGTCAGACGAGCGCACTATGTGCGCCCATACTGACGTGCTTACCGGCATCCTTCGCAGCATTGTGACGCTGCATCAGGGCCGGTCACACGCTTGTGCGTTCGCATGAAAGGTGCGCGCAACAAGCATCCGTTATCAAAGCCTCCCCGTCGATGTGCTAGGACGTGCATTGACGGGGCTGCAAAGCGCGATCCTCCATAGCGAGGTTGCCAGATGGGCGTTGAGTGGAAGGAACGTCCACTCTCACAGACGTTCCTTCCACTCTCCAAAGACGCTCGTCTACCCTAGCATAAGATGGAGTAAAAACAGCCAGTCCAATTTATAGCCTCAAAGCATTTTTTTTTTGCGTGAGTCCTATGTGTAGAAGGGATCACAGGAGGGGTGGGCCCATTCTGAGGGTCAGTAAGGCCCCCAAAATATCTGATGGCTGCCCTGAAAAAAAAACTTTAGTGCATCTGGGATTGCACTTGATTCCGAGAGCTTACTGTACTTTGTACTCACTATACTTAACATGGGGAGCACAAAGAGTAGTTAGTTCTGCAGAATCAGTCAGGAGAAACAGAACCCCCCCCCCCCCCAAATCAGTTATTCACCTCTCATCCCGCGGCACAAATGGTGGACTAATTAGCCACTTCTGGCCTCCGGGAGCAGAGTGAGACTGGAGGTAAATAGTCCCCAGTCTCCCTCCACGAATCACTCCGCAGCTATAGGCCTGGAAGCACAACCCTCAATGGAGTCATATGGACTCCAGGAGGTGATACTCACAGTGGCGAGTTAGCACTGCTGCAAGTGTCCGGGGGTTAGCGTTGCATTACGGGCTGCTGAATCAACGCCTGCCCGTAAAAGGGTTCTAAAATGGAGACGCTAAAGGGAAAACCTGCAGGCGCAGGTTTTCCACCTTAGCATCCCTGTTTTAGCAGTAACATTGTGATATAGCCCTATAATAACTCTGGTAAGTTTACAACAGCTTTAAAAAAGTTAACACAAACTTTTGAATAGGGCTCCATGTTTTTCCAAATCTCTTGCACTGGCACTGCCCCTCAGTTGAGCAAATCCTAATAAAATTTGCTGTGCATGCATGCCTATGGTGCGGTGTGTTGTATACACAGTGGGCCACATTACAATCTTAGCGCAAAAATTTTCACTTTGCGCAAGGATTTTTGCGTTAAGCGTTAAAGTTTTGCGCGCGCAAATCACAATTGGAATTACAATCTTCGCGCATGTTTTCATCTGCTGTTCAATAGTGAGCGTATACAGGACGCGCCCAAATGCATGTGCAGTACCGTCTCGCGCAAAAATCTTTGTGCGCACAGTCTTTTTCGAGATTCAGCCAATCAGAATTAAGAACCACACTTGTCTCATGTTAAAAAATTGTGTCTGCCACTGTCAATCTGAGCATATATGCTGCAGCAGTAATACATGCACACACAACTTCATCCATTGTATTGGTTTGGTATGATTTGAATGGGCCACTGTGCTTTGGTGCATTCCTTTTTATGGGCTTGGATATTTGGGGTTAACCAGGTTGTTCAAATTTGCCATTAGCACCAGCTTTTAGGAGTTGCTAAAATTATGCGCGATAAGGCCATGCGGTAATTACCGCAAATAGATTGTAATACCTTACTTGTACCAGCGCACATTCGCATTTGCGCTCACAATGTTAAGTATAGGACGCGCAAAGTACAGTGAGCTCGTGCAAGGTTCGCGCAGGTTCACACGCGGTAGACGAATTGCACACGGTTGTTGCGCTTAGTATGTAATACGTAATTTGGCGCAAATGGTTTTACCCCACGTGTTAATGATTACTTCTGCCGGCAAAAACGTTTGCGTCAAGATTGTTATGTGGCCCAGTATGTGCAATGCCTATGCCGGCAGATACGCGAAGCTTGGGGCCTGGCTGCAGAGGAGGCAGGGGCGGATCCAGACACAGGTTTGGGGGGGGCATTCTACCAGTTTTGGCCAAGAGCTGGTGTTGGGTTCGCAGTGACAGGCGGATATATTTGCCCCCAGCTCACATCATGGGTATATATTGCCCCAGCTCACATTATGGGTATATATTGCCCCCAGCTCACATTATGGGTATATATTGCCCCAGCTCACATCATGGGTATATATATTGCCCCCAGCTCACGTCATGGGTATATATATTGCCCCCAGCTCACATCATGGGTATATATATTGCCCCCAGCTCACATCATGGGTATATATATTGCCCCCAGCTCACATCATGGGTATATATATATTGCCACACCCCCCAGCTCACATCATGGCATGGGTATATATTGCCCCCAGCTCACATCATGGATATATATTAATGTGCCCCCTATACCTGTTCGTATCATACCACCACATAGACTGGGACAGTGACCAGGAGCCGAGGAGACAGTCAGAGCAGCTTTGCCTTCTCTTTTTCTCAGATGCGACTCCGCCTCCTTCCAGCGCCTGACTTCACGTGAGGGCTCGCATGCTGCCGCCAGCCCAACACGTGCCGGCGGCGGCGTCGCGTCAGTCGCTGGCATGCTGTGGAGAGGCGGAGTATGGTGTAGCGAGCGTGCGTGCCGTGACCCGCGAGTGAATTGTGGCGCCTGGCTGCCTCACGGGCCGCGGCAGCGGACACAATGAATGATAGAAAATAAATCATTAATTTATTTGCTAACGTGGCCATGCCCAGCTGCACCCTAGGCGTGCACTGTGCTCTAGACGGCCTAGCAGCAGCGCCGGCCCTGCCAGCAGCACGGGGAGAGGAGAGCTGTCCTGCAGCACTACCCGGGCCGGGTGCCGTCGGGACCCCCCTCCGTACTAGCCCATCATTCCCCAATAAATTTGTCATAAACACTGCCCGAGTCCACCACGCAGCCCACATGCCACCCCCTCTACCTGGCTGATATATAAATATATATATATATGTATGAGAGAAGTCTGGCTGTATAATATATATATATATCTTAGAG
This sequence comes from Leptobrachium leishanense, assembly GCA_009667805.1. NCBI lineage: Eukaryota > Metazoa > Chordata > Amphibia > Anura > Megophryidae > Leptobrachium > Leptobrachium leishanense. The sequence continues at coordinate 237,046,740 of CM019066.1, forward strand.
ACGTCTGGCTGTATAATACATATACACAGTCAGGTCCAGAAATATTGGGACATCGACACAACATCTTTGGCTCTATACACCACCACAATGGAGTTGGAATGAAACAAACACAATGTGCTTTAACTGCAGACTGTCAGCTTTAATTTGAGGGTATGTACATCCAACTCAGGTGTAGGAGTTACAGCAGTTTGCAGATGTGCCTCCCACTTGTTGGAGCAGAGTGAAGTCAAGCCTGCAAAATGTTTGCTTCTCTTTTCTTACACTGAGCGTGTAGCGACGCACAGTGATCTCAGGCTTTAGCACCCAACCACACACACCTCTCATGTTTAGGCAAACCTCACTCAACACACTCACTACTTCACTTCAACAACACGCTTTCCCATCTCACTCACTCTCAGCTACAGCCATACTTCCAACCAAAATGCTCATTCCCACCCCCACTCAGTCACATTCACTCCCATGACATCCAAACAATATATACATCCATGTTTCATATATTATTTGTATATATGTATGCCGATTTAAAAAAATGTTTGATTAAAAATGTTTAAGAAAAAACATAATAAAGCTATTAAATCCTGCACCCAGCCCCACAAACTCTTGCTGACTGGAGTAGGCCCTGTTAGTAGGATTATCGGTTTTATCCTTTATTTCCTCACATGTTTTCAGTCAAAAAAATAAAAGCCTGCAGTTTATTGTAGGTGGGGATTAATACAAAAAAACTAAATAAAGATGAAGACTGTAGATGAAAAAAAAACAACAAAAAAAAACAGGTGTATACAGCTATTTGAAAAAGAAATACAGATGCAGAAAAGGGTAAAGTTCCACAACAATGACAAAAAACATTTATCTAGCAGGATCTAGCAATTTTTCAATGAGGGAGCACAGGGATACAGCAATTCGTTTGTAAAATCATTATATATGGTGAATGATCTCATTGTGCTTGATTGAGAAACATAAAGATGCAGAACATCCCATAATTTAAAAAAAAAATGGAACTGGTAGGATTTTGAATTTTTTCAGATAAAAATGTATGAATATGTTTTTGTCCACAACCACATTGGCAGTTGTATACCTGGGAAATACTCTGATACATACAGCAGCTCCAGAATTCAATGTTCTTGAACCCAGGAGGACAACTTGAAAACGAGAGAAATCTCAATGTATCCTTCCTGGTAAAATACTTTATAAATAAATTCATATTGCTGAGGCAGGTCTAGTAGATAGTACAAGACCACCAGGAATCCACAAACCATAGTTAAGCTCATTTGGAAAAGTCCTAGACATGGGGAACAAACAGGTGAAAAGCAGCCCAAACACACAAACTCGTTTGTAACCACAAAGACACATACCATACAAATGCTGCCCTGCTTCCAGCACACAGACGTTTCACACGCAAAAAAAGAACAAGCAATGGCTCTGAAAGCATAAAGTCCGATCATACCTTTCAAACACCCGGTTCAACATAACGATCCACACACCGACATATGACACAATACACACATTTTTTTATCAACGTTCCCTGCATCCCGACCCCCAGAATGCTACACAAATATCACACACGCTAAACATATCTTGATTAAAGTTCGGCGAAAATGTGAACGTTGAAGGAGGATCGCTTGTATGATCAGGCTTTAAAGAGAGCGTCTTATAAAATTGTACCGACATTTTGTCTGTGAACAAGAGCACTACAAGCATTTAGCGTTTATAAACGCCTTTAGTACCTACACATATAGAATTTACGGTAGACAGTACCTACACATATAGAATTTACGGTAGACAGTACCTACACATATAGAATTTACGGTAGACAGTACCTACACATATAGAACTTACGGTAGACAGTACCTACACATATAGAATTTACGGTAGACAGTACCTACACATATAGAATTTACGGTAGACAGTACTTTTACGGTAGACAGTACCTACACATATAGAATTTACGGTAGACAGTACCTACACATATAGAACTTACGGTAGACAGTACCTACACATATAGAATTTACGGTAGACAGTACCTACACATATAGAATTTACGGTAGACATGTCCTAGACAACTTTACTTATTCTGTGGGTGGGATATACCTGTGTCTCACTATCTGAAGACAAATAAAGTGATTTAAAAGAAGGTGTTAGAAAGGAAATGAAGTGTCCTCCCCCTTTATTTCCTTTGAGCTCAATGACTTCCTTTGTCTTAATTTGAGGTTTAACAACTCTTATGCTTTCAAGTACCATGGCTTAAACAACTTGTTACTAAAGCAATAAGCTTTATTAAAAAACTAAAAAGCCCTCTAGACCTTTAAAATCAAACAAAAATCATTCCATTGCTGTTGCATGTCCCCATTTAATTTACTTGACATGCTGCACATGGGAAGTGAATAGTTTATGTATGTTCAATCCATTTATTAAACAAATACACGTGTTAACTTCAATACAAGTCAAATGTGGCTTTATTATCTTTATTATGGTATCCTACAACGAATCGTATTACTAAAGCGCTTTTAACAACTGAACACCTCTAGCCAAATTACAGCCATCCTAAGCATCTAAAAAGCTGTGACTTGTTATTTTATACGCTCTTTAAAAAAAACAAACTAGCATTTTCAAGGCATTTCTACCACACGGCTAGAAAGTTTAGGAATGTTCTGGAAAGAGGCAATTGCATATGTCCATATCGATATATTACATGGGAAATGGCCAAATAAAAATAGTATGCTAGGTTTCCTTTAACAACTAAAAATAAAGCTGCAGCGATTAGCAATTTATTGTTAATTAATATCATTAATTAATAGTCAATTTCTTGTTAATTAAAGGTCTCTGTACTGGAGGTAAAGCCAGTAAAGCCAACGTACGGTTTTCCTAATTCGCTGCTGGAAAAGTCCAAGCACAAATTTTATTCGGGTAAAAGGCAGCTCGATGCTCTTTTCATCACAAAACGCCAGATCCTGCCGGATCCATGCATTTTTTTTAAGAAATCACATCGGATCTTTGCGTATTTCAATAAAACACAATATTATCCTTTTGGATCCACAACTTTTCTCCCAAAAAATTACTGGAATCTAGTGGATCCGTACGCCTTTTCGTTAATAAAACGCTGGATCCTGCAGGATCCATGCATTTTTTTTTTAGAAATCACATCGGATCTTTGCATATTTCAATAAAACACAATATTATCAGCGTGTATACTATGCCACTAGATAGCTGCGTCAACTCTTGTCTCTTTATTAAGTATACACATACATACACATTTATTCCCCACCATCTCCGCACTCCAACTCGTTAGAAAGTCCTGCTCCGGGTCTGGGAAGTGACTGACTGACTTCCACTCTATACAACCTTGTGATGATGAAACTTGTCTTGTAAAAATAATTTTCCCTTATTCATCGAATTGAATAAAGGATAATTCTTTATACAAGACAAGTCTCTCTGTAGCGGGTTATCGCAAGTTTATATATAATCTCACCAAAGTATAGCAGCTCCGTACGTAGTGATACCTTTTTTTATCGGATTTACGTTTCATTTAAAGGACAAGCTTTCGAGAGTACAGACGGTATACCTCTCTTCTTTAGCTGTGTATAACGAGCGACCTATCCAATCTCTCTCTCTTTCTATAATATATATATATATATATATACATACATATATATATACATACACACACACACACACACACACACACATACACATACACATACACATACACACATACATACACACGTATGATAGACCTCACCACCTTTGCAATCCACAATATATACACTCCAACAGGGATTTCCATAAAACGTAGCTTTGCTATTAAAAATATTATATTAATCTAATAATAGCAGATCAACGTGTCGACTTTCATGACCCTTCTTAATATTTTATTCTATGAGTCTAGAACATTAAGAAAGGTCATGAAAGTCGATACGCTTATCTAACAGCTTCGTTTTATAGAAGTCCACAACCCAGATAAGTACTAATATATATATAGAAAAGTGAATACCACACAATTATTATTTTGAGAAGTTTTTATACAAAACGTATACATGGAATATGATTTCCCTGCTAAAATCGATCTTTCACCATTTTCTTTTTACTAATTAAGTCATTTCGCTTTACGAATGTTGTACATGGTTCACGTTCGATATCTTAGTTATGCGATATTATTACATAGAAAAACGTTCGATATGTTAATATATAGTATCATTAACATTTCGTGTTATTCTTGTTCAGATTAATGTTGCAAAGTCAAAACATGTTCAATAAAATGAAATTCTCGGAAATATTGGGCATACAGACTAAACCTTTTTATTTTTTACAATAGCTCGAATGTTATATTCGGATACTTTATGCAGCAGAGGTATCTAGAGTTTCCATGTAGTTCTATTACATAAAAATATTAGGGACCTTAATAAATAATCTCTCTAACATTTCGTGCTATTCTTGTTTTGGATAATGGCAGTAAAATCAAGCAATGCTCGTCCATAAAATGACATTATCGGAAAATTGGGCATACAAACTAAACCTTTATATTTTTGCAATAGCTCGAATGATTATATTTTCTAACCATATATGGATATTTTGCAGCGGAGGTATCTATGGTTTTAGATTTAATCAATGCAGAATTATTTGATCGCACTGTGCATTGTTATGTACAGTCTAAGTAATTTGCAATTAATTATATTGGTCAGGGATGAAGACTACTTTTACCTGCATGCCATTCTCAGTATAATTCTATGGTTACTGACATATATATATATATACACCTTTTTGACTTGTTCTTACCTGCCATTCTTAGTGACAATCATTTCGTTAGTGAGTTCTTTGAATCTCATCCACAGTTCTTTGTCTTCCAATACAACTCTGAGCTCTCTCTCAGTAGGGTCACCCTTTTCAATGCCACCTTGGAGCTCCTTTTCCACAGCACTGAGTAGGTGATCTACACGATACTGCAAATTCTTCTCACAGCTCTCTGTAGCATTAATGCTCATTTTTTAAAAAGAAAAAAAAAATAGTTGATCTCACGAATAAATTGAGTACCTTAGCGACCCAACCCGACAAACAGCAGCATCTGGGCACTCCAACTATCCATTAAATAGGAATGGACAAGGTGTCTCTCCATTACTGTTTGCGAAGGGATATTAGTCATTGGACACGTTTTTCTTTGATGTTCGTGAGCAAAGCTTCTGATTGGAGCAGTTGAACACAGAGGAATTAATTGAAAGTCAAGAGTATCTTATGCAAATCTCTAAACCTTTACACCTATTTCAAAGCCCACAGCGGTGTCGAGGAAGTGGTTTCTCGGCCCCTTACAAAGTCTCCAATTAAGTGACTTCCACAAAAGATTGGCACCTGGACAGATTTTCGTTATTTTTTTTTATCCCTTCAAATATTGCACATTTATTTAAAAAGAGCATCAGACTGAAAAATGCCTGATTTTTATCAGCATATACATTTCAAAGTAAATTAAACCATTCATATGGTTTTTATGCCACTTAAAAACAAGAACAGTTGACTAGTTAGTTTAAATATTGAATTACTAGAAATAAGTGTTTAATCATTATTTGGACCACAATCCATTTGTTCTTTACCACAATATCAATTGTAGGCAAAGAAAGTATGATTTTGTTTGGTTTTGTTGTACGATACATGATTATTTATAGAAAAACGTAATCGATTGTGACCAAAGTAATTTCATAACATCTCAGACATCATACTTCAAGTGACATTTGTTAAAATGATTTGATTTTTTTATGGGACATAAATATCATATACACACACTATCTTTGAGTTTGTTATTTATAATAAAGATGCTTTAGTTTAAAAGTATGTAGAAGATCAACTGGGCTGGGTGGAGTAGAGGTAATGTCACCGCTCTGCATGGAGAGAGCCTGTGAAGCCATGGGTTCAATCCAAGCGAGCAACCTCTCCAGTAAGTGCCCTTGGGCAAGACACCTAACGGTACATACTCGCCACCCAGGACATACTTGAAAACGAGAGAAATCTCAAGGTATCCTTCCTGGTAAAATCCTTTCACACAAAAAAACAAAAAACTGTGCTTCTGACAGTTCTACATGCTGGTCGCTATCATACTTCCATCCTAGTAAAATCTTTTACAAATAAATAAATAAATACTTGAAAATGAGAGAAATCTCAATGTATCCTTCCTGGTAAAATACTTTGCAAATAAATAACATATTGTACTCAAGAAAAAAGGAAAATGGTAGACACCAACTACCCAATATAAATTTTTATTAGGTGTACACAAATAAGACCAACAGAATACCGAACGCATAAAAAACATGTAATGAAAATTGATAGGTCACAAAATATATATATATATATATATATATATATTATAATCACTATTTTGTGACCTATCAATTTTCATTACATGTCTTTTATACGTTCGGTATTCTGTTGGTCTTATTTGTGTACACCTAATAAAAATAGATATTGGGTAGTTGGTGTCTACCATTTTCCTTTTTTCTTGAGTACAATATTGCTGGGTTACGCCCATTGTAGACACTGGTCCTCGTTTTTATTCCCCAGTGCTTTTCCACTTTTTCATTTCTCTAAATAATATATTGTACTGTGATCGGCCTCATTTTTTATACCTAGGAGTTCAATTTCTTTTGGTGCATTTGCAATTTATTGAAATTATTTTATGTGGCACGTTTACCAAAATACTTTGGTCCGGAGCTGCATTCCTACTTTAGTAGCCTATTTTTTTTCTTCATATATGCTGTAGCCGTTATAATTTGGGAGAAATTGAGGGTCAGGCTTTAGATTTAGTCATTTAAACTAAACTAAAAAAATAAAGAATGTTAAAATTAAAAAAACAATCCCTTTAGTTGCAGAAACTGATGTGTGAACAGCTAAACATTATCTTTTTCAAACATTTTTCAAGCCTATAAAACAATGTTGTAATGTTAGAGCAACTTTTTAGTTAGCATGTCTGTTTTGTGATATTTTGTGTAATCATAGGCAAATGCCCTCCCTAGACAGCGAGTAATTTTTACTGAAAGAAACTATGTTTGATATCGCTGGAAACATCAGACATTGGTGTCAATTCACAAAGCTTTTTTTTTCCGATTTCGCTCGTTATTTTAGCGATTTCGCACGATATTGAAGCTTGTTCAATTCACTAAACGATATAACGCTTTGTAAAGACGTCAAATAACGTCTCACTACACAGAACCGATATCTTAAGGTGTGGATCGTTATTAAACGTTCCGATCATTGTTTTAACAAGTCAAATCGTTAAATATGTACAGAAGTACAATTCACAAAGATTTTCTGGCCATACATCGATCGATTATACAATAGTTAAATAAGAACCTCCCTCAGGGTGTGGTTATGACATTTCCCTGGCGGTAATTCTTTGTGGGTTAGAGTTTGGCGGTGAATTAAGTACTTGAGTTTTGTGGTGAATTTGTGGCTATGTTCGAACTGCAAAATATCCAGAGGCGAAGAAGAACACATCAGCGTGTTATTATCGAAAAATGTGTATTTCGTTCGCGCACAATTTTGGACGATTTTTCCGAAACGCAGGTCATAGCAAAATTTTGCTTAACTACTAGAATGATTCGTTCCCTGTATGAGAAGATACAACAGGATTTAGAGAAATGCAAACGGAGAAGTCATGCTATACCAGGCCTTGTGCGTTTTTTGTCCGTTCTGCATTTTCCAGGAAAGGCCTCGTACCAACAGGTCAGTGGGGAGATTGTAGGAATATCCCAGGCAAGCCTTTCCCGCTGCTTGGTGGAGGTCCTTGCAAGCACTGTGGCAACTGGCTCCAAAGTACATACATATGGGCAAGTCACGCGGAGAGCTGGATCAAATAAAGCATGTTTTTTTTTAACTTGGAGGAATGCCCAATGTATTCGGGGCAATAGACTGCACCCGCGTACCGTTATGCCCCCCATCAGAACAGGAACACACATACCGGAACCGTAAAGCATACCATTCAACTAACATTCAGGTAATATGTGATTCCAACCTCCTAATCCGGGATGTCGTCACCGGCTTTCCAGGGTCCTGTCATGACGCCCATATAGTGCGACAATCCGGGATTTACGAGTCTTTGGAACAGGAGTCAGAAAATAGTGGATGGCTGCTGGGTAAGTGTGCTTCACTGTTTGTGTCATGCTTGCATGTGTTATTCAGTAAATATTCTTAAATAATGTTTTTAAATGCCATACTGTAATGACTATGGATACTAGTATCGGTATCGGTGCCGATACTGCCGTTTGCACGAGGCAGCATCACAGAAGAGCCCGGCGGCCGTTTGAACGCGTCACAGCCATGCGACCGGACTTTCGGGTGGGTGAGTATTGCGACCCGCCAGAGGGGAACGCTGGCCGAGTGTTTTTCATGCATGCAGCCAGCTTCCCCAGCGTTCGAGCTGGGGGCATATCCATGTGAGCTGGGGAGTGGGGGCATATCCATGAGTGCTGGGGCAATATCCATATGAGCTGGGGGCATTCTGTGTGTATATATATATATACAGTGGCAAGAAAAAGTATGTGAACCCTTTGGGATTACGTGGAGTTTTGCATGAATTGCTCATAAAATATGCTCTGATCTTCATCTAAGTCACAACAATTTGAAAAACACAGTCTGCTTAAAATAATACAACACAAACATTATATGTTTTAATGTTTTTATTGAACAGAACATGTAAACATTCACAGTGCAGGGTGGAAAAAGTATGTGAACCCCTAGCCTAATGACTTCTCCAAGAGCTAATTGGAGTCAGGATTGAGCCAACCTTGAGTCCAATCAGTGTGATATTATTGGATGTGTAGCTGAAAGTTGTCCTGCCATTTAAAAACACACACCAGTTTTGGGTTTACTGGTTTCAAAAAGCACTGTCTGATGTGAACTATGCCTCGCAGAAAAGAGCTCTCAGAAGACCTACGATCAAGAATTGTTGACTTGCATGAAGCTGGAAAGGGTTACAAAGGTATCTCCAAAAGCCTTGATGTTCATGTGTCCACGGTAAAACAGACTGTCTACAAATGGAGAAAGTTCAGCACTGTTGCTACTCTCCCTAGGCGTGGTCGTCCTGTAAAGATGACTGCAAGAGCACAGCGCAGAATGCTTAATGAGGTAAAGAAGAAACCTAGAGTGTCAGCTAAAGACTTACAGAAATCTCTGGCACATGCTAACATTTTTGTTGACACATCTACAATAAGGAAAACCTTAAACAAGAATGGAGTACATGGGAGGACACCACGGAGGAAGCCATTGCTGTCCAAAAAGAATATTGCAGCACGTTTGATGTTTGCAAAAGAGCACCTGGACACAGAACTACTGGCAAAATATTCTGTGGACAGATGAAACCAAAATTGAGTTGTTTGGAAAAAACACACAACACTATGTGTGGAGAAAAAAAGGCACAGCACACCAACATCAAAACCTCATCCCCACTGTAAAACATGGCGGAGGGAGCATCATGGTTTGGGGCTGCTTTGCTGCCTCAGGGCCTGGACGGATTGTTTCATTGATGGAAAAATTAATTCCAGAGTATATCAAGACATTTTGCAGGAAAACGTAAGACCATCTGTCCACCAACTGAAGCTCCGCAGAGGATGGGTGATGCAACAGGACAATGACCCAAAACATACAAGTAATTCAACAAAAGAATGGCTTCAACAAAGCAAAATATGCCTTCTGGAGTGGCCCAGTCAGAGTCCTGACCTCAACCCGATTGAAATGCTGTGGCATGACCTTAAGAGAGCGCTTCACACCAGACATCCCAAGTATATTGCTACACTGAAACAGTTTTGTGAAGAGGAGTGGTCCAAAATTACTCCAGTTCATTGTGCAGGTCTGATCTGCAGCTACAGGAAACGTTTGGTTGAGGTTATTGCTGCCAATGGAGGGTCAACCAGTTATTAAGGCTAGGGTCAGACTAACGCATTTTTGACGTTGTCCGTGAAAAAGTGCGTTCGAATGAATGGATGTATTTTTTCACGGAATACGCGATAGCGGTCATACCATGCGCAGTTTCATCCGTGATTTTGTACGGATCATCAATAAAACACTTTTTGGGTCTGGACGTTATGTTGGCCGGACATTAGCAGCGTCTGACGTCTCCTAATCACGCACACACGCCGCTAGCGGACGCAGCGCACTCTGTACGTCAGTACTAGTGGTTTCACGTTCTCTAAAAAATGCGTTTGTTTGCCGCTTGCGTTGCGCGGCCGCACTTTTGTGCGACCGTACTTCGTCTATTGGCCGTCATTGCCCGGCATCTGCTGCTAGTGCGGCCGTGATTATGTGCGCCTGCACGCGCGTTCGCACTGCCTCAGTCTGACCCTAGCCTAAGTCCAAAGGTTCACATACTTTTTCCACCCTGCACTGTGAATGTTTACATGTTCTGTTCAATAAACACATGAAAACATATAATGTTGGTGTTGTATTATTTTAAGCAGACGGTTTTTCAAATTGTTGTGACTTAGATGAAGATCAGAGCACATTTTATGAGCAATTCATGCAAAACTCCACGTAATCCCAAAGGGTTCACATACTTTTTCTTGCCACTGTAGCTGGGGGCATTTTTATATGAGGTCTGTTCTTATTGGAAAGTGGTCACATGACAAAATAAAAGTACCGGTACCCCAGATGGCTCACCCGAGTCCACCCCATGTTCCCGCTTAACGGAGTCTTTATTTTAAGTTTTTTTTTAACGGAGTCTTTATTTGAAGTTTTTTTTATGTCTTGGAGTATATGTTTTTATATTTGTTACGTTTTAACATGTAAAATCACAATTGTACATTAAAAAGTGTAATTACATACAAAACTGCTGTGTAATTCTTTCATGACGCAACATTAGTGTGGGTTATATAGCAGAGATTTAAGTTTGGCTGGTAATAATAGGGATGAGCTGTTCGGTTCGGACGGTTCGGAGTTCGGCCCGAACTTTGGTTGTTTTTCGAAAGTTCGCGAACTTCGAACTTTTTGGGTGTGTTCGATTCGAGTTCGAAAAAATAAGGAAATTTTGAAAAAAGTATAGAAAATGCTTAAAAAAATACTAAAAAATCTAGAAATAAAGAGACTCTTTACTGCAGAATATTATAAGATTTTATTAGATATTGAATTAAAAACTAATGTGTACATGCAAAGATTCTCAACTCTAAATGACCTGTGTTTTTCAAACGTCATAACAACAACAGATGTTTTAGTCTGGTCTAATCAATTTGATACATTGTAGACTATACTGAGGGGGTGGGGTGGTGTCTGCTTCTGATTGAGATTTGAGAAGTGTTAATTTCCCTCCTAAAACATCTAATATGCTGTATTTCACCGCTGTGTGCTCAGCTCATTTTTACCGCTTTCGCTCATCATGTTTAAACGCGATTTTGAAGCCACATTTTGTTAAATGACCGACATGTTAGATATCGTTCTTTCCGGCAGACTCCGCAAATTCATAATATATCATTTTTATATGTATACGTCCTGTCCTGGCTGCATATTATGAAAAAAATGCAATAAAAATTGAATTTTTAATCATCTGCAGTGTGTAGAGTGTTGTTTTTTTCACATTTTAGCACATGAATGTTTGCGGTTATGTTTTCTATGCGGTGCGCTTGTACAAAAATTAGAAATGGGGACTTGTTACATTTTGTGGGGGGAATTACGTGATTTATAGCAAACACACCCCATAGAAAAAAATCGTTAGTGCATCATCGTTCACATTATAATTGCAATGTGAACAATATTACTGCATTAATAAAAATAACACACAAAAAATAATACATGTTTTTATTTTTTTTACTTTATACCTGCTCATGTTGGATATCATTCGAAAGGCCATGCTCAGGCCTTTCGATTGACACCCTCCATGACCCACTAGATGCCTGGAGATATCAGGGTTCAAATGAACCCCCTATCTCCACCAGGGGATTGGCCTGGGCAATATATATACGCATGATGTGAGCTGGCCTGGGCAATATATATATATACGCATGATGAAAATTTGCAAAGGATAAGGAACGCAAAGTGAAATTTTGATGTGTCTGAAAATGAAACTTACGTGACAACTCTTATTTATTTTTCCGTTAATTTATATTTGTTCAATACAGTTAATTTTAATTTGTTTAATAGAGTTAATTTAAAATGGTTTAATACAGTTTATTTATATTTATTTTACCTTTACTATTGGTGCTTTTCAAAATTTATTCTTAAGTAAAAAGAAATTTAGCAGTTTCATGTTGTGTCTTTTTTTGGGGGGGGGTGCAAGTAGCTGGTCTTGCCTAGGGCGCAAAATAGTCTAGCACCGGCCCTGACCGCAAGGTCCACCCCTGCACTCTTCCACAATACGACAGAGGGGTTACTGTATGATGGCACTTGCTGGCCTGGCACCAAAGGCACAATATTTGGCTGCACTGCCACTGACGCCTGTATCAGATTCATATCCTCAGAGGGGTGAGACTGTGTGACGGCACTGTTGCCGACGCTAAAGGCCCAATTTTAGGCTAGGGTTAAACAAACGCATTTTTTGCAGCGAACGTCAAAAAGTGCGTCCGAACGCATTGAGGTGTTTTTTCACAGAAAGTGTGTAGCGCTCACTCCCGGAGGAGCCGCTGAAAATGAACCACGGGTCAGTCTCCCCGCACTAGGGAATAAATATACTCAAACACAGTTGTGAGTTTTTATCATTTAAATAGTTTACTAAAATCTTAAGCAGATGTTGAAGCACGGTATTCACAAGTATTATTACAATATTTTCGTATAACGGTAAAACGCGCAGCGGAAAAGAAACGAAACACGAGGCTTCGTATTTCGGAAAATAAAATATTCGCGACCGAACATAAAAGAATGCAATTTCCCGATAGTTCAGAAAAAGGGACACGTAACGAAACCCCAAACATACAATCCCTTCGTATTACGGCAAACGCGCAGCGGAAAAAGAGAAAAATGTATTCGGAACGTATCTTTGTCTTTTAACCCCCGTTCCGATTCGTAAAAGGAAATGAGTCCTGTACAAGTTAAGTTCCAGAATGTGAGAAGCGTATCTGTGTGTGTGTGGTACCCGGGTACTGTTCAACTGGCCAGTGAATTTATTAAAGGAAGGTCTTCAACTAGTCAGTTGGGGCCCTGTAAACTTTAAAGAGAAAACAGCAGAGCGTCCTTTAATCATACAACAGCCTTGGAGGCCTCTCACCCATCCGATGACTGCTTTAGTCTCCGCTGACCCAGGACGTCTCTCCACCCGATTTTGACTGGGGATACTAGCGGCCCGATCCGTTGTCTGACTCCACACAGCTTATCCAGCTCACCGCCTGCTCTCCGTTCGATTCCTCCGGTCTGCAGCAATGCCTGGATTCCGGCGGGTCTTCTCCTCAGCTGGGGTGATCCTCTCTGCAATAACAGGTCTCTCTTGGTCTCCCTGGGCTCTCTCTGGGTCTCTGGCCTAGGCCCTCTCGTGATCTCATACAATGCGTCTCCTCTCTCCCCTTCCCTGGCGCGCTCTGGAACCTTCTCCACGAGGCAGAGGATGTAAGTCTCCAGTCCCCACCCACTTCCTGTCTTCTTGCAAAGCATGCCGGGCATTGTAGTCCCAATGTCCAGTATCTCTGATCGCGATAGTCTCCATCTTGTGGCCAAAAATAGGTACTGCCACAGCAAGATTTTTAGCACAGCGCTACAAGTGCTTAAACGGTCATACGATGCGCATTTTTGTGCGTGATTTTTTACGGATCCAAACCAGGAAACTTTGGGTGTCTGGACGTTATGTTGGCCAGACATGAGCAGCGTCTGACGTCTCCTAATCACGCACACACCGCTATGCGGACACAGCGCACTCTGTACGTCAGTACTAGCGGTTCAGCGTTCTCGAAAAAATGCGTTAATTTTCCACTTGCGTTGCGCGGCCGGACTTCGTATATTGGCCGTCATTGCATGTCATCTGCTGCTAGTGTGGCCGTGATTAAGTGCGCCTAAACGCACGTTAAAAGTGCGCTAGTCTGACCCCAGCCTTAAAGCACCTATTATTACTTTCATCCAAAGCCTGCATAAGTTTCACAATAATTTAGCCAAAAAAATCACTAAACTTTTTCTGCGTGTCCGAAAATGTCTCCTCTTTTCATACAGGCTGCCATCCCAAGCAGTTGTTTATGGATAGATTAAAGGAAAAGCATTGACCATCATTTGAAACATCATTTTTTTGTTTTTAAGTGTTTCAATACATCCTACAAATCCGCCACTTCACGGGCAGGTTATGGGGACCTCCTAGGCACGATATTTGAAGTAATTTTTTGTTTTTATTTTTAACCCTTATTTCATGGAAAACTCACTGTCCCTTTAAAAAAGTTTTTTTTTTAAAACTTTTTGTCCTTGTTTCCTGTCCCCCAGGGCACTACCCGGACCCCCATACACCTTTTATGGCAAATATCTAGCATATATGCCCTCTTGGAGGGCACTCTAAAAACCGAATTTTCAGCCCCATTGGCTTGTATTGAGTTCGAGTTCGGGTTCGGATTCAGATACAAACATTTGGAAAATTCGGGTTCGGATACGAACCCGAAACTCGGACGTGTTCGGCTCATCCCTAATAAGGACACACATTTGAGGCATTACTGAGAAGCAATCCAACATGAGTTAAAATCTTAAATAACCCCTGGACATACAATTCAAAGCTGAAAAACCTGTCAACTACAGTTTGCAGTAAAGATGATATTTTGAAATGTATTAGTCGGTGAATGCTACCTACATTCCATACAAAGAACAAATGCAACATAAGAGCCTGTTCTCAATCACAGCTGAAAGTTGTAATGCAGGTCACAGATGAGCAATACTGATATTGATAAGACACGGGTCTTATGGAACAGGAAAAAAAAAAACATACAAGTTAAAACAAATACTTGTAAATATTTGCCACACAAATGTGGAGAAAATCTAACACTTCTTAAACTGTGATGGCAACAATACCGTAAACCTGAAAGTGATTTTAATGTCAAAACATAATTCACATAATTCACAGACTGTTGGAGTGGATATCAGTGGCAATTGGGTCAAATAAAAATAAATATAAGGCGGGGCGTGGCCGGACGTTGCAGCGCGCGGTCGCATGTAGGGAGAGCTCCTGTGACCGGCGCTGAGTTTCTAATTCCAGCGGCTTTATTATTGCATCCCCGGGGCTGAAACTTCACCCACAGGTGGGTGATACTTCCTAGCACCCAGATGGTGCCACCTAAGGCGCAGCGGGCGCTAGAGCCGCTAAAATCAGCAAGAAAAGATCGGGTCCGTGAGCCCAAGATGGCGGATCTCCCTCCTCTGTTTCCTCCCCCACGCTGGAGGCAGCAGCTGCGGGGCCACCCTGCATGTCTGACATATCACCACCATCGGAAAGCAGACTTCATGCCATGCTGCAAGAACTTCGATCTACCATCCAAGCGGATCTTAAAGAGGCGCTGCAGGAGCTGAGACGCGATGTACAAGACCTGGGTGAGAGGACTGAATCTTTAGAATCTAAGACAGACGACTTATGCTTAGCCCATAATGACCTGGTGGACCGTCACATAGCTTTGCAAACAGCGCATGACACCATGGCAACGAAACTAGCCGATATGGAAGACCGCTCCCGGCGTAATAATATACGGATCCGGGGCATTCCAGAAGCAGTGGGCTCTGTTGATCTCCAGCCTTACATTATGGAACTTTTCCAGATCTTGGCACCTACATATTCATCGCAGGATTTCCTGATGGATCGAGCGCACAGATTGCTGCGTGCAAAAAACCTGCCGCCATCGGCCTCTAGAGATGTTTTAGTCCGGGTGCATTTTTTTCACGTTAAAGAAGCGTTAATGAGAGCGTCACCGAAATCTATGCCTCTACCGTCTCCGTTTGCCGAAGTTTCTTTTTATGCGGACCTGTCAACGGCTACTATGTCTAAGAGACGGGAATTTTCGTCCTTCACCAAAATTTTGCGTGACCACAACATGGCGTATCGTTGGGGATTTCCCACAAAGATCTTGTTATGGCGGGAGGGAGTCCTGCACGTCATTCCGGAGCCCACCACTGGCATGCGTCTGCTGACAGAATGGAAGGTGGTGGCTGAGTTTACTCCCCCCCGTGAGGAATCATCTTCGCCGCTGAAAGTCTCTCCGGAGTGGCACCGGGTTCGGCCTAAGTGAGATGATATGGTCCTGCATTTTTTAGCCTATGGGCGTGTTCTTTTGTTACACCGGGTGCTCTATCGTGGTATCGGGACTCATCCCCTTCGTGATTCGTCCCTTGGGTGGCGCCCTCTGGGGTTCTGTTCCTGCGACCGACTAGCCCCGAGGCTTTTTACTGGCCTGTATATTGGCGCAGTCACCTTCTCGGATGAAGTTGGGACTGTGTTTTTCCCCCGCTGGGGTTTTTTTCTTGAACGGGTTGCTTTTCCACTTATATCATTCTGCTGTGTTGATTGACCCCACTCAACTGCATTCATGGAATGCAGTTCTTTTTTTCTTTTCTGGTCTGTTGGGTTTTTTCTGTTTTTATTTTTCTTTTTATTTTATTTTTCTGGTTCGTCTTAGGTTTGTCTTGTATGTATTGTTTGTTTCATTGGTATGCACTGTAATATATCATTCTGGGCATTATTGTGCGTAGGGGAGTCCTCCCATCCTCCCACGGAAATTGTATGTCAGGACCGCTGTGAGTACCAGGGGGTTGGGGGCAAATAATGATGAGTAAACCTCAATTCCAAATTTACTCCTTAAATGTTCGAGGCTTGAATACTCCGTACAAACGACATGCTTTATTTCGTGATCTGCATAAGTCTCAACCAGCTATTGTATGTTTGCAAGAGACTCATTTTTGTAAGAGACGTCCGCCGTTTCTAAAATCGCGCATGTATACTGAGGCGTATCACTCCACTGCTCAGACGAAGTCTAAAGGTGTCTCGATTCTGTTCCACAGAGACTGGACCTTTGTGTGTTCGGCTCAGTATGTTGATCCGTTGGGCCGCCTTGTGATTCTTGTGGGCACGTTGAACGAATTACCAATTACTATTGCTAACCTATATCTCCCCAATGAAAACCCAATTTCTTATCTTCGGAAAGCTTATGGTAGAGTGAAAAAAATATCTAGTGGTACGTTTTTTCTATGTGGGGATTTTAACTGCACTACTGACCCTGACGTTGACACCCAATCAAGCCAACCCCGCTCCCAAACCCGCTCCCCCCCAGCCTCTAGTAAACAACTACGGGAATTCATGCATTCGTTTGAACTCTATGATACTTGGAGGATATGTCACCCTGCTACACGCGATTACACTTTTTTTTCTCATGTTCATTCCTCGTATAGTAGAATTGACTTGTGTTTGATTCATAGTTCGGCGTTGCCCCGCCTATTAGAGGCGACCATAGGCATTATCACGTCGTCTGACCATGCTCCACTTACGCTTACCTTTGAGGCGGCCTTTCCGCCAAGGGGTATGGGGAACTGGAGACTTAACGACTCGCTTATTGTTAATAGAAATGACGTGGCTAATACTATGCAACTCCTTCAGGAGTATTTCACGGCGAACATGACTGAGGATGTTGCGACATCGTCGGTTTGGTTGGCACACAAGGCTGTTCTGCGAGGACATTTTATTCAGAAAGGAGCGCAGAGGAAGAGACGTTTTAATGCTCAGACGTCTGCTCTTCTACGACGAATCACTGAATTGGAATCCCAGAATAAAACCGCTCCTGCCCCACATATTACTGCTCAGCTGACTTTACAGCGCCGCGAGTTGGATCACCTTATGCTCCAGGTCACGGCGCGCTCACTTAGAAGGCTAAACTATGCCCACTATACCCAAGGGAATAAACCGGGGAAATTGCTGGCGTCTAAATTGAAAGGGAAAAGAATGCAAACTAACATACTGTTCCTTTTGGATGCTAATAGTGTGAAGATTTATAACCCTGCCCTTATCACTGATGAATTCGCACGCTATTATGCCTCCTTGTATAACCTGGGACTAAACAATACTGTGCCGACCCCTGTATTAGACGAAATAGAGCTCTTTCTCCAGACGGCTAATCTCCCTTCTATAACTACCCCTCAGGCTACAGGTTTGCTGGCTACGTTTACAGAGGAGGAGGTACATAAGGCTATTAAGGCACTCCCAAAAAATAAAGCTCCAGGCCCCGACGGTTTTACGAATCTGTACTACCAGAAATTTGCTTCCTTTCTAGTCCCGATTCTTACCCTGGTTTTTAATGATATTAAGGATACCGGCATTATCCCTTCGGAGATGCTGCAAGCGACAATAGTCACCCTGCCTAAACCCGGTAGACCCCCGACACATTGTGCCAATTTCCGTCCCATCTCCCTGTTGAATGTAGATGCCAAGTTATATGCTAAATTGCTGGTAAATAGATTGGCCCCTTTACTTCCTTCTTTGATTGCGAATGAGCAGACTGGCTTTGTCCCGGGCCGCCAAACGTGTGACAACACCCGACGGTTTTATGATATACTCGACCTGGCCCATAGGACTAACATTTCTGGACTCCTGTTGGCATTAGATGCTGAAAAGGCATTTGATCGCCTGCACTGGGGGTATATGCGGACAGTGTTACTAAAGTTTGGCTTCCCAGAACAATTTATAAACAGCGTTATGGCCCTCTACTCAGATCCGTCGGCGAAAGTATTGGCTTCAGGGTTTCTATCCTCCGCTTTCCATATAACAAATGGCACCCGTCAGGGTTGCCCTTTATCCCCGTTAATATTCATTCTGGCCTTAGAACCCCTGGCGTTGCAGATTAAAACGGCTCCGGCTATTAAGGGCTTATCAACCCCGAATGGGGAACATAAATTGGCATTATTTGCGGACGACATACTGCTTTTTCTGACCACACCGGAGGCCTCGCTCCCTCCCCTGTTTAGCCTCCTCGATAATTTTGGCGCGATATCCTATTATAAAAATAACATGAGTAAAACGCAAGCTCTCCCCATAAATATTGCTGCTTCGTCCCTCAGCTCTCTGTGTAGTAAATACCCTTTTGACTGGCGTTCTACCTCTTTAAAATATCTGGGTATAGCCCTTTCTAAATCGCGGGGAACCATCCTTAAAGAAAATTTTACGCCACTCTTGACCGCTATTGAGGCGCAGCTCTCCAAATGGAGCACAATCGACTCATCTTGGCTGGGCCGTATGGCGGCCATGAAGATGTGTATTTTACCCCAAATTTTATATTATTTCAGGAATATTCCGGTTTTCATCCCGGCGCATTTATTGCTCCGGCTGCAAAAACGAATTCATGCACACATATGGAAGGGGAAGCCTCCTCGATTGTCGGCCTCCACGGTTACAATGCCGCGGCGTAATGGTGGGTTGGGGTTTCTGGATCTGCAATCTTATTACAAAGCAGCCTTACTAGCCCAACTGTTGTCATCAATGCATCAAAAAGAACCACCACTATGGCTGCAGCTGGAGAATGCCATGATTTTCCCGTACAGACTTCATGACCTGATGTGGCTCGCGTTTCTAACGAGGAATAGTACCACGGGTTTGTTGCCTATCTCGATGCTCTCCCTCATGGCATGGCGATTGTGGGGCCGTCAATTGGTAAGGCCTTACGATTTACTATGCCTTGCCCCCTTAAGGGTTCTGTGTCGCTTTATTCCCGATTTAACCTTAGACTCCTGGCTCAGGCGCGGCTTGACTCATGTATGGCAGCTCTTCACGCCACGCTCCCTGAAAACCTTCCCCGATTTGGTACAGGAGTTCGCCATCCCATCAAAGGAATGTTTCACATATCTTCGTGTGAAACATGCTTTGACCCAGAAAGGCCTTATCTCTTTCACCGATGTGAACCTCTCGGCTTTTCATAAATTGTGTACCGGACGAAAATGTCACTTGAAACCGCTGTCCTTTTGTTACAACAGCCTCCTAACTCCGACCCCGCCTAAAAAACTACCCTATATGGTTAAATGGGAAAAAGACTTCGCCTTAACACTTTCCATAGAAGATTGGTCATACGCCATGGAAACGATATATAAATATTCTAGAAGTACCAATTTACGAGAAGCCCATATCAAACTCCTGTGCAGATGGTATTTAACACCCACCCGGTTGGCCCATATTTCAGGGAACACCGGTCTCTGTTGGAGATGTCTTACCGGCACTGGCTCATTATTACAACAAAAAAAAAAATGTGGAGAACAGACTCTTTAGAGCAAAAATGAGAAAAATATATCCCCGTCGCCCAAGGCACCACAAGTGCGGTCCCAATCCGCACCAAATGAACAAAAAGGAGGGGAAAATCGGTGTTCGGCGTGTCCGCGTACGCGGTGTAGGGGAGATATCTAAAAGTAAATAGGGGTAGGCATACAATGATTCAAAGAAAAAGTACCATACAATATGAGTAGCTGTGTGGGATGACTCAAAGTTCGTCAAAATGATCTTTCCAGAGCCTCGTTAGGCTCGATCACCTCGCCTGTGGGTGTTTACGTGGCTCACCCAGTAGCTCACAGGGGTAGACCCGTCTCACAGCCTTGGTGTCCTTTCAGGATCCGGAGTTGTCCATAGGTTCTCCTATAGTCTCCAAAGTTTTCCTGTGGGATCCTGGATGTTCACAGGTCGTGGCTTATCTTAGCTTGTAGAAATCTGATATACCAATGTCTGCCACCAGAAGGTCTTTACTGGAAGATAAACTCTCTGCTAATTGTTTGAACTCCTCTTGTTTTTCACCATAAGGATACTGTGTATCAAACTTCACCAAAGCAAACTTGCTGTTTGGAATGACCTAGTGTGTCACCCCTCTCCTCTTAGATTGTAAACTCTCGAGCAGGGTCCTCTCTCCTACTGTTCGGTGTTGAACCTCTGGTTACCAGTGGAGGTGCTATTCCTGGGCGACCATCACTGGGCTCACCTTTGGCTGCGATTCCTATGGCTTCTGGAGGATCCCCCTGCTGGCTGCACGTGAGTCGGATTTGGGGGGTGCAGCGTTTGGATCGCTCGGCCTTTCGGGGGTTATTGCGTCTGGTGGTGCTAGTGGTGTAACGACGGGGTTGCTACAAACCCTGGTTGCTGCTCTTAGGCGCTGGCAGGATGGGTCGGAAGACGCAGCTAGAGGGAACGCTTCGCTGAGTGTGGCGGGACACGTCGTTCCTGGGAGAGCGGTACCTGTGGCTGTTGCTGCGCCTAGCTCTGCTGCTGTTGGGGTTCCCGCGTCTGCTTGCTCGTCTGGGGGCAGCGCCCGAACCTGTTTTGGCACAGGTTGGGTCAGCGGGAGATTTCCGAGGCTGGCGCAGTTTTGGTTTCGGGTCGGGGGGAATGACTGGGCCTGCAAGTTGATTGGGGCCTCAGCGGTGGGTGCTGTGGGGGTGTCTCCCGTCAGGGTTGGGGGTGCGGGCATCTCTTATGGGTCCTGCGAGTTGTCCCCAATGGGTTTGCAGTTCACTGCGGAGTTACGGGAGAAGATTTGGAGAAACGAATATGTGGATGTGCTTACACTACTTTCTGTGGATAGGGAGACGGTGGACCATCCCAAACGGCCTGACCCGTTCATGGAAGAGGAGGAGAAGGAGAAGTTGAAGGAAACGATTCCTCCCACTTTTGGAAATTGGCTACAGGGTGTCTTGGCTTATTGTGCTATCTGGTGCGAGCGGTTCCCGGAGCGCAGCGTTCCATTGTTTGAGTATATCGATCTAATTTTAAGCGTTGTATTGCATCTTTGCGTCATGACCCGAAGCAGTTCGCTCCGCATTCTTTTCGAATCGGCGCAGCGACGATGGTGGCGGAAGCTGGCGCGTCGGACAACATGATTCGGCGCTTGGGTAGGTGGCAATCGAATCGTTTTCGTTCCTATGTGCGCCCTAACCTCTTCTAATTACAGGTTCATCCCCGAAAACTGTTTGGATCATCGGCCACTCGTACATACACTGGGCAGCCAAGCGGGCTGCACAACGGCCGCTTGGCAGGAACCTGGGTTTTCCCACAGACTTGGCTAGGATCCAGTGGATTGGTATCAAGGGTTTACGTTGGGCCCAGGTTGTTGGAAAATGCGAGTCATTGGCTGGTCGAGCGGTTAGGGATGTGGTGTTAGTGGTGCATGCAGGGGGGAACGATCTGGGGTCTGTTCGTTCTGTAGACTTGATTAGGGAGATGAAACGTGACTTAGCCAGTTGCTTCACCATCTTCCGGGGTTTATCATTAGTGTTTTCGGAAATAGTTTCTCGCCGCCATTGGGAAGAATTTGCGGCCCCCGGGGCTATGGACAAGGCTCGGAAGAGGGTTAACAGGGAGAGCTCGAGATTTGATGGTGATCTGGGTGGAGTGTCGGTTAGGAATACGGAGCTAGAAGGGGACAATCGGAATGTCATTAGAGGGGATGGGGTCCATCTCACGGAAATTGGGTTGGACATTTTCCTGGTGGGTCTGATGTCTGGTGTGGAGGAGGCACTGTCTGCGGGGGGGCGCAGGGGCGGGCGCTAGGGCGGCCCCTGGCGTTGGCAGGTTACCCTGGACAGCAGTGCTTAAAGGACGGATTAGCCGCCTTCGGGTGAGGCTTGTGGGGAGACCAACCTCGCTTGCGGGGGGACGAGCTCTTGGTTGGATATTGGTGGAAATGCCTATTGCATGGGGCAATAGGGCAGGATTGTGATTAAGCACTGCGAGTTATGGTTGTATATGGTTTAATAAAGCTGTGGCCCATGCACATTCCAACTTACATATATGCGTGTCTTATTCATATTGGGTTATTGGGGTATGGGCTAGGAAGGTCTCAGGCCTAATCAGTCAAGAACCCCCTGGACCTTCAGGAAGGGGGACATGACTGATGGCCTGGGCCTGTAAATTAAGGAAGAATCTGGAAGAGTGTAGAATCCCTGGGGCCCCTCAGGAGGGGGGGCTGTACGGATGTCTGGGCCTGTCAGTCAGGGAGAAAGCTATGGTCTGGGCTATATATGCTGGTGATGGGTGCAGGGTTCTTCCTCTTGTTCCTGCCAGCGTGAGAAGTACATCAAGGTGAGACCCGCCCACCCACCCTTGGATTTCATCCCATCGTGTCAC
The DNA here is from genome assembly GCA_009667805.1 of Leptobrachium leishanense. Lineage (NCBI taxonomy): Eukaryota > Metazoa > Chordata > Amphibia > Anura > Megophryidae > Leptobrachium > Leptobrachium leishanense. Next base: position 237,069,721 of record CM019066.1, read on the forward strand.
AGCTGAAGATTGGCGGGTTTCCCTGGACAGCAGTGCTTAAAGGACGGATTAGCTGCCTTCGGGTGAGGCTTGTGGGGAGACGAACCTCGCTTGCCTAATCAGTCATGCTACGCGGACATGGCACACTCTGCGTGTCTTAGTGGTTTTTACGTTCTTGCCTAACTTGCGTCCTTTGCCACGTGCGTTGTGCGAGCGCAGTTAGGTGCGCACGTACTTCGTGTGTGTGGGTCTCTATTGATCATGATTCTATGCTACGACGGACGTTAAACTGTGCGGTGACACGGACGTGATCACTACGACACCGGCCTTATATCTCCTGGGAGGGTGTAAGTTGGTTGTTGTCATAAGAGCAGGAGGATAGGACCTGTCAGGATGGGGTACATTTTACATATCTAACGCGGCTGCGCGCGCACCCATCACATCATTTTACTCAGCCCTCCCATGGCCGGATGGGACGGCGATGGACGCATTAATATATAAAGATATTCTCGGATACGACATTGAAAAGCAAATATGTGAACACTGATTCTGGGCTGGCAACAATAGACTGCCCTCAGGGCAGGCTTAACACCTAGTATATATATATAAATTATATTTCGATAGGCCGTCTTAATCCAGTTGCCAAAATCACGAGTATAGCAGTAGGGAGTGATACCTTTTTTATTGGACTAACGTTACATTTAAAAGTCAAGCTTTCGAGAGGATTCCTCTCTTCCTCAGGTCTGGAAGCTATAATGATCAGTTCCTAGAATTGATATATATATATATATATATACGTACCACTGGTTTCTGCACTTGGAAAACTGGTCCCAACGCCCGGTGCCGCACCTGGCCAATATCTTAAAAAAAATCTTTATTGAAAAAGGATTTGACGTTTCAGTCTGCTAACCGCAGACTTTCATCAGGAATAAAAAATACAATTACTCACCACCGGTGTGTGCCGTTCCCTCCAATCTCCAAACCAGGCAGACGCCGTCCCCTAAGGATGACGTCAATGTGACGGTCTCCACCCCGTGACCCATCACCATAGCAATATGATGCTATCCCCTCTACAGTAAAAAAAGAACCATTTAAAAGTGAATTAACTTGCAAAGGTAACTGAGATCCCTAGATACCCCTTCTTCTTAAAGGCCCAATTAATCTACCTCTCTAAAGGGCCACTTTACCAAAAAACAAAAAAGATCTCCTAAACCAGACATTACCGATGAACTATACAATGGAAGAATAGCACATTCAAGTGCCAAACAATGTTATGATCAAGAAATCTATAGTCTATTGTCACTCTCAAAAGAACCCAACAAATTTAGAAGGTGGCAAGTATATATGGTGTCCATTTCTATATTCTCACTAATCCTCCATATGCCCATTAATCATATAATCAACAACAGATCCATGATTATAACCCTATATACTGACCAAATGACAAGAAATCCCATATATATATATACTGACCACTCCAAAACAAGGAGATATATTATTCCCAAAATCCTAGCGGGATATATACCATTAGACCTACCGTGACAAATCCCTATATATATATCAATTCCACAATAAATCATAACAGAATCCTAAATACACTACAGGGAGACATGTTAGAGGACTCTACATATATACAATAAACTGATTTGATATCAATCATCAACTCTATAAGAGAGGGGCACGTCCTCAATGAGGACGTGTCCCATAGGGATGTGCATTTCGGGTTTCGGAATTTTCACGAAATTTCCCGATTCGTGCATTCGGATTCGGACGATTTTCCGAAAATTTTCGGATCCGAAAACGGCAGATCCGAACAAATTTCCAAGCCGGAACGAAAACTTTTCGGAATTTTCGAATGGACTAGAAGTGTGTAAAACCGAAATTCATTTTCGTTCCATTCCTGATTTCGGTTCCATTTCAGTAATTTCGGACATCGTATTTTTCGGTTATATTGCTGATTCTGTAATTTTGTATCATTCCCGTCTCAATGTATCCTTCTTGTAAAACATGAGAAATCTCAATGTATCCTTCCAGGGAAACCAGAGAAATCTCAATGTATCCTTCCCGGGAAACCAGAGAAATCTCAATGTATCCTTCTTGTAAAACATAAGAAATCTCAATGTATCCTTCCGGGAAACCAGAGAAATCTCAATGTATCCTTCTTGTAAAACATGAGAAATCTCAATGGCAGAATTATTGTATCGGCAGAATTATCGTATCGACAGACATATCGGATCTGAAAAACCATTAGTTTACGTCAAAACGAATAGACACTTTGAAACGAGGAGAACAGACATTCCGAAAAACACGAAAATTTCCGAAATCACGATAAAAAAGTCGATACGAAAAACGAACCGAACCGAACCGAAACGGAAATTGCCCGAAACGAGACAAAACGAAAATTTATTTACAAAATCCGAACGAACCGACCTGAAAAATCGGTGCACAAGTCTAGTGTCCCACACGTCATCGGCAGTGAAGGGGATAAGGGCCAGGGCTCTGTAAAGCCAGTCATTAATGATGTAGAGGTTACGTCATTTGTCATCATGGGCTTAATAAAATCTTTATCACACTCCTTAGATTTAAACGTAATATTCCAGTATTTGTATGTCATGTACCTCTCCCGAAGGGCCTATGTGAGCATACAATTATTATTTTGTTATGTGACGGAACCGTTCTCTTCCACCTGTCCTGACTCTCCAGACACCCCTTTGTTGCGGTCAGCCCGGCTACTGGGAGTGCTGTCCTCAGCGCCTCGAGCAGCTTGACCCGCCTGCTTCTGTTTCTCTGCCCTGGAGCCGTTAGGAATTTCCAGAAGGCCGCTCTGTGCCTTCTGAGGTTGAATGTGTAGTGTAGCGTAGTTGAAGGAGACACCAGACACGGGTGTATGTTCCAACAGGATTCTCTCTGTCTGAGCTTTAATGAACAAAAACGCCACTACTTATGCTGAGATCCAACAGCCATAATTTACATAAATGATGCACATCGTCCTACTAAAATGCTAATTACATTATGTCAGATTTTTACAATAAACATTCCCCTTTCTTCATATCACACATCATTTACATAATATATTGTAAAGGAAATCAGTTAGGTTTTGGCTGAGACAATGATGACTCCCAACCTCTGAGACATGTAAACAGATAGCAGATGAACAAAGAGAAAACCCTTTTGCCTAATCACAAATTACTCAAACCTATTTTACAATCTATACGAAAGAAAGCATTTGAACTCGCTGCAGGTAGTATCTTTAATAAAAAACTAATTTTTACCTAAAGAAATATAAGTATTTTTAAAACTAAAGCTATGCCATTTACACTAAACTTAATTTAAACTAAAACCAAACAATGTAAAATATATTTAAAATCACACGATATAAATAAACATTAAGTCTCTTGGGGTTTGAAGCGTGGAGCGCCACGTCAGCTCCATGACATATGTCCCCCCTTCCAAAACGGCAGGGCAAGCTTAGATCCCAAACGGATCGCTTGCCACTGACGAGACTTCTCACTTTGTCCCTTTTCTGCACCATCCTCAAAGTTCCAGGGTGCTGGCGCACACACACACCATCATTGGGGTCTGATGGTCGCTGCAGGGTTGTGGGTCCATAGTCCCGGGGTAAGAGGCAAGACACCCCTCTTATCCAGTGCGTCATGCAACAGGCCACAGAGAAAAATTGTTCGGTAGTGGGCACACTGGGCCTCCTCCCCACATGTCTTTTTCTCCAGCATATTTCTGAAGCCCCGGGACCAGAACCCAGTCAGCATTTACAGTCCCCAGTCTCTTCTTCTGCTGATGCCCCCCTCCCAAACATTCAAAAGGGGCCCACCCCACAATCCCAAATGGATGCAATTCGTCCTGGGACCAGGAATTTGGTAGCCTCTCAGGATGGTCACTCACCGGATCTCCTGGTCTCTTGTGCAGGTGAGAAGAGGTTCCCTCTCTGGTAGCACGTTGGGTCATAGGGGTGGAGTGCTGGGGGGTCTCCATCTTCGTTGGGGACAAGGCACACTCTGATGCCAGCACAGCATCTATCCGTAGAATTTCTCCCAAATCCACTGGGAGCGCCGCAGGTTTCTCACTGTACAAAAATAGGTCCACAGGCTCCATAATCCATAATCGTTGTCCCCTCAAGTCGGCGATTCGGGCTACCTGAAATGGATCTCTCTTGCGCAGTGGGAAGGATCGCAGCCTCTTCACTGACAGCATGCTGGTTTTTAATCTTGGCGTTCAGCTGTACTTCTAGCTGTAAAGTCTTTGCTTTCAGTTTAATAACTGAAGCTTGCAGCTTGGCCTGTACCTGATGGTGTAGTACTGTCTGGAGCCTCTCATTTTCCAGCTGTTGCTGTGCAGTGTACAGCCTGCTTTCAGGGTGTAGCAACTGCTCACCTATACTATGGCGTTGCTCGGTCTCGGCATCAAGCTGCTCCTGAAGCGCTTGACATTTTTCTTCCCAGGCAGTGATAGAATCCTGGAGTTCAGCCTTTAGTTCTTGGCACTAACCCTCCAGCTATTGACATGACTTCTCGAGTAGCTGAGCCTTTGTTCGCTCCGCCTCTCTGTCTGCTCTCAGTTGCTCATTCAGCAGTCTGGCCTTTTTGAGATTCTCACCTACTCGCTCAGCGTTACTCTGCTCGTCTTTCAGCTTCTCTGTCAGCTCCATGATCTGGGATTCCAGGAGACACTTTTCCCCCATGGCTGCCTGGACTTTTAAAACGCCAATGGACATGGCCTCTTCTCGCTCCCGGGCAGCATTATCCTTGGCTTGCTCAGCAGCTGTAAGTAAGTCCTGTAAGCCAGTGATTTCCATCTCCAGGCGCTGTACATTCGCCTCCGTGGCATCTCTGGATAGTCTCACCTCATCCAGCTCTCTCTGGCCATCTTGCAGCTCATCCTGTAGCCGGTGCAATTGCAGGCCAGTCTCTTTCTCGCTCTGGGTGGCAGCTTCTAGTTGCCCTTTCAATGTCTCTACCTCCCTTCGAAACGGGTCACAAAATTTGCATTCTGCATCCAACACCACCCGTCCACCCCTCCGCTTCTTTTTAGCCTTACTTGCGGGTGGGTTGACTGTCACGGTTGGTGCGGAGGCATATTTGTTTGGGTCTTGGCGTTTGCAGAAGCCGATGCTTCCAAAATCCCTGGTCTCTGCCAATCCAAGTCTGTAGGCACCCTCTGGGTGTATAGTGTAGTTGCCAGCCAGTTCTCCTCTTGGCTACGAATGTCCCCTGGCTCAATCCAGCCTGGGACCTTGTATTTATTGTATTCCCCATGCAGGGGGTTAAAATCTTCCTGGTCCCTCACAGCTTCCCTTTCTGCAATAAACAGACCTCATTCCAAACACTCTGGAACAGGTCCATGCTAGGGTTTGGACCATATTCCTTGAGGCGTCTTTTTACCTCCTTGAGCATTTCCATCTCGCTCCTGGTTGCACCACACTTGTGCCTATGACCCTTACTTCAGTATTCGTTCCTTCCATGGCTCTCCAGCAGGTCCTTCAGGGTGTCCTGCTTGCAGGCTGCGTAGTTTGTCATCTCAGGGTGTCTTACTGTTGGAGAGCCTCTATCCACACCACTTGCCACCAGTGTGATGGAACCGTTCTCTTCCGCCTGTCCTGACTCTCCAGACACCCCTTCGTTGCGGTCAACCCGGCTACTGGGAGTGCTGTCCTCAGCGCCTCAAGCAGCTTGACCCGCCTGCTTCTGTTTCTCTGCCCTGGAGCCGTTAGGAATTTCCAGAAGGCCGCTCTGTGCCTTCTGAGGTTGAGTGTGTAGTGTAGCGTAGTTGAAGGATACACCAGACACGGCTGTATGTTCCAACAGGATTCTCTCTGTCTGAGCTTTAATGAACAAAAACGCCACAACTTATGCAGAGATCCAACAGCCACAATTTGCATAAATGACGCACATCGTCCTACTAAAATGCTAATTACATTATGTCAGATTTTTACAATAAACATTCCTCTTTCTTCATATCACACATCATTTACGTAATCTATTGTAAAGGAAATCAGTTAGGTTTTGGCTGAGACAATGGTGACTCCCAACCTCTGAGACATGTAAACAGATAGCAGATGAACAAAGAAAAAACCCTTTTGCCTAATCACAAATTACTCAAACCTATTTTACAATATATACGAAAGAAAGCATTTGAACTCGCTGCAGGTAGTATCTTTAATAAAAAACAAATTTTTACCTAAAGAAATATAAGTATTTTTAAAACTAAAGCTATGCCATTTACACTAAACTTAATTTAAACTAAAACCAAACAATGTAAAATATATTTAAAATCACACGATATAAATGAACATTAAGTCTCTTGGGGTTTGAAGCGTGGAGCGCCACGTCAGCTCCATGACATGTTAGATCTATAGTTTTGGTACAGGCTTGCTGCTTCTGCACTAGTAACACAACACAATGTTTCTATACATCCTACAAATCCGCCACTTCACGGGCAGGTTATGGGGACCTCCTAGGCACGATATTTGAATGAATTTTGCGTTTTTATTTTTAACCCTCATTTCATGGAATACTCCTTTAAAAATGACTTTTTTTTTACTTTTTGTCCTTGTTTCCTGTCCCCCAGGGCACTACCTGGACCCCCATACACCTTTTATGGCAAATATCTTGCATATATGCCCTCTTGCAGGGTACTCTAAAAACCAAACTTTTGAGTCCCATTGACTTGCATTAAGTTCGGTTCGTGTTCGAACTCGAACTTTTGAAATTGTTCGAATGAGAACCGGCTCATCCCTAATAGAATATAGAGATAGAATATAGAAATGGACACCATATATACTTGCCACCTTCTAGATTTGTTGTGTTCTTTTGAGAGTGACAATAGACTATAGATTTCTTGATAATAACATTGTTTGGCACTTGAATGTGCTATTCTTCCATTGTATAGTTCCATTGTATCAGTAATGTCTATTGCTAGGTTGTTTATGAGATCTTTTTTGTTTTTTGGTAAAGTGGCCCTTTAGAGTGGTAGATTAATTGGGCCTTTAAGAAAAAGGGGTATCTAGGGATCTCAGTTACCTTTGCAAGTTAATTCACTTTTAAATGGTTCTTTTTTACTGTAGAGGGGATAGCATCATATTGCTATGGTGATGGGTCACGGGGTGGAGACCGGCACATTGATGTCATCCTTAGGGGACGGCGTCTGCCTGGTGTGGAGATGGGAGGGGACGGCACACACCAGTGGTGAGTATCATTTGTGGTATTTAAATTTCTTTCTGTAATTGTATTTTTTATTCCTGATGAAAGTCTGCGGTTAGCAGACTGAAACGTCGAATCCTTGTCCAATAAATAATTTTTCTAAGAGACCCAGAGTGCCACCAGTGTATCTTTTACGCACGGATTGATATATATATATATATATATATTAGGGATGAGCAAATCGGTTCGATTCGAACATCGCCTGTTCGCATGTTTGCGAACTACGAACATTTCCGCGTGTTCGCCGCATGTTCGCCCACATTGCACTTTTCCACTGGCCTGAAGCTTGTAATTGGCTACAGCCTTGCACCTGACCACAGGCCAGGTGCAAGACAGGTTCAAGACTATGCCAATCACGGCTCAGAGTCCTGATTGGGCAAATTTTGCCCAATCATGGGCTCACAGAGCTAAGTCCCGCAGCACACTATATAAGGCTTCACACAGCCTTCAGCACGTGTTTGAGAGGAGATTGTTTTTGTGTTAGTGTGTGTTCTCGCTGCCAGTCTGCCACCAGCTATTGGGGGGGGGGTCTCATTTCTACAAAATATCTGGGAATTGTTCGAATCTTTGTGTTCTCACCGACCACTATTTTGGGGGTCTCATTTCTACAAAATATCTGGTAATTGTTCGAATCTTTGTTCTCACTGCCACCAGTAATTTTGGGGGTCAGTCATTTATACAAAATATCTGGGAATTGTTGTAATCTTTGTGTTCTCAATGCCACCCATCAGGGGGTCTCACTGACTTATAGGTGGTTTCTGGGAATTGTAAACTGTCTTCTCACTGCCAGCTATTAGGGGGTCCCACATACTTCTAGCAGATTTCTGTGAATTGTAATCTGTGTCTTGTCACTGTTGCCAGCTATCAGGGGGTCCTGTCAGGGTGTCTCACTGAGTTATACCAGAGTTCTGGAAATCTTTAATCTTTATACCAGAGTTGAATCAGAGTTCTGCAGCATATCTCCAATTTTTATAACAGAGTTGAATCAGAGTTCTGTATATCTTTACTCTATATATCACTCACCTGTAACGTCCTGCACCCCTTCTGGCAGAGGTGGGAGTTGCCAGTCATGATCTGGACATTCTGGCACATCTGGCACCCCCTCTGGCTTCTATGGATATTGCATCCAAGTTCTGGACATTTGGTTCACGTCCAAGCCTGGACCTCACCTGGACTCTAATTGTTCATGAAGTCATGTGCTATATAAGCAGGCATCGCCCTAAGAAGGGCGCTGCCTCATTTTGATATCCATGCTCTGTTTGAAATTCATTCTGATCCTAGCCTCCAGTTAATCCTTGTTCACGGTTTGATCCATGCTCTGTTTATTCTGGTATTCACTGTTATCCAAACCTTGAGTTGTTTCATGTTCTTGGTCTGATCCATGGTCTGTTTGGTCTGTATTCCTGTTTTGTTCAAGTCTCTATTATTTTTGTTCAAGCCTTAGTCTTTTGTTCATGCCTCTGTCTGATGTTCATGTTGTCTCTAGTGTTTAGAGCTCTCATGTTATGCTAGTTTATCTTGTCTGTCTTCAGGTCACGTACCGGTCAGGTATAGTCTGGTTTATTCCCCTGCCTAGTTCTGTTCATGTCTTTCTGCCTATAGTTACTCAGGTCCTTGGTTGTTTATCTGTCTATGTTTATCTAGTTTAGTATCTATTGTATATTTAGTTCAGGTTAGTCTCTGTTTGTTGTTTGTTTTCTGCTCAGGTTTTTAGTTTCATGTGTGTTATTCTGGTTCTTTCATGTTGTAAATAAATTCCTTGTTTTGTTTATACTATTATTATTATTATTATTATTCTTTATTTATAAAGCGCCAGCATATTCCGCAGCGCTGTACAAAAAGCACAGTATAGACAGGGTTACAATACATTGAACAACATTTGACAAACAGTACAGGAGGAGATGAGGGCCCTATTCCCGTAGGAACTCACAATCTAGGAGGGTTGGGGTTGGAAACAGGAGGAGAGGACTGTAAGGTGAGAGTGATTGATGGTTGCGTCAGTGAGTTGGGTGGTAGGCTTCCCTAAATAGGAATGTTTTAAGGGAGCGTTTGAAGGAAGAGAAGTTAGGGGAAAGTCTGACAGTACGAGGGAGAGCGTTCCAGAGAGTGGGGGCTGCGCGTGAGAAATCCTGCAGTCTATCATGGGAAGAGGTGATGCGGGGAGAGGCTAGGCGCAGGTCACTGTTTGACCTTAGGGAGCGGGCTGGGGTGTATTTGGTGATTAGTGAGGACAGGTAGTGGGGCGCTGAGTTAGTGAGGGTTTTGTAGGTAAGGATAAGGATTTTGAACTTAATTCTGCAGTGGATGGGGAGCCAGTGAAGGGACTCGCAGAGGGGAGCGGCAGAGACAGAGCGGCGGGTGAGGTGAATTAGCCTGGCGGAGGCGTTCAGGATGGATTGGAGAGGCGGGACAGAGGGAGGCCAGATAAGAGATTATTGCAATAGTCGAGTCGGGAGATTACCAGGGCGTGTATGAGTTGTTTTGTGGTGACAGCGGTAAGAAATGGCCGAATTCTGGAAATATTACGCAGTTGGTATCGGCAGGAGGAGGAAAGAGACTGGATGTGGGGGATGAAGGAAAGAGCAGAGTCAAGTGTAACTCCAAGACAGCGAACTTGGTTTGATGGGGAGATGGTGATACCCTCCACCGTGATAGAGAAGTCAGGAGGTGGGGAGGCATTGGAGGGAGGAATAAGTAGGAGCTCAGTCTTTGACATGTTGATCTTTAGGTGGTGGGAAGCCATCCAGGAGGAGATGCCAGATAAACAGTCACTGACTTTTGAAAGGACAGGGGGAGAGAGATCAGGGGTAGAGAGGTAGATCTGAGTGTCATCAGCGTAGAGGTGGTAATTAAAGCCAAAGCTGTTGATGATTTTGCCCAGGGAGGAGGTGTAGATGGAAAAGAGCAGAGGACCAAGGACAGAGCCTTGAGGTACACCAACAGATAGAGGCAATGAGGAGGAGGAGTTACCAGCAAAGGACACACAGAAGGACCTGTTGGATAAATAGGAGTCAACCCAAGCAAGTGCAGTGTCACCGAGACCCAGAGAGTTGAGGGTCTGTACACCGAGACCCAGAGAGTTGAGGGTCTGTAGAAGGAGGGGGTGGTCAACAGTGTCAAAAGCAGCCGAGAGGTCAAGCAGGATGAGAATAGAATAGTGGCTGTGTTTTTTAGCAGTTAGGAGGTCGTTGGTGACTTTGGTGAGGGCAGTTTCAGTTGAGTGTAGGGGACGGAAGCCAGATTGCAGGGGGTCAAGTAGGGAATTGGAGGACAGGAAGAGGGAGAGGCAGTTGAAGACTAGTTTTTCTAAGAGATTTGATGTGAAGGGAAGCAGGGATACAGGGCGGTAGTTGGATGGAGAGTTGGGGTCTAGGGATGGTTTCTTTAGTAAAGGGGTAACTAGTGCGTGTTTGAAGGAGGATGGAAAGGAGCCGGTGGAGAGAGATAGGTTAAAGATGTGTGTGAGAGCAGGGGTGAGGGAGGAGGAGAGGGGAGGAATTAGATGTGAGGGAATGGGGTCGAGCGGGCACGTGGTGAGATGTGAGGAGGACAATAAGGAATTGACTTCCTCCTCAGTGGCTGGGAGGAAGCGGCAGAGGGTGGCAGAGGGGACCTGTGGGAGTGGAGGTGGCAGATAACTATCTTGTGTTGGGATGTTGCTTCTGATAGTTAAATTTTTACTGAGGAAGTAGTCTGCCAGGTCTACTATTCATGGTTCATGTCTGTTGACTGCTCCAGTAGCTCACACTCATTCTGTGCCACGTCAGGTCAGGCCCCACGTTACATCACCATGTCAGAAAAACCAAAAAGGACAGGCAGATGCTCCCAGGCACAGATAAGAGGGCAAGCAGCCTCTGTGTCGGGAGGCTGTGCCTCTGGTCGTCGTGGATGTGGTGCATCCTCTGCAGGGGCATGCATGTCCTTTCTAACTGGTGCTGGCCATCTTAAGCAGCAGCAACATACAGAGGATTTGGTGGATTGGCTAACCAGGCCATCCTCATCCTCCCAGTCCTCTGCCAGCCAGGCTTGTAGTGCTTTACAGTCCACCTCAGCTGCCAATGCATCTAGTGCAGCCTCCATGTCCACAGCTACTCCTGCTGTAGCCTCACTATCACACATGGAGGAGTCAGCTGTATTGTTTGACTACAATGACAGTGACCTGCTGCTTGAGGATGCGCAGCAAGTACAGTACTCTGATTCAATCTCTGAGGTTGATGAAGGGAGTATATTCAACCTAGAGGAAGGGGGTGCCAGTGACACACAAATAACTGGCACTCATGTTGCCCAAGCAGCTGCAGCATACTGCCAAGTTGGCTCCACACTGCCAAGTTGGCTACGAGGAGATAGGGGTTGATGACAATGATGATGAGGTCACTGACTCCACCTGGGTGCCTGTTCGAACAGAGGAGTCAAGTGAGGAGGAGGAGGCACAACAAACACAAGGCACAAGGTCCTCTATGACCAACCATAGCACTAGCCAGTCCAAGGAATCATATGTCAGAGCTGCTCAGGTGCCGAACGCTGTTGTCTCAAAGCACACATCCAGGAACTCTGCTGTCTAGGAGTTCTTTAAGAAATGTGCAGCAGACCGCACCGTTGCGATTTGTAATCTGTGTCAGATGAGGCTCAAGCATGGGAAAGACACCAGACGCTTGGGTACCACGTGCTTGAGGTGACATATGACCACCTGCCACGCATTCCGTTGGCGCAAAACTTTGCATAGGTCCTCCTCATCTGTCTCTACCCCCACTATATGTCATTGACTCCAACCTCCACTGACAGGGATGATGCTACAGTAATGGATATACCAGGTCCTTCCTCACAATGTGACAGCATCCCATCAGCTGAAGATTTACGCAGTCAGATTACGTTGCCCCAGCTGCTGCAGCATAATAAAAAATATAGTCCCAACCACAGCATCTAAATGCCAGCTTACCAAAATTACTCGCCTTACAGCTGCTGCCTTTTCAGCTGGTGGACTCTGCTACCTTCTGGGAATTTCCTGAATGTGCTGTACCACAGTGGAAGGTTTCAAAACGCCATTACTTTTCACAGAAGGCCATTCCAGCAGTATACCAGCACTTAACAATGAAGTAAAAAAAGACCGACCTCCAGCGCTGCTGATAAAGGTGCACTAGTGTCACCACTTTTACTAGAAAAAACACAAAACACAAACGTTTCGGGGACGCAGCCCCTTCCTCAGTGTGCAGTGCCCTTTAACTGCCACTTCGCCAGAGACACAGAAGGAGGAGGAGGAGGAAGAGGGAGAGGGAGAGGTGGTGGTGGAGCAGACAGACCTCATACAAGTAGCTTTCTGGAGGCGTGGTGGATGAACAAGCTCCAGCACAGAGCCCCGTCTTGGATCCCTCCCAGCTGCAATCAGAGTTACCCAGTGTGCCGTGAAGGAAATGTAACGGCCCTGTCCATGCTTGCTGAACCACGTGTCTAAAGTCACATGCACCTTGCTGCTGACTGCCTTTCCCAATGACTCGATAACATGGTCTTCCACGTGCTGGTATAGTACAAAGAGAAAAAGGTTACTGGGGTCAGGTCTTCTATATGGCCTGAAAAGATAAATCAGAATTAATGCTGCAGCTGAAAAGGTTAATCCCCAAACGGCATCCAACCTTGGGGTAACAAAACTGTAACAATGAAGTAAAAAAAGACCGACCTCCAGCGCTGCTGATAAAGGTGCACTAGTGTCACCACTTTTACTAGAAAAAACACAAAACACAAATGTTTCTGGGACGCAGCCCCTTCCTCAGTGTGCAGTGCCCTAAACAACGATAGAAAGACAAACCCTTTATATACATAATATACAATAAAGGTAGAGCGAATCAGAACATTGGTATATACATGGAAGGAATTAATAAATGATTACATGCTGATATGCTTCGCGCGTTTTTTTGGGAGTCCAAAAGCATGTTCCCGATGCTCCCTATGTAAACACAGACCCACGCCGACTGAAATGTAAACATGGCGAGGGAGAGCCTCCTGCGCACGCGCCATCTGCGGTCATGCGGAGACACAGCCATTCGGCAACCAGCACACTGCAATCAATCAAATCGCGACACATCATCAAAAGAAAAAACAACAAACGTATAGCGAACAGACGCTTCAAGTTACATACGTATCTCAAAAGCGTACACAGAACACAGTTACCATGGTAACCAATACTGCTATACCGAGTAAGCATATTCTGAAAGAAAAAAACCATACCATCCAAACCTTGTAGTGAAGAGAATATACATAAACAAAAAAATGATTAAAACCATAACGATATGTAGGTCCACCAAACCTATTTCAGATATGGTACGATTTTTTATGAACAAAATAAGGGTATGGCCATGGGTGCCAGTATGGCGCCAGCATATGCTAATTTGTATATGACTACATTTGAAGATATATACATCTGGTCTAATAACCCTTTTTTGGAAAAAATATTTTGCTGGTTCTGCTATATTGATGATCGTTTCTTGATATGGCAGGGGACTAAACAGGAACTAACAATATGTAGGTCCACCAAACAATAGTGGACAAACATTTATCCTAGGAACAACATGGGCAGCAACAATTTACATAGCATAATAATGTAACCATATGGTTATATACATTCAGAATGACAGAATATACAGGTTTGGTGACGATTAATAATATAAAATAAAATAAAAAGCAGCTCACCTTATACTGCAGATGCCTCAGAGGATCCACCTAAAGGAACCAGTGCCACTCGAGCTTCTCATTGAGACCATGAGGGGCCACTGTGTCCAGCAGGTACATCCATTTCACCTCCCTCTGTAATAACAACCTGTCTCTATTACCTCCCCTTGTCAGAGGAGAAATCCTATCCAAAATTTGGTAGCGTAATTGCGACACATTGTGTCTCATTTCTCTAAAGTGTCTCGCCACCGGAAGATCAGATGTGGGTTTACGAATTGACATTTTATGTTCAGAAATACGGTCTTTGAAGGGTCTAGTGGATTTCCCCACATATCCCAGACCGCAAGGACATTTTAGTAAATTGGCAGGTAAAAAAACCTCGGAATTTAATACTCTTCCCAGATCGTGGATGCATACAAGTATCTCCCTTTATAATGCCGTTACAATGATTACATTGTAAACAAGAATAGGTGCCATGTACAGGAGTGGATAGAAATGTTTGTCTGGATTTAGGTTGAATATAAACTCTGACCACATGATTACGTATATTTTTATTTCTACGCATGGCAAACATAGGGGGATTAGGGAATAGATGGCCAACCTCCCTGTCACTTTGTAGAATACGCCAATTGGATCTAATGATCCTCTTTTTATCATTTGTAAGTGATGAATAAGTACTTACAAAGGGGATACGATCAAGTCTCCTCCGGGGAATATCGCTAAGGAGTTCTTCCCTGGTACCGCTGGAGGCTTTCTGTTGAGCTTGATTGAGTATCCGCCTGCTGTACCCCTTCTCACGAAACTTAGATTTCAAAGACTGGAGTCTAGAGTCAAATTTGGTCTCGTCACTAACAATACGTTTCACCCGTAACATCTGACAATATGGGATAGATGTCCTTTGTCCCAAAGGGTGAAAGCTGGAAAAATCAAGCAAACTGTTAGCATCAGTAGGCTTTGTATATAAATCAGTAGCTATTTTATCACACTCTTTATAGACTAAAACGTCTAAAAAATGTACTGATTGTTGATCAGATTCCATTGAAACGGTAATGTTGGAGTTCCTAGAATTCAAAAAGACCCCAAAGTCAAGAAGTTCCTGTTTAGTCCCCTGCCATATCAAGAAACGATCATCAATATAGCGGAACGAGCTAAATATTTTTTCCAAAAAAGGGTTATTAGACCAGATGTATCTATCTTCAAATGTAGTCATATATAAATTAGCATATGCTGGCGCCTTATTGGCACCCATGGCCGTACCCTTAATTTGTTCATAAAAATCGTACCATATCTGAAATAGATTTGGTGGACCTACATATCGTTATGGTTTTAATCCTTTTTTTGTTTATGTATATTCTTTTTACTACAAGGTTTGGATGGTATGTTTTTTTCTTTCAGAATATGCTTACTCGGTATAGCAGTATTGGTTACAATGGTAACTGTGTTCTGTGTATGCTTTTGACATATGTATGTAACTTGTAAAGTGAACAGACGCTTCGTTTGTTGTTTTTTCTTTTAATGATGTGTCGCGATTTGATTGATTGCAGTGTGCTGGTTGCCGAATGGCTGTGTCTCCGCATGACCGCAGATGGGATCTCGCGAGACTCCGGGGGCTGTTCCTGGAGCTGGCGCGTGCGCAGGAGGCTCTCCCTTGCCATGTTTACATTTCAGTCGGCGTGGGTCTGTGTTTACATAGGGAGCATCGGGAACATGCTTTTGGACTCCCAAAAAAACGCGCGAAGCATATCAGCAGGTAATCATTTATTAATTCCTTCCATTTGTATACCAATGTTCTGATTCACTCTACCTTTATTGTATATTATGTATATAAAGGGTTTGTCTTTCTATCGTTGTTTAGGGCACTGCACACTGAGGAAGGGGCTGCGTCCCAGAAATGTTTGTGTTTTGTGTTTTTTCTAGTTACATAGTTATATAGGCTGAAAAAAGACATGCGTCCATCGGGTTCAGCCTCTCCCACATAACCTACTGCTGTTGATCCAAAAGAAGGCAAAAAACCCAGTCTGAATGCTTGCCAATATGCAACATACTGGGAAAAAATTCCTTCTTGACCCCAGAATGGCAGTCAGATTTCTCCTTGGATCAAGAAGCTTTTACCCACATATTAAATATTATAACCCTTAATATTCTGTGTCTGCAGGAAGTCATCCAGTCGTTTTTTAAAAGTCTGTACAGACTCTGACCCAACCACCTCAACAGGCAGAGAATTCCACAGCTTTATTGTTCTCACCGTAAAATAACCCTTCCCATGCTTTAAGCTAAATTTTCTTTCTTCCAGTCTAAATGGATGACCCCTTGTCCTATGTATAGTCCTGTTAATGAATAGGTTATCAGACAATGGTTGATAATGGCCCCGTATATATTTATATAAGGTTATCAGATCCCCTCTAAGGCGCCTTTTCTCTAAACTAAACAGGTTTAAGCTTGTTAGTCTTTCCTCATAACTTAACCCTTCCATCCCCCTTATTAATTTAGTTGCCCGTCTCTGCACTTTTTCTAACGATATAATATCTTTTTTTAAGACAGGTGCCCAAAATTGCACGGCATATTCAAGGTGCGGCCTGACCATTGATTTATACAGAGGCAAAATTATGTTTTCATCCCGTGAGTGAACTCCCCTTTTAATGCATGCCAGTACTTTGCTGGCCTTGGCGGCTGCTGTTTGACATTGCACATTGTTACTTAGTTTGAAGTCTATGATTATTCCCAAATCCTTCTCCTGCTTGGATTTCCCTAACTCCGTACCATTTAGGGTATAAATTGCTTGTGTGTTCTTCACTCCAAAGTGCATAACTTTACATTTATCTAGATTAAATCTCATCTGCCATTTAAGTGCCCAGTCCCCCAATCTATCTAAATCCCTCTGCAGCGAAGTAACATCCTGCTCACATTGTATTACTTTTCCTAGCTTTGTGTCATCTGCAAACACTGATACATGACTTTCAATGCCTATCTCAAGGTCATTTTCTAAATAAATTGAATAGTATTGGTCCTATAACAGACCCCTGAGGGACACCACTTACCACTGGTGTCCATCTTGAAAATGTACCATTTATGACCACTCTCTGTACCCTATCTTTTAGCCAGTTTTCTATCCAAGAACAAGTATTTTCATCTAGACCATTTTTTCTTAATTTAAGTGGTAACCTTTTGTGTGGAACTGTGTCGAAAGCTTTGGCAAAATCTAAGTAAATCACATCCACTGCGACCCCCTGATCTATACTTCTACTTACTTCCTCATAGAACGTAATTAGGTTAGTCTGACATGATCTGTGTTTCATGAAACCATGCTGATTTTTGCCAATTACATTCTACCTCCCAATAAATTCCTGAATATTATCCCTTAGTAACCCCTCAAATACTTTCCCAGCCACAGATGTTAAGCTCACAGGTCTATAATTCCCAGGCACAAATTTTAAACCTTTCTTAAATATAGGGACCACGTCAGCTTTTCTCCAATCCTCTGGTACTATTCCTGAAAGAAAAGAATCTTGAAAGATTAAGAACAGAGGTTTACATATTTCAACACATAGCTCTCTTAGTACTCGCGGGTGAATTCCATCTGGCCCTGGGGCTTTATTAATATTCACATTGTTTAATTTGTGTAAAACCTTGTCCTGAGTCAACCAGTCACTTTGTATTAGTAAGTTTTTATTAATGAATTTCATGTCTCCTGTTATAGGTTTCTCTTTGATAAATACTGAAGAAAAATAATCATTTAAAATTTCTGCTTTATCCTGATCTTCAGTTAACAATAACCCTGACTCAGATTTTAGTGAACCTACATTTTCACTCTTGGGTTTTTTAGAATTTATGTACCTAAAGAATCTTTTAGGGTTGGTCTTGCTCTCTTTGGCTATTTCTTTTTCATTTTCTAGTTTAGCCCATCTAATCGCATTTTTACATGCTTTATTGGCTGCCCTATATGCTTTATAGGATGCCTCAGATTTATCAAATTTAAAAGCTTTAAATGCCTTCTTTTTATTTTTCATTTCCTTAGTTACCTTCCTACTAAGCCACATTGGTTTCAGTCTGTTTCTTTTATATTTATTAACCAGTGGAATATATTGTGACGTGTACTTTTCAAGTGTTAGTTTAAAGATATTCCACTTATCCTCAGTGTTTTTCCCGTGAAAGAGTTTCTGCCAGTCAATGACATTGAGAGCTTCCTTTATTTTAATAAAGTTGGCCTTTTTAAAATTATATATTTTAGCATGCCCCTTATGAATGTGTTTTTTTGAGTTTATTTCAAAAGTCACCATGTTATGGTCGCTATTTCCCAACTGTTCTTTTACATTAATATTTGAGAAAAGATCCACATTATTTGTTATAACCAGATCCAGACAGTTATCCTCTCTAGTTGGTGTTTCTACCAGTTGTGACATGAAGGTATCATTTAAAATGTTCAGGAACCGGATTCCCTTTGCTGAATTACTAGTCCCACTATCCCAATTTATGTCCGGGTAATTAAAATCTCCAATAATTAAAGTGCTACCATGATGTGCAGCCTTCCTAATTTGCTCTAACAGTTGTTCTTCCTCATCATTATCTATATTAGGTGGTTTATAGTGAAAGTGGTGACACTAGTGTACGTTTATCAGCAGCGCTGGAGGTCGGTCTTTTTTTACTTCATTGTTACAGTTTCGTTACCCCAAGGTTGGATGCCGTTTGGGGATGAACCTTTTCAGCTGCAGCATTATTTCTGATTTATCTTTTCAGGTCATATAGAAGACCTGACCCCAGTAACCTTTTTCTCTTTGTACTATACCAGCACGTGGAAGACAATGTTATCGAGTCATTGGGAAAGGCAGTCAGCAGCAAGGTGCATGTGACTTTAGACACGTGGTCCAGCAAGCATGGACAGGGCCGTTACATTTCCTTCACGGCACACTGGGTAACTCTGATTGCAGCTGGGAGGGATCCAAGATGGGGCTCTGTGCTGGAGCTTGTTCATCCACCACGCCTCCAAAAAGCTGCTTGTATGAGGTCTGTCTGCTCTACCACCACCTCTCCCTCCTCCTGCTTCTGTGTCTCTGGCGAAGTGGCAGTTAAACCGACGCCTGACAGGGTCTACGCAATGGCTCAAGCAAAAAGATGCCATGCTGTGGTTGAGCTGGTTTGTTTAGGGGACAAGAACCACACCCCGGGCCAGAAATTCTGTCAGCTCTGCAGGGGCAGGTGCAGAGATGGTTAACATGTCAGCTTGATCTGGGAATGGTCGTCTGTGATAATGGCAGCAACCTTCTCTCCATCCTACGCCTGGGTAAGTTGACGCATGTACCATGCCTCGCACACGGCCTAAATCTGGTGGTACAACGTTTCCTAACCAGATACCCAGGGCTGGCAGAGCTTCTCTGCCAGGCCAGAAAAGTCTGCAGCCACTTCAGATGGTCATTCCCAGCAAGTGTTCGCCTGGCAGAAATTCAAAGAGAATTCCACCTTCCCACAAACATAGAAACATAGAAACATAGAAAAATGTCGGCAGATAAGAACCTTTCGGCCCATCTAGTCTGCCCAATTACATGGATACTTAACCTGGATTTATCTTTTGTTTAGGATAGCCTTATGCCTATCCCATGCTTGCTTAAATTCAATTACTGTTTTGGCCTCTACCACTTCTACTGGAAGACTGTTCCATGTATCCACCACCCTCTCAGTAAAATAATGCTTCCTGATGTTACTTTTAAACCTTTGCCCCTCTAATCTAAGACTATGTCCTCTTGTTTTGCTATTTTGTTTCCTTTTAAATATACTCCCTTCCTCTACCTTGTGGATTCCCTTTACGTATTTAAATGTTTCTATCATATCTCCTCTGTCTCGTCTTTTTTCCAAGCTGTACATGTTAAGATCATTAAGCCTTTCCTGGTAACTTTTCTCCTTCAAGCCGTACACCATTTTAGTAGCCCTTCTCTGAACTCTCTCTAAGATGTCTATATCCTTCTGGAGATACGGTCTCCAGTACTGCACACAGTACTCCAAGTGAGGTCTCACCAGTGCTCTGTACAGTGGCATGAGCACTTCCCTTTTCCTACTGCTAATACCTCTCCCTACACAACCAAGCATTCTGCTAGCATTTCCTGCTGCTCTATTACAATGACTACTTACCCTTAGATCCTCTGAAATAATGACCCCTAAATCCTTTTCCTCAGATGTTGAGGTTAGGACTGTATCAAATATTCTATATTCAGCCCTTGGGTTTTTACGTCCCAGGTGCATTATCTTGCACTTATCCACATTAAAACTCAATTGCCACAACTCCGACCATTTTTTTAGTTTACCTAAATCATTTTTCATTTGGCTGATCCCTCCAGGAACATCAACCCTGTTGCAAATCTTTGTGTCATCAGCAAAAAGACATACTTTTCCATTAATACCTTCTGCAATATCACTAATAAAAATATTAAAGAGAATGGGTCCAAGTACTGACCCCTGAGGTACCCCACTGGTAACAAGACCTTGTGCCGAATAAACTCCATTTACCACAACCCTCTGTTGTCTGTCACTCAGTCACTACCTAATCCAGTCAACAATATTGGAATCTAAACTCAAAGATTGCAATTTATTGATAAGCCTTCTATGCGGAACAGTATCAAAAGCCTTACTGAAATCTAAATAAGCAATGTCTACTGCACCACTGTGTCTATTATTTTTGTTACCCAATCAAAAAAATCAATAAGATTAGTTTGGCATGATCTCCCTGAGGTAAACCCATGTTGTTTCTGATCCTGTAATCTATGTGTTTTTAGATGTTCAACAATCCTTTCCTTTAACATGGTTTCCATTAATTTCCCCACTACTGACGTAAGACTAACTGGCCTATAGTTCCCCGATTCCTCCCTACTACCCTTCTTGTAAATGGGCACAACATTTGCTAATTTCCAGTCTTCTGGGATGACTCCCGTTAACAAGGATTGGTTAAATAAATCTGTTAATGGTTTTGCTATTACATCACTGAGCTCTTTTAATAATTTACCGTCTGATCTGTGACATGCCCACCAGGTGGAACTCAACATTAGCAATGCTGCAACATCTGCACAAGCAGCAGAGGGCCATCAACGAGTACCTGTGTGAGTATGCACAAGGACAGGTCAACTTGATTCCCCCCCCCCCGCAGTTGTTGATGATCAAGGATGCATGCACTGTACTGCCACCATTTGAGGAGGCAACGAGGATGGTGAGCAGGGACAGTGCATGCATCAGTGACACAATTCATTTAGTGCCACTCTGCGGGGAATTATAGATGTGGCTCTAGAGGCAGAGCAGCGGGAGGAAGAGGAGGCCTTCCCTAGCTCTCAAGGCCCCAGTCTTTCCGCAGACAGCATTCCAGCTGGTCCTCCTCAGATCAGACAGGAGGAGGATGAGGAGGAGGAGGAATATTTAAATTGTGGGGGCATTGAAGGTGGGGATTCCTCAAGGGAGGGTTTTGTGTGCCCAGAAACCCAAGGACTAGTACGTGGCTGGGAGGAGGAAGTTCACGATGGGATCATCCTCATTGACCAGGAAGACTCGGAAGCTAATGCCACCTCCAACCTACGCTGCATGGGCTCCCTTATCCTGCAAAGCCTGGTAAAGGACCCCAGGATTCGTGCTATCAAGGAGAGGGATCATTACTGGTTGGCAACCCTTCTTGATCCACGATACAAGGGTAAAGTTGCAGAGCTCATCCTGCCCGCACAGAGGGGAAGCACAGGATGAAAAAACTTGAGGACGCTCTAAAGCAACACTTGTGTAACACCTTTCCAGGCACTGGTAGGTTACCAAGTGATGACACAGGTGCTTCTGAGGCTGTGGATGATCAGAGGAATAGTGGTGAAGGCCGGGCCGCTTGACTGATGCCTTTTTAAAAAAATTTAGTCCACGACGCCCAGGGATGTCAAATGTAGGCACCAATTACCAGCATGCTGGCTGGGTGGAGTAGAGGTAACATCACTGCTCTGCATGGAGAGAGCCTGTGGAGTCATGGGTTCGATCCGAGCGAGCAACCTCTCCAGTAAGTGTCCTTGGGCAAGACACCTAACAGTACATACTCGCCTGCCAGGACATACTTGAAAACGAGAGAAATCTCAATGTATCCTTCCTGGTAAAATCCTTTCTCAATCTTCACCGTATGGTGCAGGACTACCTAGGGGCAAGAGCAGACCTGAATACCTTTACAGCAGATGATCCACTGGCTTATTGGGTGTTGAGATTGGATCACTGGCCAGAATTTAGCCAATATGCTATGCAGCTACTAGGTTGCCCTTCATCCAGCGTGCTTTCTGAAAGGACGTTCAGTGTCGCTGGAGGTTTTGTCACAGACAAAAGAGTGCGTCTGTCCACCGACTCTGTAGACCGGCTGACATTTTATAAAAATGAATCAGTCCTGGATCAGCAGCTATCAATCCCCTGATGCTGACGTAACGGAATAGATCGGGGATCTCTTCTGCATTCACAAAACCTCCTCCAATGAACTCTTCCACAATACCACAAAGGGGTTACGGTGTGAAGGCACTTGCTGCCACCAAAGGCACAATATTTGGGTGCACTGACGAGGGTACCAGATTTATATCATTTTAATTTTTTGAACCGCAGGGTCCAACCCTGCACTCTTCCACAATGCCACAAAAGGGTTACAGTGTGAAAGCACTTGTTGTCACCAAAGGCACAATATTTGACTGCACTGACGCGTGTACCAGATTCATATCATTTTAATATTTGACCGCAGGGTCCAACCCTGCACTCTTCCACAATACCACAGAGGGGTTACGGTGTGACAGCACTGTTGCCGACACTAAAGGCCCAATTTTAAAGCACCTATTGTTACTTCCATCCAAAGCCTGCATAAGTTTCACCATAACTTAGCCAAAAAATCACTAAACTTGTTCTGCGTGTCCTAAAACGTCTCCTCTTTTCATGCAGACTGCCGCCCCAAGCAGTTGTTTATGAATAGATTAAAGGAAAACCGTTTACCGTCATTTGAAACGTCATTTTTTTGTTTTTAAATATTTCTATACATCCTACAAATCCGCCACTTCACGGGCAGGTTATGGGGACCTCCTAGGCACGATATTTGAAGGAATTTTTTGTTTTTATTTTTAACCCTTATTTCATGGAAAACTCATTGTCCCTTTAAAAAGTTTTTTTTAAAAAAAAAACTTTTTGTCCATGTTTCCTGTTCCCCAGGGCACTACCCGGACCCCCATACACCTTTTATGGCAAATATCTTGCATATATGACAAAAGACCTCTCTAACTTTGAGGTTGTTAGTCAGGACATTAACATTAAAAACCAAATCTTTAATATTAAATATATAACATATAACATAAACTTACGGAAGGTATACAAAACAACAATTTAACATAAAAGGCTAATTAAAACCAAAACAATAATGGTTATAATCACTTCTTGATTTTGTCGTGAAATACTTCTATGAGTGATTATATTTCGAAATGATGTTCGAAATGATGTTGTTTACCCTATATTAAATCATTTAGAAAGCTCCTATATAATTGTAGCATTCAATTCAAAAGAGCATACTTGATACAGGGTGCCCTTTATGGGACACTTATATGATCTCTTTCTTATATGATTCGATACCTTAATGTACACAGAATTCAGATGGATTAAATCATTGTGATAATATAAGGCAAAATGAGTTTCCTAATGTTTTATTAGATTAGAAGCGTTGTCACTACTTCTGCCTTAGGTATAGTGGTTAGCATATATTAGCATAATTGCTTAATTAATTGAACCAGGTCTCATTCGCCTTATTGTCGGACTTGAATAAATCATATATACCACAGAATTCTTTTTATGAGTCTTCTCATTCAAAAGGGTAGAGTAATAATGCTTATTGAGGATATGGTTCGGCTCAGCAAGCAATGCTGTGAACTTTAAAGTTTTAAATCACACCGCATTTATAAAATCGTTAGTTCATTCACAACGAAGACCTTAATTTTCTACAGGATTTAATTATCATTCCAAAGTTGCAACCACTTAGAAAAAAGGGGGGGTCGTAAAGCAGTTCGGATCACAACATTTATCATCCCATAGTATAGATTTTCTAAAGAATCCTTTCAGTAGAGTTTGATCACTCGTCTTATTAAGCTGATCAGTCTTAAATAGAACTAGGTATCACAAAATACTTAATTAATCACAGATCTTGGCACTCTAGGATTATATAGGTGATATTGTCAAAGTAATCGTTCAGTTTATAAATACTCGTCCGATGGTACGAATTCACAAAGGTTTACTCAATAGCTTATATAACTTTAAATTGTATCTATAGCTATTGTTACTTGATATTTCGTTACTTTGACAGTGATATATCCAGATTAAATACTGTAATCATTTGCGGATCTCCGATCATATGCATGCGATACTTATTACTTGTAGCATTATTAAAACATTGACTGTTTATCTTAAATTACTCTTGTAGAAAGGAGAAACTAGCGGATATAATGAATCATCAATTAAGGATTTGTTCAAGTCTCGGAAGAAATACTATTGTTCCGGATATCAATAAGCCACCAAAATTTCTGCTATATCAAGGAGATCATTCAATCATCATTTCGTTTTTAAATTCCCAACGATCAATAAATTTTTATCGATCAAAATATTCAATCATTTCTTGATATCTTATATTAAGATTTCGATCGTTCATTTAGCATCCGATCGTTCGATAATCATTTCCGATCGTTCGATTATTATTTCGTTTTTAAATTCTTAACGATCAAAGTATTCAATCATTCATTGATATCTTATGTTTAAGATTTCATTTAGCATCCGATCGTTCAATCATCATTTCCGATCGTTCGATTATCATTTCGTTTTTAAATTCTTAATGATCAGAGTATTCAATCATTCATTGATATCTTATATTAAGATTTCATTTAGCATCCGATCGTTCGATCATCATTTCCGATCGTTCGATTATCATTTTGTTTTTTAAAAGTCTTAACGATCAAAATATTCAATCATTCATTGATATCTTATATTAAGATTTCGATCATTCATTTAGCATCCGACGTGCGTTTCACATACGTGCTCCTCAGGAATGCTGTCTAATCTGGTATATCGGGGTTGCTTTTAAAAACCTCCGTTGATTTTTTTCATCATCACGTGACAAATTTCTCCAATCAGGTTTATTTTCTAAACTCGGTGGATTTATTTGGAGAATAATTGGTTTGCTTTAACACGTGTTTATTAACGCCAATAAGATTTCTTACTTACTATACTAGACAGTCACTTATCTGAGCATGTTGAAAGAACATTTTTATTTATAAATTCTTGCTTATTAGTTCTTTTCAAAAGCGGTGAACGGTTATACATATTTTGTTTATTTAGCAGGATTTCAAAACTTCTTTATATGTTCGTACTATAGTCATTAAAAATCCTTGACTTTTTCAAAGCATGCTACCATCTATCTCTGTTATGATCTTAGGCATACAATATTCATTCTTAAGCTTTAGAATTATTGTAATTAGTGAATTCAGTATTACATAAATCTTTATTTCAAATTTATTCATAAAAGTTTTTGTATTGTTTATTTAGAGAAATTTACAAAAATGGAGTGTAGTTAAATTCTTCATTGAGACCACTAGGAAACTGTGTTTTAAGTACATAAATCCATCTAGACTCTTTTCTTCTAAGTATTATATCAAAGTCACCTCTTCTTGGTCCTACTGTAATCGCCTCAATTGCTTGAAAACGTAAGCATTTTTTATCACCATTGTGAATGGCCCATACATGTCGAGATATAGGGGTTTCTGTTATGTTGATAACTGCATTTATGTGTTGTAGAATCCTCTTTTTAAACTGCTGGTATGTTTTTCCTACATATTGTTTCTTACAGACACAGGTAATTAGATATCTGACCTTCATAGTTCTACAAGTAATTGTTTCTTTTATGGGAAACATTTTTCCTGTAGTGGTACTTTTAAAGGATTCTGAATTTTCTACAAACGGACACGCTTTACAATGTCCACATCTCCGCATTCCTGGTTTTGGTTTTAACCAATGTGTTATTGGCTCATTTGTAGAAAAATGGCTGTGGACTAATATATCCTTCAAATTTGTAGATCTCCTTGCTGTAAAGGATGCTGATTTCGATATTACTCCAGAAATGTTCTCGTCTAACTGTAGGATCGGCCAATACTTCTGACATATGTCTTTAATTTCATTCCATCCATTATCAAAGGTTGCAATTAATCTTATTTGTTTTTCACTCATTATTTTCTTCTTTGGAATCAATAGTTGCTTTCTATCACATAAAAGGGCTTTTTTATATGCTCTTTTCAGGCATCGGTTAGGGTAGCCTTTCGAGCGGAACATTTCTCTAAGTCGATTTGCTTCTTCTTTAAAGTCATCCAAGTTACTACAGTTTCTCCGGGCTCTTAAATATTGCCCTATTGGTATCCCTAATTTCAAGGGGACTGGATGGAAACTTTCCCAATTTAATAAGCTATTAGTAGATGTCTCCTTTCTGTAGAGTTTTGTTGACAGAGTATCTTTATTTTTTTCTATCATTAACTCTAAGAATTGTATCCTATCCTTACTGTTAATCAGAGTTAAAGTTAGTCCAATATTGTTGATATTTAGTTCATTAAGCCATTCTTTTAAAAGGTCTTCAGAACCGAATGATTGAATATTTTGATCGTTAAGACTTTTAAAAAACGAAATGATAATCGAACGATCGGAAATGATGATCGAACGATCGGATGCTAAATGAAATCTTAATATAAGATATCAATGAATGATTGAATACTTTGATCGTTAAGAATTTAAAAACGAAATAATAATCGAACGATCGGAAATGATTATCGAACGATCGGATGCTAAATGAATGATCGAAATCTTAATATAAGATATCAAGAAATGATTGAATATTTTGATTGTTAAAAATTTATTGATCGTTGGGAATTTAAAAACGAAATGATGATTGAATGATCTCCTTGATATAGCAGAAATTTTGGTGGCTTATTGATATCCGGAACAATAGTATTTCTTCCGAGACTTGAACAAATCCTTAATTGATGATGATTCATTATATCCGCTAGTTTCTCCTTTGTTTGGGGTTAATAAGGGTAGAAATTAAGGTTCTTAAACAATGGAGACCAATGTTGCATGACCTCGGCTTACAAGAGTAATTTAAGATAAACAGTCAATGTTTTAATAATGCTACAAGTAATAAGTATCGCATGCATATGATCGGAGATCCGCAAATGATTACAGTATTTAATCTGGATATATCACTGTCAAAGTAACGAAATATCAAGTAACAATAGCTATAGATACAATTTAAAGTTATATAAGCTTTTGAGTAAACCTTTGTGAATTCGTACCATCGGACGAGTATTTATAAGCTGAACGATTACTTTGACAATATCAAAGAAATGTGGAGAACGAACACTTAGAGCAAAAATGAAAAATACGAAATATAACCCCGTCGCCCAAAGCACCACAAGTGCGGTCCCAATCCGCACCAAATAAACAAAAAAAGAGGAAAGTCGGTGTTCGGCGTGTCCGCATACGCGGTAGGGGGAAATATCTAATACTAAAACGAAATGAACATACAATGATTGTAAGAGGAGATAACATACAATATAGATAGCTGGGTTAGATGACTCGAAGTTCGTCAAAATGTTCCTAAAAAGGAAAAAAGAGTATAATAGTGAAGTCCAGTCATTAAAAAATGAGAAAATGAAGGGGGGAGATGGATCCACTCACACTTTCCAGAGCCTCGTTAGGCTCGATCACCTCGCCTGTGGGTGTTTACGTGGCTCACCCAGTAGCTCTCAGGGGTAGACCCGTCTCACAGCCTTGGTGTCCTTTCAGGATCCTGGGTCATCCACAGGTTCTCCAATATTTAGGTGCCAATGGTTCTCAACAACTCACTTATCTCAGGCCTTGGCATTCCTTTGGGGTCCTGGGTGTTCACAGGTCGTAACTTGTAATAACTTGTAGAAATCTACAAAACTCAATGAGTTAAGGCAGAGTTCTGTCCTATTAGTTAAACGTTTATTGGAACATAAAATAAAGGACATTGTTACCTGTTATTTTATTGTTTCTGTCCTTTATTTTATGTTCCAATAAACGTTTAAATAATAGGACAGAACTCTGCCTTAACTCATTGAGTTTTGTAGATTTCTACAAGTTATTACAAGTTACGACCTGTGAACACCCAGGACCCCAAAGGAATGCCAAGGCCTGAGATAAGTGAGTTGTTGAGAACCATTGGCACCTAAATATTGGAGAACCTGTGGATGACCCAGGATCCTGAAAGGACACCAAGGCTGTGAGACGGGTCTACCCCTGAGAGCTACTGGGTGAGCCACGTAAACACCCACAGGCGAGGTGATCGAGCCTAACGAGGCTCTGGAAAGTGTGAGTGGATCCATCTCCCCCCTTCATTTTCTCATTTTTTAATGACTGGACTTCACTATTATACTCTTTTTTCCTTTTTAGGAACATTTTGACGAACTTCGAGTCATCTAACCCAGCTATCTATATTGTATGTTATCTCCTCTTACAATCATTGTATGTTCATTTCGTTTTAGTATTAGATATTTCCCCCTACCGCGTATGCGGACACGCCGAACACCGACTTTCCTCTTACTTTGACAATATCACCTATATAATCCTAGAGTGCCAAGATCTGTGATTAATTAAGGATTTTGTGATACCTAGTTCTATTTAAGACTGATCAGCTTAATAAGACGAGTGATCAAACTCTACTGAAAGGATTCTTTAGAAAATCTATACTATGGGATGATAAATGTTGTGATCCGAACTGCTTTACGACCCCCCATTTTTTCTAAGTGGTTGCAACTTTGGAATGATAATTAAATCCTGTAGAAAATTAAGGTCTTCGTTGTGAATGAACTAACGATTTTATAAATGCGGTGTGATTTAAAACTTTAAAGTTCACAGCATTGCTTGCTGAGCCGAACCATATCCTCAATAAGCATTATTACTCTACCCTTTTGAATGAGAAGACTCATAAAAAGAATTCTGTGGTATATATGATTTATTCAAGTCCGACAATAAGGCGAATGAGACCTGGTTCAATTAATTAAGCAATTATGCTAATATATGCTAACCACTATACCTAAGGCAGAAGTAGTGACAACGCTTCTAATCTAATAAAACATTAGGAAACTCATTTTGCCTTATATTATCACAATGATTTAATCCATCTGAATTCTGTGTACATTAAGGTATCGAATCATATATGAAAGAGATCATATAAGTGTCCCATAAAGGGCACCCTGTATCAAGTATGCTCTTTTGAATTGAATGCTACAATTATATAGGAGCTTTCTAAATGATTTAATATAGGGTAAACAACATCATTTCGAACATCATTTCGAAATATAATCACTCATAGAAGTATTTCACAACAAAATCAAGAAGTGATTATAACCATTATTGTTTTGGTTTTAATTAGCCTTTTATGTTAAATTGTTGTTTCGTATACCTTCCGTAAGTTTATGTTATATGTTATATGCTATATGTTTAATATTAAAGATTTGGTTTTTAATGTTAATGTCCTGACTAACAACCTCAAAGTTAGAGAGGTCTTTTGTCTAAGAATTCAGGTTATTTCCCAAGTGGTTTTGGACTCTATATTCTAGAAGCTCCACTAAAGGTAGTCAATCCTTTTGACTACCTCTTTCCAATCTTGCATTTATGCCCTCTTGGAGGGCACTCTAAAAACCGAACTTTTGAGTCCCATTGACTTGCACTGAGTTTGGTTCGTGTTCGAACTCGAACCTTTGAAATTGTTCGAGTTCGAATGCGAACCGACCATGGGGGTGTTCGACTCATCCCTAATATATATATTACGAAGGAGAGCGCACAAAATATCACATTCAAAGAGAACAACAACGCAACTTTGTACATTTCTTACCCCCTTCAGGAGTTCAGCAGTTATTAACCCATTCAAGTCCCTTTGCAAGGTCTGACCCTAAGCTCTGTTTAAAAATGGTGGAAGTTAAGTCCGATAATAGTTGTAAAATCTCCCTACAGTAATCACAATTGTCCAGGGAGCTGTGGTGGTACTAAACTATTGTGATTTATCGTAGGGAGATTTTACAACAATTATCGGATTACGTTACATATTGTAAAGTGAGGAAAGACCCTACGGCAGATAGCTCCATTAAAATACAAAAGGTTCTACAGAGGGGCCTTCAAGAGTCATACATCTCAGAGGAGTTATTGAAATAGCTACTACCAGGCCCACCCTCGCACACCAGTATTGTACACCATAACGAAGGTACATAAAGACCCCATACATCCACCAGGATGCCCCATTGTGTTGGCAGTGGGGGGGGGTACTGGAACCACTAGCCAAGTCACTTGATTCTTTGTTTAAAATCCCAGTTCAATTGTTTGTAAGATACACATGAGCTACTACGGTAATTGCGATGCATCCAATTTCCGAAGGCCCTATTACTATCCTCACCTGTGATGTTAAAAGACTCTACACAGTAATCCCTAAGGAAGGGGGACTGGAATCCATGCAATATACCATAGCACAATCCACTCAATACAGCGGCCCTCCGGTGGAGTATGTTTTGGAACATTTACGTTTGATTCTAAGTTGCAACTACTTTAGGTTTGAGCTTAAGTGGCATATCCAGACCATGAGGACATCCATGGGTTCGTCTGTTGCACCCACGTACGCCAATTTGTACATGCACCACTTTGAGAAAGTATTATTATCCCTCTCTTTGGCGATACGTTGATTTTGTTTATACACGTTTCATTGATGACATTCTGATGATAGTTAACCAGGAGGTATAGCAGGTTGAGAACGTTATCTCACATATTCATTGGATACCCCTATCCAACTTACCTCAACATCCAGTCCATTTACGGTTGATTTCCTCGACGTCCGTATTTACCGTGACAAGGATCACTTACCATATACTCTGTATAGGAAACAACAGATCATAATATGATCCTACCGTCCAATAGTTCCCATCCTGCACACTTGAAAGAGTCTATGCCGTATACACAATTTTTGCGTGTGTATACAAACAATTCAGATCATTCCAAAATTGAACTTCAGATTAATGAAATGTAGGCTAAATTCAGTGGACGTGGATATTCGAGGTTCACATTACAGCGAGCACTAGACAAGTGTCAAAATATCGTAAAAGTACCAAAAAAGACAGCAGGCTTGGTGTTCACCACCACATTTTCGCTATACTCACGGGAAGTACAGAGAATTGTGCATCGGAATTGGCCAGTGATTTCTCGATGAGAGTCTTCCAAAGAGCACTAGAACGAAACCGATGAGTTATTGTCGTTCGAGGAATCTAAGAGATATGTTGGTCAAGACTGACTCTGTGCACTTATGACCAAGTGACAGCACAGCGCAATAACAGTTGGTATAGGTGCCTTGGCTATATGACTACCAGACACCCAGTTTAACCATCCACATAAAACACAATCCAACATCGGATTACGTGCATAACAGGCTATGTTATCTATAAGATCTTTTGCCCTTGTGGACTGTGCTATGTGGGTAAGACTGACACAACCCTACGAGAACGGATATGAGGGCATCGGTCCTCTATTAGAACAGCATATAGTGATAAGCCAGTGGCCAGACATTTTCTGGAGAAGGTGCATCAGTTACCAATGCTAAAATTTATGGCTACTGATCATTTCCCCCTGCGCAAAAGAGGTGGAGATCGGAGCAGTCTCCTGTTGCGCAAAGAAGCGTACTGGATTAGAGAATTGGATGACACCCTTTCTTCAAAAGGGTTAAAGTAAAGATTTTCTGGGTCTCCATTTTTATAGGATGCCTAATATTGTATTGTCTACTGGTTTCACATAGCATGTATTGGGAGGGTGCGTTTATTAGGTAGGATTACATATTTGGGTGCTTAACTTAATTTAGTACCTTCGATCTTTATCACATCTTGCTCGAGGACCACAGTTGGTCATAAGGGCTAGCCGGCATAGCAAATATGTTATACATACAAGCTGTGTGAAGCTGGCCCCCCCACAATAGGCACAAATAAAAAATACACTGTTTGGTTAGTGCTACTGTAACCGGAATCCACTTGGTTCACTCGGGACGAGGCCGGGCCGACACGAACAAGGATTGTCTGAACACGAGTCTCTTCAGGAAAGGCAAACTTTATTGTGATATCATAGATGCTCAGACAGGATTGAATCGCAAAGACTGAGCCCCGATTTCCCCGTGACATGAGGTTTTATACCCCAAATACATAATTAGGTACATCCCAATTAGCCCAACTCCCGTTGACACTATCCCACCCCACGTGGGTCCGTACCTCCCTTAATCTAATACAAAGACATTCCATTCATTGGTCATAAATTGGCAAGCTTCATTTTAGTTTGACAGAAAATGATTTGCTACTACGCTGGATCCTGCCTGTGCCCATCTCCCTTGGGCTTGTTTATTGTTTGCTTTAGATAAGGCCTGGTCTGCTTTTACGCTCTTCTTTGTCTCCACTACAGGCCTCTGTGACCTTGATGTATCCATCCCTCATCCTGTCTCTCCGTGCCAGCAACAGCCCGGATCTTCCCTATTTTAATTGCTTTTAATGCTGATCTAACACATTCCTAAGACTCTGTAAACTTCATTCTAATTCCAACTAATATCTATCTAGTTATACTCAAGTGAACCAATATTCTGAACAAGATGGCCGCCTGGCTCAGAATGGCGACCATCTCCTGGCCTGAATCGCCTTCACTACGTTGTGCTGTTTTGTGCCGCAAAATTAACATTTGTGCTGCTTTTATTTTTGAGATATTAGCAATTGTTTTTTTTGAGAAATGAGACTGAAAAAAGGTCACCAAAGGTCACGCAGCCCCCCTACAATATCCAAAAGTCACGAAAACTGGGCTTGTTGCTTTGTGATGCGTTTGTGCCGGTTTGGTTTCTGAGCAATTGTGCATTATATTTGATGAAACCCCGCCCACTTTGATGTTAAATGTTAAAAACAAACATACCATTAGTTTATGCTGATTTGTGCTGCAAAAATGAACGTTTGTGCCGGTTTAGTTTGGAAGATATTGGGCATTGTATTCAATAAAACCCCGCCCACTTTGCACCCAATGTTATTAAATTTTAGAAACAAACATACCATTAGTTTGTGCTGCATTTGTGTCACAATTATTATTTTTTTTAACCTCCCTGGTGGTATTCCCGAGTGTGGCTCGGGATTAAATTTCAATGCTGAAAGCAGTAACCCCAAGCCACACTCGGGTTGATACATACCTGTACCTGCCATCCCTCGCTGACCTCCCGCAATCGCATTCACCTCCATCTGATCGTTGCGTCTGGCTTCCTGGTTCCCTTCTTGCGAGAAGGGAACCAGGACACCGCGATCGAACAGAGGTGACTGCAGGAGGTCAGCGAGGGAGCGCAGGGACAGGTATGTACCGCTTTCACCATTGAAATTTAACCCCGAGCCACACTTGGGAATACCACAAGGGAGGTTAAAAATAAATAATTGTGACGCAAATGCAGCACAAACTAATGGTATGTTTGTTTTTAACATTTAACATCATGGGGTGCAAAGTGGGCGGGGATTGATTGAATACAATGCCCAATATCTTCCAAACCAAACCGGCACAAATGTTCATTTTTGCAGCACAAACGCAGCACAATTAAATGGTATGTTTGTTTTTAAAATTTGATAATGTGGGGTGAAAAGTGGGCGGGGTTTCATTAAAAATAATGCACAATAGCTTGGAAGCCAAACCGGCACAAACGTTCATTTCTGCGGCACAAATCCGCACAAATCTAGCACTAACCAACAAGCCCGGTTTCGTGACTTTTGGATGTTGTAAGGGGGCTGTGTGACCTTTGGTAACCTTTATTAAATGGTTAATAACTCAAAAAGAAAACCAGAGAGAACGGAGATTTGACGGCACAAACCAACAAGCCCGGTGTAGTGACTTTTGGGTGTTGTAGGGGGGCGGAGTGACCTTTTGGTGACCTTTATTCAGTCTCATTGTCTGGGAAAAAACAATTGCTAATATCTCAAATGAAAGCAGAACAAATGTTAATTTTGCGGCACAAACGTAGCACTAACAAACACAGTGGATTTTTTTTATTTGTGCCGATTGTAGGGGGGCCAGCTTCACACAGCTATACATACACCCTCATCTTGATAGGTAACCCAATTGTTGCTCTTCCACCGTGTCGTGTTATTTTGTTATGTATCCCATGATATGTTTCGTGCATAGGATGAATTGAACGTCCCTCCTTTTTGTTTTTACCTGTATTGCAACCAGCTATACTCATGGTGTTTATGTAAGACAACAAACGTTTAGCAAAATATTGTGGTAACAGTAGTCATGGTGGTGGTATTTTGAAGGTGGAGCTTTGCTCTGATGTCATTACGATCCAACGGCGTTTGGACGCACCGGCGCCATGGGTGAACGGGACCACGGTAATTAGTGAGTAACTTCCTTTCGTATATGTGTGTGTATATGTGATGATATATAGATATATAAATAGATATATATAGAAAAAAACAGATATGGAGAGCACTCAGTCCATAAATAGAAAAATTAATTGCCCAGGTGCTATCCTCAAAGGTAGATATAGAAAAAACAGGCATAGGAGCACACTGGGGCTTGTGAAAGAAATAAAAAGCTTTGGGCCCTATTACATTCTCTGCACAATTGCGCACGAAAAAAACCGTGGTATTACGATCCGAGTGCATTTTTTCATACTTCAAGATTTTGTGTGCGCAAATCCGAAGCGCAAAAATATGCTTAAAGTGACGTCGCGTGAGAAATCAGTGTGTGGACTGTTTTTTTAAGAATTTAAAGACCGTTCTTTCCATGTCCGCTAGATGGCAGCAGATAGCTATGTATGTACTCTAATTGACTCGTTGAAGGAAAAGGAATCCTCAGACCACCATCTGCTAACCTATAAGAAGGACCCTATAAGTAGTTAAATAACACCCCATGAATTATAATATTAATAGATAAATTAAGGTTTAAAATATAAGAAATAGTTTTAAGATAAATTGATAATCAGCAGTATTATAGGATTAAGGTTCACTTCAAGATGTTTGCAAATGTCTTTAGAAATGGCAAGGATACTGATGTTTGCAAATGTCTTTAGAATGACAATGATGCTGATGTTTGCAAGTTTCTCTGAAGTGATAAAAAAAGTGCTGATGTCTTAAGAAATGCTGATATCTCAAGAAATCACATGCCGAGGCCACGGGACTGTCTAGAAATGTGTCACCAGACCTGTATTGAAACTGGCCAATGAACTATGTTATGTTTTGAAATGTTAACCAATGAAATAAAAAAAGACAACGCCTTGACACAGGTATAAATATGTGTCAAGAACCGTTGGAAGGCAGAGAGAGATGCCAGACTAAAATACATGCGTGTGTATTCTTAACGGATTTCTCTCTCTCCCTGCGCAGAAGGAGAGTTAACTCAAGGTGTGCCTAAGACAGGGTCTTAGGGGTTAAGGACGGACAATTGGAGACCATTATTCTCTTCAATCTGGAGGCACTGCCGACATGAACGGTCACCCCTCGTCCTGGTGAGTATATTGTCTTGTCTGGACGAGGGCAATGACAACGTTTATCTCGAACTAAAGTTAGTTGTCCATGTCCTATAGTGTAAAAGGAAACGTTGCCAGGGGCCGTTTATTAAAAGGAAACGTTGCCAGGGGCCGTTTATTAAAAGGAAACGTTGCCAGGGGCCGTTTATTAAAAGAAAACGTTGCCAGGGGCCGTTTATTTAAAGATGGAGTGGGTCAGGGACCACACTCAATAGAAGGGACATTATATGTCCAATTGATCACACCTTGCGTTAACCCTCATAAAATGTATAGAGTATAAGAATATTAGCGTATAAGAATATTAGAGTGTTAAGATTCACTGTTGAACGATCTGTAAGGTAGGGCAGACTTTTTGCCCCATTGTATACTGATGGTACTGTGTATAGATATATGTATATATAAGAGCTGACTGGTTGGACATTGTTTGCTGTGAGGTGCATGTTGTATTAAGCAGAGGTGTTTGTTGGCCATTTGTGTGTTAGTTGCTGACTGATGGGGTGGATGATGTTGGTCATGTATGCAGTTACTAACCGGAGATATATATATTGTGAAGCTAGTTTTTATATACTATTGGATTGTGGTTTATAAATTTTTGTTTATGATGTGAAGGAATTATATAACTACAAAATAAAAAGCAAAAGATTAGAAGTTTGATTCTCGAGATTAGGGGAGGATTCACTAAATAAGTTTTTATTACTTATCCTTAAATTAGCTCATTTTTTGTTGATCCATGTAGCATAGAGATATATATATATATATAGTAAGAATTTAAGTTGTTTTTCTTTTCGAGCACTGTGAAGAGCCTCTCTTCTTTCTTTCTTTCTTTCTCTATTTTACCTGCCTGATTATTCAATTGTACAACTAACCATGGGTATTTAAAGTAGCAAGGTTAAAGAATATCCCTTACTGAAAATAGGAGAGTTTTGTAAAGATTATGTAGCACGAGTAGGGGGCACAGATTGCTATTTAATTAACCCATGGATAGATAATCTAGCGGGATGGACAGAAGCAGTGGGAGTTGTGATCCTTTCCTCAGACAGGGAGACCACAGCCCATTCTATATGGATATAGTGAAAGGATTATGTCTCGACGACACCGAGGCATGGCCCTATTATCAGGGAGACCCTCAGTGGGACATGCAGTATATGAAATTGGGGAGGGGGGGACAATGATTAATGGTGAAACAATGTAGAAGAGGGACCCCATTGTCCTCTGACAGCGCCAGACTGCATAAAATAGAACAGAGTATACCACGGAATAAACAAGAAATACCCCGTGTCAGCTGGGAACCACGACTCCCTCCGTCTTATAGACAATCCATATAACCGTCCCTTTACTGATACAGAGGTCTTGGGTGCGGTAGGGGCAATGGAGGATTTGAAACCTCCGGCCCCATCCACATCCAAAGACGGAAAAAAAAAAAAAAAAAAGAAGAGGAAGTAAAAGAGAAAATAGAAAAGAAAAAAGGCAGAAGAATATATACTGCCTTTCGTTATTATGGCCACTCGCATATAACAAAGGATCGCCATTAATAAGCCCTAAGATATGAGAATAACACCAACAAAACCCATTTTCCTATTTATGACCGTGGGGTATAAGTTATTTAAAAAGGCGATAGAAATAGAGGATATTAATAAGATTTTAAAACACTGTCCAAAACCAAGAGAAGCCCCATTAGGAGCTATTACATATTTAAAAAAGGCGTGTAATGGTCGCAATTTTACACAGGAAGATATGAAACTTATAATATTAACGGGGTATCTACCAAAACCTTTTCCACCCGCCCTTTAGCACTCGCCACCTCTGATGGTAAACCACTACTGTATCATGCGTTTACAATCATAGAGGACTGTCCGATTAGTCTACTAGGTAGGGATCTCTTAGGGAAATTAGAGGTCACATATACTCACGACTGGGGGGGTTAATTGTTGACTCGCCATCCTTACCCCTTTTTTTTCTTGAAAAACACCATTTTTTTATGACTATAGACACATTGCCCACTGAACTCTAAGGCTTAGACCAACTATGGTCCAATGGGCCCTATGACACTGGACTGGTTAGCTGCACTCCATATAAAGCCAGGCTACATGACAATTGTAACCCTGTGTATCAAAGGCAGTATCCTTTGTCCAAAGAGAAAGAGGACGGACTACATCCTATGATTGACCAGTTTCTACAGGATGGTATCCTGGAACCTGTAGTCTTCCCCTTCAGTACCCCTATTAACCCCGTGAACAAAGCTGACGGGACTGTCAGGTTCGTTCAAGACTTGCACGCAGTTAATTCCCTAGTGATTCTAATTGCGCCAATTGTCCCAGATGTCACGCCACTTCTGTCATCAATACCAGCGACACATACACATTTTTTTGTAATTGACCTGAAGAATGCATTTTTTTTTTTAGCATCCCTGTACACCCTGACACGGCACTACTTTTTGCATTTTCATTCGAAGGCACCCAATTTACATGGAAAAGGTTATCTCAGGGGTACGTTGACGCCCCGGTGGTCTACAGTAATGTACTGCAGGCCACTCTGAAATTCTGGCACCCCAGCCATGGTTCTGTCCTGCTGCAATACGTGGATGATCTCCTCGTATGCAGTCCATCAGAGGAGGCCTGCCGGGAGGATGGTAAATCACTTCTTAGGTGGTTACAGGAATTTGGGTACAAGGTTTCCCTTAAAAAAATGCAGTGGTGTCAAACGCAAGTTGAATATTTAGGGTTTGTTCTCAGACAGGGGGAACGGAGCATCAGTCAGAAGAGAGTCCAGTCTGTCACAGGCCTGGTCAACCCGAAAACTAAGAAGGACATGCTGTCATTCTTAGGCATGATAAACTATTGCAGACAGTGGATCCCTGACTGCTCCTACTACGATAACATTCTGAGACAAGCCACCCTGTTGGGTCAATCCAATGTGATAACGTGGTCTAATGAAATGTTAAATGCCTTTAAGGTTCTCAGAAATGCAATGATGATAAGCCCCGCGCTAGGCCTCCCTGATTATGTACTTTCATTTCATCTGTTTGCAAGGGACAATTGTAAAACCATGGCCGCGGTACTGACGCAAGAACATGGGGGCCGGTTGCGCCCCATAGCATTTTTTTCAAAGATTCTGCCAGTAACGGTACAAGGGATGCCGGCCTGTTTGCGTGCCCTGGCAGCATGTGCAATGGCCGTTAGTATGGCAAGCCAATACACATTAGGGTACGAACCTCACCTACCCACAACCCATGATGTTATATTTTTACTTAAGGGCATACATACACAGCACATGTCATCACAGCGCTTTAGTGGATATGAAGTCACACTGCTAAGCAACCCTGCACTGCACATAGAATACAGTTCAAGTGTCTCTGGTCCAGCACCAATCCTAAACGCTTTACTGGGTCTTAAGAATCCCTCAGATACAATCCCACTCGAACATGACTGTGCTCTCTCCATTGAGTCTGAAACTGCACCCCTCCCTGATCTTATGTCAACACCTGTTCCGGACGCAGATGTCGTCTTTGTTGACGGCTCCTGTACCCGCCCCAATGACAACACTTATCATGCAGGCTATGCAGTGGTTCAACTCCCTGACACTGTTCTAGAATCAGGGCCTGTACCCTACCAGTCTGCCCAGGCAGCAGAACTGATTGCATTAACACGAGCATGCAGGCTCTATGCGGGTAGACCTGTCACGATATACACTGACTCCAAATATGTTTATGGTGTGGTCCATGACCATGGGACGATATGGGAAAAGAGGGGATTTGTGGCCGCAGATGGCAAGAAGATTTCCCATTCGACCCTGGTCACGGACCTCCTAGCAAGCATTCTTATGCCCTCTCAGATAGCGGTGT
The DNA here is from genome assembly GCA_009667805.1 of Leptobrachium leishanense. Classification (NCBI taxonomy): domain Eukaryota; kingdom Metazoa; phylum Chordata; class Amphibia; order Anura; family Megophryidae; genus Leptobrachium; species Leptobrachium leishanense. The sequence continues at coordinate 237,108,989 of CM019066.1, forward strand.
TACATTTTAGAGCACACACCAGAGCCTCAGATCCTATTGCAAAAGGGAATCATCTGGCTGACCAAGCAGCTAAACGAGCAGCACAACAGGACATAGCTAAACTAGTAATACCGGGTTTTGCGACCTCCCACAATGGATGGGGACCAATTATTTTGTACTTTACAAAAATATGCAACCACAGAAGAGCTAAAGAATTGGAAATTGGTACTCCCCATCATTCTGGCTGAAATCAGAATGGCGGTTAATAGGAACACAGGCTATTCCCCCTTCGAGATACTTATGGGCAGATACTTTCCATTACCATGGTCTACAGGTAGACTAACAGTGGAGACAGGGGACTTAGGCAGCTGATCTCAACCCTCGAGACAACCAGAGACGAAGTTATATTTAAGTTCCCCTTTCTTTCAGACAAACCTACCTACCCATTTAATCCAGGAGACAAGGTGCTGGTAAAGCGGCTACAGAAAGAAAAAAGACCAGAGGATTTCGCCTATGGACCAGAGACCACGGTGGTAGCCGTAACCCGCACAGCTATACTGACAGAGGACAGCCCGGTCTGGATTCAACAAGGGACCCTCTCGAGTCAAGCGGATTCAACAAGGGACCCTCTCGAGTCAAGCGGATTCAACAAAGGACTCAACAAGAGACACTCACGAGGGCAGATAGCCCTGGCTTCCAACAAGGAGAAGATGACAACCAAGGATCCTTTTCGAAGAGTATGGAGACGCATGTGGGGGAAGAAAAAGACTGAAATAATACGTTTACCCCCCCCCTTCGGAACATATGTCACAACCCCTATTGTCCACACCCCCTACCAGAAAGAACCCCAACCCAAACCATCACTGTCTGGCCACTGTTGTTTTTTTTTATTGTCCACCATTACTGCAGTATGATACTGTACAAGGCAACTGTATATATATGTGTAACCGATGAGTACTGGGGACATAATTGTGATTATTGGGGCGCAGTGGGGTGGGACACGGACAATATGGGATATGGTACCTCTGATGCCGTAGTTAACAGATGGGGATATAAACCAGATAGCGCCGCACGACGACGCAGTTCCGAGGGACAAAGCCTATTAAATCGTATGACTTTGATTGGGAGAGGTGGGTGGCGGTGCTCAATCAGAAGCGGAGCTCAGACAGTACAATTTCAGATGTAAATGTTTGGCTAGAATGGGTAAAATTTAGTGCCCTAAACAATAACCGTACAAATTGTTATGTGTGTCTATATTGATGTTATAGGGGTACCAAGAGGGGTCCTGATGAATTTAAAGCAAGGGATCAGGTAAAGGCAGGGTTTGAGTCATTCCTAGCACCTCTTGTTACTATTAATAAGAATGTAGATTGGATTAACTATTTATATTATAACCAGCAGAGAATTGTTAATTATACTCGCGAAGCTTTACAGGGCCTCGCTGACCAACTACAATCCACATCCATTATGACGTTCCAGAACCGGATGGCTCTGGACATGATATTGGCTAAAAAAAAAAAAAAAAGGAGGTGTATGCAAAATGATAGAGGGGACAGGTACATGCTGTACCTACATCCCTGATAATGTAGGCCCAAATGGAAAGGTGACCCGCGCCATAAAAAAACTAACTGAGCTCTCCGAAGAAATGAAACGTAACTCTGGTATAGATAACCCTTGGGATCAATACTTCGGGTGGTTTAAAGGGTGGAGACAGGCCCTGATACAACTAGGCATTATACTATTGTTAATTGTTCTTTGTATTGCAGTAATAGTCTATTGCCTCATGCCCTGTCTGAAACGAATGATGGCCAAGGGTAACCCCACCACCATGATGTACAGTACACCTCTACCGCCCACTCCAAATGATTATGCAGAATATGTCCAACTCTGCCGAATAGCTAATAGGAAGTAAAATATACTGTAGGTTAGGAAGATAAATAGGCACTGGGAGACTGCCATGTGTTACCCGTTCCGTGGCAGGTACAGCCCCCCTGGTTCTATATTGATCCACATGGGTATTGAGGGTCTCGCTCCCCAACCCATACTAACTTACAGTAGATAGATGAAACAAAGAAAGAATCAAATAGTATGATCATACTATGATTCTAAGAGGGGATTGAAGGAAAAGGAATCCTCAGACCACCATCTGCTAACCTATAAGAAGGACCCTATAAGTAGTTAAATAACACCCCATGAATTATAATATTAATAGATAAATTAAGGTTTAAAATATAAGAAATAGTTTTAAGATAATCCTATAATACTGCTGATTATCAATTTAAGGTTCACTTCTCAAGATGTTTGCAAATGTCTTTGGAATGACAAGGATGCTGATGTTTGCAAATGTCTTTAGAATGACAATGATGCTGATGTTTGCAAGTTTCTCTGAAGTGCTAAAAAAAGTGCTGATGTCTTAAGAAATGCTGATATCTCAAGAAATCACATGCCGAGGCCACGGGACTGTCTAGAAATGTGTCACCAGACCTGTATTGAAACTGGCCAATGAACTATGTTATGTTTTGAAATGTTAACCAATGAAATAAAAAAAGACAACGCCTTGACACAGGTATAAATATGTGTCAAGAACCGTTGGAAGGCAGAGAGAGATGCCAGACTAAAATATATGCGTGTGTATTCTTAACGGATTTCTCTCTCTCCCTGCGCAGAAGGAGAGTTAACTCAAGGTGTGCCTAAGACAGGGTCTTAGGGGTTAAGGACGGACAATTGGAGACCATTATTCTCTTCACTCGTTTAGCCTTGTATGTACATATTATTATGCTTTTTCGTCCCTGATAATGCTTGGATGAATTGGCAGCTGGAATACGTGTTGATCATTCCAAGGGTTTTCCTTGTAGTACTTCAAACATGACTGTGTACGTGGGAAAAGGTTTTCATGGCCGAGTGTTAGAAAGGCATTGCAAATAACCACCACCTCCAGCATATGATGCAATTTCTTCTTTATAAACGGGATACACCGGTCTCCTGAGCTCTCCCGATTCCACCTTTATAATCAGAGTTGCCGTTGATGTTAGCGGGGGACCTGGAGGATACTGTCAACACCATTCCAGACAAATTCAACCATAACGCTGCTCTGTGATTCTATAACGGAGCTCTCTATCGTGTTGGTGGCAAATAAATCATATTGAGCAAAACCCCTGGTCTGCATAGCAGATGAATGGTGTCGCTCTCTGTGGCTTTTTCTTAGCATATAACGAGGCTAGGGAATAAGGTTTTGTCAGCAGAGGGACCTGCACAGGTGACCATACGGAGACACATACCAATGATATTGTTCCTATTGGCTTTGATGGGTTCTGCCCCCAGCCAACATGAATCTGAGCCATCACATCGTACCCACAATGGAGGAAGGACCTCAACTGGCTTCCCTTCCCCCAGCTGGGTCATGTTGGGATTATGTGTGAAGGAGTACTTGGAAAGCAGTTGTCTGGCTCTCATGGTTGGAACAGCCACAGGCTGGGATCTTTCTTGTAAAGAGAGATCAGACACACGGCTGCTATTCCCCTGGGATTCATCCAGGACGTCCTCCTCTAATGTGAAAGGTCTTTTCTCCAAGACAAAGGTCATCCACTCCAGAAAGTCTCCAGTGACTTGCACTGGTCAGCACCGACCACGTGAACTTGAAGATCATCTTGACAGAAAAAAGGGCCTGAAGATTTCCCATTCTTCACATCTTCATGAACACTGCTCAGCAATCGCGGTAAACCCACAGCTGCCCGGTGCCGCTCACTCCACATCCCGACAACTTCTCCCCAGTCAAACTGCGCGCGCTGGACCTGTCTGACAGTTTCTCACTTTAACCCTTTTTTGGACGTGTATTGCATTCTGTGATGTTGTTCTAGTATGGACTTGCACGAGTTGCATTTGAAAGGAATATTCTTTTCCTGGATGGAACTCTGCTGCATGTCACATTAAACAAGAATACCGTCATTCTCCAAGGAGGAGTTCTGAGGGTTCACCATATACTTTATTTTTTCACACATATAATCCGTTGTAGTGGGACTCGCACACCTGGCACATGTGCCGATATAGAGACCCACCTGAAATATTTCTTCCTAGAATGTACATCCAGGTTTATGACAGTGATTGTGTTTACATTTTAAGGTGCCTAGTATTAACGAGATGTTTCCCCTTCCCATGTTTTAAATGGTTAATTGAACAGATTGTATTTCATGCAGCCTTCTTGGCTATTAGTTTATACTGACAAGGCAATCGTTAAACTTTATACAGTGATCCTGTTAGTAGAAATGCCGCAGCTACCCCAAACGGGATACATCTGCACGCCGCTTTGCTCCCTCCTACGGACTGCGTACAGTATATATGCTGCAGCAATAAAACAAAACCACGCACAACTTCTCTATTGTTTGGTATGAGTAGAATGTGTAACTATATGTTGCTGCGCATTTTTTTCTTTGCGCTGGTGTATTTGGTTTCAGGCAGGACGTTCAGATTTGCCATTAACACCTGCTTTTCAAAGACGTTAAAATTATGCTGTGTGTTAAATTTTGCGCAAAGATTGTAATACCATGCGCACGAACGCATTTGCGCTCACAATGTTAAGTATAGGACACGCACAGTTCATCACGCTCGCACAGCTCCATCCGCGTTAAACATTAACGTGCATCATTTGCTCTGTAGTGGAAATAGGCTGGAAGATGGCCGCCATTATAATCCAGGCGACCATCTTGTTCAGAATATTGGTTCACTTGAAAATAATTAGGTAGTTTGTAGTTGAAACTAGAATCAGGCATACATAGAAATTTAGGAATGTGCTGAGATTAGCAGAAAAAACAATTAAAGCGCTGAGAAAGATCTCTGCTGTTCCAGGCACAGAGAAAGATACTCCAAGGTCGTTGGGGCCCGCAGAAATACAAAGAAGTATAGAGATCAGACCAGGTGCCATCTGTAACAAATAATTGAGGAAGCTAGGGAACCAGGCGCAGCCCTGAACAGTTGGAGTGACTAATCATGATTTGCTGTTACTAACACAAGGTTTGCTAATTTACGGCCAATTTAATGGAATGTCTTTGGTTAATACAAAGGGAGGTATTAACCCACGTGGGGTGGGATAGAGTCACCGGGAGGTGGGCTAATTGGGATGTACCTAATTATGTATTTGAGGTATAAAACCTCAGGACACTGTATAATCGATGCTCAGTCTTTGCGATTCAATCCTTCTGAGCATTCTGTGACGTCAAAATAAAAGTTTGCCTTTCCTGAAGAGACTCGTGTTCAGACAATCCTTGCTCGTGTCCGGTCCGGCCTCGTCCCGAGTGAACCAAGTGGATTCCGGTTACATTTCTGGGGGCTCGATAGCCGGGATACGGGCCCTTACCGGCATGGTAACGATTGCTGGACACTGTAGCGGTCGACTGCAGGTGCGAGTGATCCCGCTGGTTGGGCGTCTGTTGAAGGTGAGCCGACATCTGCAGGCGCCAAGCAGGATTTCCTGTACAGTGGACCTCGTCTCGTCCCAAACGGACCCCCGGCCCAGGTAGCTGGGACACCCCTGAGTCCGAGGAAACAGCGAACAGCGCTGGAAACAGTGAACAGCATATGTTTGTATGTCTAATGGAAATAATGGGAATACCGGTATAAAGGGAAACGTCCAACCGAAGTTGGATAAGGAGACCCGTGGCTACAGTCTCGTTAGCATACCGAACCCGCTGCCGAAAGCACGTTCAAGCAAAGGGGCCAGAGTGGCAAGTGCGTGTCTGGACTCGGGGGATCGGATGTTGACCAAGGGGTAGAGTCTGTATGTGAGGGAGAAGAGGCCGCGTGGAGTTGCACAGTCATAGTCAGTGTTTGTAAATAAAGCTTCACCATGTGGACAAAGGAAAGGCGGAGAGATTTCTGTGACCGGGCTTAGAGCCCTGTGTCAGTGCTAGTGTGCACATCGTGTAGTGAAGAGGTCTCATTGGGGCCAGCGGTAGCTGCAGAAATAGTGGTGCCGGGTGGGTAGAATTACTCATAGGCAAATTGGAATTGCAGACGGGAGTGTAGTTATAGAACGGGGTGCACATAGTCACAAGCAGTCAAGAGTTAGAGCTCAATTAACGGGGTATAAGGAGCCAAAAGGAGGGACGGAGTACCCTCGGCTAGTAGAAAGAGTTGAATTGTTTATGTTTTGTTTTGTACTGAAAGTATCTGGTACAGTATGGGTTGTGATTGATTGCTGAGACTGCTGTGAGTGAACGAGCGCCTACTCACATTGCGAGAAAGCAAACATGAGAGTGGACTCCCAAGGTACGTTTCCGGCTCAGGCGACTGCAGTCCGGCTACTGACGGAGGAAGCGGGTCAGATACATATGAATTGTTGACTGAAGTGCCAGACTGTAAATTCTAAGTGTTCTTGCTAAAGAGTAATATCTGCATTGTAAAAAAGTTGTTGCTTTTAGAAGTAACAATGGGTAGCGGATCATCCAAGCCAAGAAAGGTAAAGAAGGGTGAGACGCCCCTAGGGTATATGGTGCGGAATTTTGAAGCACTATATACAACACATGATTATGGTGTAAAATTAACTAAAGAAAAGTTAACAGGATTGTGTGCAATGGCGTGGCCACTGCTGGTTCCAGAGTGGCCAGAGCAGGGGTCAATGGACCCGGAGCTAATACAGAAAGTGCATTCCCAGGTCACCGGGAAGTGCGGACAGCCTGAGCAGTACCCGTATATAGATATATGGAAGTATTGTGTAAGGGATAAAAGTCATTTTATAATGATGGCGGGATGTAACAAGAAGCAGGTGCCCCCCAATAAAGAAAATAATAAAAAGAAAAGACGGGTGTTGGTAGAACAGCCGGAAGAGATTGATCCTCTGTCCCCGCCCTATTCATCACGTTATGGGGCAGCTAGAGAAGTTTTGGGTGCCGCGGCTGCGCGGGCAGAGGGGAGGAGGAGGGTGGCGGCTACTGCTCCACCGGCTCCCTCCACTCCGCCGGGCGGAGTTGCGGAAGAGGAAGAGGGGGCAGTGGGTGGAGGAGATAGAGAGGTCCCACCAGGAAAGATCGAAATGCCCGATGGGAGTATGTATAAATTGGTAGACCGAGAGGACAGTGATGATGGTGATGAGAGTGAAGGTGTAAAGCAAGGTGCTACCACTCGCGCAGCGAATAATGTATATAATCCCCGAGATTTATATCAACACAACCCTGGTAAGAGTAAAATGATGCCCCTACGGGAGGTGCCAGGTCCCTTATTGGAAAACGGAGTACCTGGGCCAGGGCAATACACATATCCCATTTACAACAACAGATTTGTTCAATTGGAAAACACATTCACCACTGTATTCCACTAATCCCGCGGCAGTGGCCAGTATAATAGAGTCAATTATGCTCACACATAACCCCACATGGGCAGATTGTCAGCAATTAATGCTGACAATGTTCACTACTGAGGAAAGAGCCCGAATAAATAGTAGCGCACGAAAAATGTTACTTGCCCAAGCTGTAGAGGATGTCAGAGCCCAGCCAGAAGCGTGGGCAGAGGAGCACTACCCCAAAACAGATCCCAAATGGCCGTACAACACTGCTGCAGGCATTGCCCACTTGCAGACGTACCGCGCAGCGGTAATAATGGGTGTTAAAGCGGGAGGGAAGAAGCCCACAAATATGGGAAAAATAGCGGATGTTGTGCAAGAATATAAAGAAACCCCAAGTGCATTTTTAGAAAGGTTACTAGATGCATACAGGATGTATAGTTCTATTGACCCTGAAGCAGCGGAGAATCACAGGTTAATTAATTCTTCCTTTGTGGGTCAGTCACAGAGAGACATATGGAATAAAATACAGAGACAAGATGGGTTTTTGGGTAAAGGTATTAGCGAATTGGTAGAAATTGCTAATAAAGTGTACTATAATCGGGATTTAGACGAAAAACGGGAGGAGATGAGGAGACAAAGAGGACATACAGGGGTGGTTGGATATATGAGAGGGAGAGGTGCCCCAGACAGAGGGAGAGCCAGGGGACGTGGAGGTAGAGGTAGGGGAGCCCCTAGGGCACCCCTGGGGCCCAATCAGTGCGCCTGGTGCCGGGGCGAAGGTCACTGGAAAAATGATTGCCAAGCATTTCTGGCTAAATTTGGTGTGCCGGGGGAAGCTGGGGAATCGGGAGGTCAGGCCTCTAATGGTCAGGTAACAAACGGCAGATATGAGAGAAATGATGGTGCCGGTGCAGGATTTGTTGGGTTGGCGGGAATGTCATTTGAGGGGCAAGGTACATATTGACACGGACCTGGGCCCATCCCGCTCGGTAATCACGAGCCCACGGTCACTATGAGAGTGGGAAATAAAGATGACATTTTTATGATTGACACTGGTGCCGAATATTCTGTTGTAACACAGCAAATTGCTCCCCCAATAGGAACTGAGGTTGATATCGTGGGAGCAATGGGGGTATCCGCAAAGTACCCCTTTCTTGCTTCACGAAAATGTAGTGTGGGTGGGCATAATGTTGAACATGAATTTTTGTATATGCCCGAATGTCCCATCCAGCTCCTGGGGTGGGATATCCTTTGCAAATTGCAAGCCCAAATTACATTTCTTCCCGGGGGTCACGCTAAATTTGACCTGCCTGAGAGTGGCAGCTCTGCATGGCAGCACAGCCCAGCCAGCTAGTGCATCCAACCCGCAAAAATTGCAGTAATTATGCCAAGAGAAGAAGAATGGCGTACAGCACCAACGCCGCTGATCGACCCGGACCCGTACACACTACTCCTGGGAATCCCTGGTGTGTGGGCCGAGGACAACCCGCCCGGACTAGCTGTAAATATTCCTCTGGTATACGTTGATTTAAAACCGGGGGAAGTGCATGTAGCTTTAAGACAATATCACATTCCACAGAAAGCCAAGCAAAATATCCAAACACATTTGCAGAGACTAAAAGATCACGGCATATTGAAATTCTGCATGTCACCTGTTGCCAGTACTGAAAGAGGGCACACAAGAGTACCGCCCGGTCCAAGATTTACGAGCGGTTAACGAGGCCACCATAACTTTATACCCTGTAGTCCCTAATCCATACAATTTGCTGGCATTAATTCCTGGAGATACAAAATATTACACGGTGCTTGATTTAAAAGCTGCGGGCTTCTGCCGCCCGTGGATCCCCAACTTCGCAGACATTGCTAAACCCCTCCATCAAGCCACCAAGGGGGGAGACCGTGACCCCTTTTTCTGGGAAGAAGAACAAACAGCAGCCTTTCTGAAATTAAAGACTCTGTTAATGGAAGCCCCTGCATTGGGATTGCCAGATCACAGCAAGCCCTTCCAGCTGTACGTGCATGAACACAATCAAACAGCTACAGGAGTGCTGATTCAAAGTTTCGACTCTTGGCTAAGGCCTGTGGCCCATCTATCCAAGCAACTTGATCCAGTGGCCTGCGGCCTACCCCCATGCCTGAAAGCTGTGGCAGCCACAGAAATGTTGATAGCAGAAGCAGACAAGCTGACCCTTGGACAAGTTCTTCATGTCAAGGTGCCCCATGCTGTCAAAGCCCTGCTCGACGTGAAAGGAAGCTACTGGTTCAGCAACAGCCGGATGACGAAGTACCAAGTTATGATGTGTGAGAATCCACGGGTTCATTTGGACCTCATCGCTACCTTGAACCCTGCTACTTTACTGCCTGACTGCGAAGAGGATCCAAATCATGAATGCCTCCAAGTCATGGAAGAAGTGTTCAGTAGCAGGCCAGATTTGAAAGACGTACCCCTTGACAAATACGATCTACAGCTATTCACTGATGGTAACAGTTATATGAATGATGGGAAGAAAGTCTCTGGCTATGCAGTTGTCTCAGCAGAAGAAATTATCGAAGCAAATCCATTACCAGGCCATACATCTGCACAACTGGCTGAAATAACAGCTTTAACCAGAGCTCTAGAAATCTCCGAAGGCAAAAGAGTAAATATCTACACTGATTCCAAGTACGCTTTCATGACAGTCCATGCACATGGTGCACTTTACAAAGAAAGAGGCCTACTTACTTCCTCAGGACAACAAATCAAGTATGCGGCTGAAATCGCGGCCCTCCTAGAAGCGGTATGGAAACCAAGCGCTGTCAGTATCATGCACTGTCGTGGCCACCAAAAGGGTCATGATGAAATTCCAAAAGGCAACAGGCGTGCTGACCAGGCCGCAAAAGCAGCTGCAAAACCACTGCTAACAATTGATCAAGCCAAAGTTCTGCTCTGCAAGCAAGAGCCTCAACCTCCCATGCCAAACTACGAGTTTTACATGAATTGGAGAAAATTTGAACCAAACGGCGAGTTTATTGAAATTATATTGCACAAATGGCGAGATGAGTATGAACTGTTAGAACTAAATCATGATTATATCCAATGGCTTTTTCCAACCCAGTTTCAAGGTCGAAATTTTTACTCTACTCCTCTGACTCCTCAAGAGACACGTCTAATGATTAACACCTCAGAAGTTCAGCAAAGACTACGCAGGGCATACAAAATGATGCTGAAATTCTTCGGCGTAAAATTAATGGGGGAGTATGGAGAAGAAGATACAGAAGTAACTGAAGTTGAACGAGCAGAAAATTTCGCCTCACGTTTTGAAAATCTAACAACCAACCCTCACAATAATCTAAGAATCACAGGAATATTGCGGAGTCTGGGAGAATTGGGAGCAGAAGAATACCAAGCCCCGTTGGTAAGGTTCTTCCTCAAGGAGATCCTTATCAGAAATAAGCTGCCAAAAATGAAGAAAAGTGCAATGGACTTTTTTATACCAGCAGTGCGAGATTCACAGGACAGACAAGATCTGCTGTTCTTCGCATGGCGATACTATTTCCCGAAAGAAGAATTTGTCTGGGGAAACCGTGGAGAATTGGCACGATACAAAGTAAAACCAGTGGTGGCTGCACTCCTACCGGCGCCACTGAGTGAATGGACACCTGTATATTCAGAGAAAGAGAAGAAATGGCTGTCAGAAGAACAAGGCGGATATGGAGAAGACGGATGGTTCCAGTTAGAGAATGGACAAATAGTTCTACCAGCAACACTGGCGCCTGAGATTGTAAGAACGCTCCACGCAAGTACCCATGGAGGAAGAGAAATGATGGAACAGCAATTGGAGCCACATTTCTACGTACCAGAACTGTCAGTAATCTGCAAAGCAATAGCCCAGCAGTGCGTGACATGCGCCAAGAATAATCCAAGAACGGGCCCGTCTCAACCTCCAGGAAAACAGTCAATCGGGCTGTCTCCAATGGCGTCATTACAGATAGATTTCACAGTATTGCCACCCTGCAAAGGATACAAATATTTACTGGTAATGGTGTGCACCCTAACAGGATGGGTGGAAGCTTTCCCAACAAGAACAGAAAAGACAGCGGAGGTGGTGAAAAGTCTGATGAAAGAAATAATACCGCGCTACGGATTGCCTCTCGAGATAGGGTCGGACAATGGCCCTGCATTCATACAGAACTGTTTACAACAACTTGCCTGCCTGTTGGGCATCACCTGGAAGCTACATACCGCCTACAGGCCCCAAAGCTTGGGAAAAGTCGAGAGAATGAACCGCACCCTAAAGACTTTGATGTCCAAATTGTGCCAAGAGATGTCGCTAGGCTGGTTGGATGTGCTCCCGATAGTCCTCTTGCACATTAGGTGCAGACCCACCCCCCAATTGAAGCTAAGTCCGTACGAACTTATGTTCGGGCGGCCTACCCCTCTGATTAATGGACTAAGGGGGGACCTTCAGGCATTAGGGGAAATTAAATTGAATGATCAGGTTGTACTGTTGGGTAAGGCAATGCAGAAATTGAATACCTGGGTGTGAGATAATGTACCTCACTTTTTGTACCCTCCACTGCATAAATATTGTCCAGGTGATTCAGTATGGGTAAAAGAGTGGAAAAATGATCCATTAGGCCCAAAATGGAGAGGTCCTTACTTTGTTCTGTTATCAACCCCTACAGCAGTAAAGGTTGCCGAGGTGGTTCCGTGGATACATCACTCCAGATTGAAGGTAGCTGCAGCCAATCCTGAGCCAGTATGGAAGGTCGTCCCCAACGAGACCAATCCACTGAGGCTAAAGCTATCAAAGACCACAGTCATGAGCCCCTGAGAGATTCGATTGAAAGCATCCAAGATACTCAACCCTTGGGTGTTCTGATGGATACAGTGAGATCCAATTATCCACCGATGGAAAATGCTGAGAGGGTTATTTTTAGGGGCCCGGCCCCGACCCGTGATCAACCGGAAATGTCTTTTGTTTTTGAAATTCCGGTGGGGAGGGATTGGGTTTATGTGACTGTGAAGAGAGTTGCCCAAGGGTTTTTGACAGTGGGGGCAATTCTGGTACTGATTTTGTTCTTGCACATCTGATTTATGGACTATCACGTGAAACATGCCCCAAGTGTCCAAGCACCACCAAAAATCGGAATGGCACACACCTGGTGATGGAGAACCGTACCATGTGGAGACAAAAGCGAGAGGCGTCATCTGGAACTAAGCTAAAAGGACACTTACTTGTGCAATTTAAATATGAGTATGCTAAAAAGTCTGGACAGACCACATGTTGGGTGTGTAGCAGACTGTACCCAGAGACAATTCATATACCATTCGCATCTGTCCCAATGAATTTGAGTATGTTTGCGTCAGAAAATGTTACAGTACAGACAGTTGATATGTCCAGAGAGAAACCAGAACCATTCAGTCCTGGGCATCCTATAATAGGACCAGTGTATCAACCAGAGTGGTGCTTTCAACTAGGCCCAGATAGAGAGATAAGTAACGAGGGTGGGGCGTGCAACTCAAGTCAGTTCAATTGGACATCGTATATTTACATATACAGAACAGGACTAAGGGCACATAACATATACATACGATGCAGGCTGTTCACTAAAGAGCAGGAAGAAGAGATTGCGAACGCAACCAATGGAAGGCAGGACATAGGGGACATGATGAGACGATTGAGACAGTTTGCAATAGCGATAACAAAGGGAACACTATATTCATCACCATTTATAGTGAAAGGAGGATATCAGGTGTGTTGTAAAGGAGTGTGCTACACATGGGTACCACATACAGTGACGGGAATGTGTTATTTGGCTAAGTTGATCCCGGTCCAGAAGGTAAGGGGGGAGGACACTAATTCAGATACAATACTTCACCCTAGGTACCCACTGGTGTTTGAGAGACAGAAGAGAGAGTTGTTTAAGAAAGCGGATCGAGTGTGGGCTTGGCTTCCAGCATGGACTGGATGGGGAAGAGAGTTGATGGCAAGAATGAACAGTTATGCCAGTTTGATGGATGAGATTTTGAATAAGACTAGTTGGGATATTCAGTTGTTGAATCTGGAAGTACGAGAGATCCGAAAGGTGCAAATGATACACAACATGGCACTGGAGCAGATCAGCGCAGCCTTGAATGGATTGTGTGAGATGACGATGCATGTTGCACATTCATCAAGAATGCTACACATGATGTCCCTGACTATTATCAGGTAATTCAAGATCACCAAGAAAAGGTAGCACAGTTGCAGGACACAGCAAGGAGGATCGCTGCTGAAGGCTGGAATCCACTTCGTGGGTTCGGAGCAATCGGAGATTGGTTTGGATCCATCCTGAGATTTATTTCACAGATTGGATCTATGATTCTGATGGTAGTGGTGATCTTGGTTGTAGGGGCACTACTGTATCGTATAGGGCTCTGCCTATGGCCACTATGCAAGAAAGCACTGACACCCACACAGACACAAAAGATACCACTGATCATCCCACAAGGTATGTTCCCGACGAAAACAGCCCCCCCGAATATGAGGAACTTGAGAATAAAGATAGTGAGGTGTAATGGCTACAAGTCTCAGGAGAAGAGCCTGAGGCTTGATCCAAGGGGGGAATGTAGTGGAAATAGGCTGGAAGATGGCCGCCATTATAATCCAGGCGACCATCTTGTTCAGAATATTGGTTCACTTGAAAATAATTAGGTAGTTTGTAGTTGAAACTAGAATCAGGCATACATAGAAATTTAGGAATGTGCTGAGATTAGCAGAAAAAACAATTAAAGCGCTGAGAAAGATCTCTGCTGTTCCAGGCACAGAGAAAGATACTCCAAGGTCGTTGGGACCCACAGAAATACAAAGAAGTATAGAGATCAGACCAGGTGCCATCTGTAACAAATAATTGAGGAAGCTAGGGAACCAGGCGCAGCCCGGAACAGTAGGAGTGACTAATCATGATTTGCTGTTACTAACACAAGGTTTGCTAATTTACTGCCAATTTAATGGAATGTCTTTGTATTAACCAAAGGGAGGTATTAACCCACGTGGGGTGGGATAGAGTCACCGGGAGGTGGGCTAATTGGGATGTACCTAATATATGTATTTGAGGTATAAAACCTCAGGACACTGTATAATCGATGCTCAGTCTTTGCGATTCAATCCTGTCTGAGCATTCTGTGACGTCACAATAAAAGTTTGCCTTTCCTTAAGAGACTCGTGTTCAGACAATCCTTGCTCGTGTCCGGTCCGGCCTCGTCCCGAGTGAACCAAGTGGATTCCGGTTACAGCGCGAACGTCGTAATACGACGTTCAGCGCAAATGGTTTTGCAGGCGTGCAAATGCGCTGCGCGGAGAATGTAATAGGGCCCTTTATTGGTTAAAAATCCGACGTTTCGATTCCTAAGAACCTTTATCAAGGAATAAAAGCAAGGCAATAAAGACAAGTTTAAATAGTATGACATTAAACTCACCCCCCAATCCTGTACACGCTGCGTTCGGAGGCACGCCACAGGGAGAGTGATCGGCGTGTCTGCTTCGGGCGTCTAGCGTGTGACGCCTGAGTGGGTACGTCCTTACAAGCGACGGCTGTGTCTGCTACCATAGCATAGGGGTTGCATGGTAACCTGTAAAGGCAAGCCATGCGCGCAATACAACGTGAGGCAGAAGGATTGGAACGGAGGAACATATGAGCTGCACATAAAGGATCCATGAGAGATGAACAAATTTAACATGGCATATACATATAAAAGAGGAAAATTGCAAAAGACCATTAGGCAATATGCTGCAGATAACAGAAAAACAGAGATGAAATACGTCCATGGCTTCAGTTTATGCCAATTTCTATTTGAACAACAAACCATACTTTCTCTATATGGTCCATCTATTATAACATACAGACGGTTTGTTGATGATATTTTTATCATTTGGCGAGGTGACCAACAATCCTTTCAGGCAATGGTCGAACATATCAATGCCTTACCTACACCCATTAAACTGGTGGCCACAACTAGCACCATGGAAATCAATTTCCTGGACGTCAAAATTACCCGAAATGGACAACATCTGGACTCCTCATTGTATCAAAAACCGACGGATAGGAACACAGTATTGAGGGCAGACAGTCATCATCCTCCTCACTTAAAGAAATCGTTACCTGTATCTCAGTATTTACGAGTCCATCGATACAACAGCCAACCGACTGTAAGGATCCTGCAAATTGAGGAAATGACCGCTAACTTCCTTCAAAGGGGAAATTCCCCTAATATTCTGGACAAAGCCTTACAACAAGATCAGATCAGATTTTGGACGCCCAAACAACTTTCCTCGAATCATGGTTCCGCTTACTTACCATCAGCATAGCAATTCTTTTGCCCATAAAATGCGCCAACATTGGCACATCTTTCAATACAATAATCAATTGCTACAACAATTCCATCAGCCACCGTTAATTAGTTACAAAATAACTCAGAATCTCAAGGACATCCTGGTTAAAACGGACCTTAAAGCTGCTTACGAACCAGCACGTAATTTCCAACGATTGGGATGCTTAAATGTATGGGATGCGTGACATGCCACCATATGCTCTCAGGAGCTTCTTTTGCACACCCCACCATGGGCCAGCGGTTCCAGATCTGGCACTGCATCACTTGTGCAACAGATCATGTTGTATACTTAATTACATGTCCATGCGGACTGGGATATGTAGGCAAAACAGACATCACTTTATGAGATAGGATTAGAGGACTTCACTCTGCAATCAACACTGCATTTCGTGACCAGCGCACAGACAAACCCGTTGCTAAGCACTTTCTTCAGATGGGACACCGCTTGCCCTCTCTAAAATTCATAGCCATCGATCATGTTCCTCTTTTAACTAGGGGAGGTAACCGTTCAACTCCTTCTGCAAAGAGAAACCTTTTGGATTAGCACTTTACGAACTGTAGCTCCCCATTTCTTAAATGAATATATTTCATATACTTCATTCTTAAATGAATGTTGAATAGGTTGCAGTCTTTACTGTTTTGGCTGTTTTTCTATATATTTTTTGCATTATCTTTCACTCATCCCAAATTCTTGCTTTCTCCTTTCTTTTTTCCCTTCTTTCTTCCCCTGTTCTCCTCTTCTTTTCCCCATTTTCTTCTTCTCCTTTTTTTTTCCTTTCTCTCCTTTTTTTCTTCTTTCTGTCTTTCAGCTTTTCTCGCTTTTTGCACTCATTTGCCCTTCATATACATTTGCACACGCATTCCTCTCGCACCTTACAGATTATATGATCATCTTTACTTCACCACACATCCCTTTCCCTCCATGCAGATTTTATCTGCCTTACTCAGCACCATTGGCATTTTGCGTTTTCAGTTTTTCATCAGACACCATCACTTGCTGGCATCCAGTTTTTTTTGCACTTTATTCACTGTCATTCTACACACTCATCCACTTTGATTCCACATGTTCAATTATCGTTTTTATTTTCCACATCTTCTCTTTATTTCACCATTTACTCCCCACCTTTTTGTGGCTTTGTCTAAATTGTCTTACTCATTTATTTTTTCTGCTATCATGTTCAGTATTTCATCTCTGTTTGTTTTTCTGATTCTGCAGCATATTGCCTAATGGTCTTTTGCAATTTTCCTCTTTTTTATATGTACAGTCAGGTCCAGAAATATTGGGACATCGACACAATTCTAACATCTTTTCCTCTATACACCACCACAATGGAGCTGGAATGAAACAAACATAATGTGCTTTAACTGCAGACTGTCAGCTTTAATTTGAGGGTATGTACATCCAACTCAGGTGAACGGTGTAGGACTTACAGCAGTTTGCAGTTGTGCCTCCCACTTGTTAAGGGACCAAAAGTAATGGGACAGAATAATAATCATAAATCAAACTTTCCCTTCTTAATACTTGGTTGCAAATCCTTTGCAGTCAATCACAGCCTGACGTCTGGAACGCATAGACATCACCAGATGCTGGGTTTCATCCCTGGTGATGCTCTGCCAGGCCTCTACTGCAACTGTCTTCAGTTCCTGCTTGTTCTTGGGGCATTTTCCCTTCAGTTTTGTCTTCAGCAAGTGAAATGCATGCTCAATTGGATTCAGATCAGGTGATTGACTTGGCCATTGCATAACATTCCACTTCTGTCCCTTCAAAAATTCTTTGGTTGCTTTTGCAGTATGCTTTGAGTCATTGTCCATCTGCACTGTGAAGCGCCGTCCAATGAGTTCTGCAGCATTTGGCTGAATGTGAGCAGATAATATTGGCCGAAACACTTCAGAATTCATCCTGCTGCTTTTGTCAGCAGTCACATCATCAATAAATACAAGAGAACCAGTTCCATTGGCAGCCATACATGCCCACGCCATGACACTACCACCACCATGCTTCACTGATGAACCTCATGCTGCTGAACTCATTGGACGGTGCTTCATAGATGGACAATGACTCAAAGCATACTGCAAAAGCAACCAAAGAGTTTTTGAAGGGACAGAAGTGGCATTGGGATACTGGTGGTGGTACAAATTTGGGCGCTGACTATCTTTTTGTGTGTTTGATTGGTATAGTAAATTCCCTCACTGGTCTTATAGCAGCCCAAATATGTCTCTCATGGAGTATAGAAGCAGGATTGGCAGCAATGTGGAAACCATGCTGGGTAGCACTTTTGTTACATCACAACTATAAGAGTACAAGGGGGATACTAATAAAAGACCCCTGGTAGAACTTGAAAGAAATTTAATTAAAGAGACTAAAATAAAATTGGAAATAGCGACTCTTGAGAAATATAGTGTAGTGCTCACTCCCGGAGGAGCCGCTGAATTTAAACCTCGGGTCAGTCTCCCCCGCACTAGGGAATAAATATACACCAGCACTGTTGTGGACTCTATAAGTTATATAGTTTACTGGTCTCAAATAAACTGGCATATATAAAGTAAGCACGGTATATATATATATATATATATATATATATATATATATATTTTACAGGAATTCGTAATGTGAGAAACGCGCAGCGGGAAAAATAGGAAAATTAACCCCTTCACTGCCGGAGTGTAAGTCCCGTACAGGTTGTGTCCCAAGAAGGTGTGCGTGTATGTGTGTGTTGGTACCTGGGTACTAGATTCGACTGGCCAGTGAATAGATTCAGTGTTTCTTCGACTAGTCACGTTGGGGCCCTGTAGATTTAAGCAAAACTTGCAGCGTGCTTTGTTAACTTTACTGTGGCCTGGAAGGCCTCTCACCCATCCGCCAGACAATCTGCTCCGCTGCCCGACCCAGGGACATCTCTCCGCTGATTTACGCTGGCACTCTGTGCCACCGGATCCGCTTTTCTTGCTTGTCCGTCTTTGCAACAAGATTCTCAGCTTACCGCCTGCACTCCCATTAGATCATCGCGGTCTCCTAACTCAGGGTCCAATCTGCAGCTCTGTGTCTGTGCAAACCTCTCAGCGGTGGATTACTAGGTCTCTGGCAAGTCACTGAAACCGATCTCCAGCATCCGCAAGGCAGTGCCTGATTCCAGCCTGGTCACAATCGCTCCTGTCTCACGTGCGTCTTGCTCTGTTCACCCCTCGGCGCGCTCTGGCTCTCCTCTGCACGAGGCTGCGGATGTGTCTCGGTTCTCTCCACCCACTTCCTGTTCCCGCCGCCAAGCATGCTGGAAGACGTAGTCCCATTGTCCAGTGTCTCTTACATTGCACTTGTCTCCCTCTGGTGGCCAAACTCGAGTAACACAGCAACAGTGTTTTATTCCAGCGCTACACTCTCCCCCTCCTAGAACTCTTGGGTATATATAGATAGGTTCAGCAGCTAACATACAATGGGTCATATATACGTCATCAAGTTTACTCATAGCAGACACTTCGGGCAACCTTCGCACTGTGGTGACAGCCTCTTCAGTGCTATGTCCTGGCGAGTCATAGGTGAGTCTCTGGGGCGGTCGGATAGAGCATTTTGGTTCTGGCTCAATCAGTTCCTCTTCAGGTGGAAGTACTACAGGTACGGGTTCAGTTCTTTTGTCCACAACTGGAACAGACATCTCTTCGGAGTATGATCCTTCCAGTGAAGGCATAGAACTATAATCATAGGATGCGTTTTCAGGAACTACAGGTATTTCAGAAGTTTCAGGAATTTCCAGTTGGAATTCAGGAGCCTCAGGCCTCAGGTTACTTTCCCATCGTTCGGGAACTGGAATGACCTTTCAGGCTCTGGTGAGCGCACCCAGTCCAGACAAAAACTTTCTTCCTCACTATCCCCTTCACTCTCTTCAACAACCCGTGTCTGCTGAGACCGAGTAACGGGAGTCAAACGTGGAGCAGGCGGGTTCGGCAGAGAAAGTTCATCTCCAACTGGTATCCTTACAGCCTCTCTCAAAGGTAGCAAATGATTCCGGTGCCAGTTTTTAAGAGGCCCAGCCTTTCCATCCAGTCGGATTTGGTAAACTGGCAGACCCGGCAGTTGCTTGCAGACAATGTAAACCTGAGCACTCCATCCATCCGCCAACTTATGCCTTGCAGAAGCACCCAAGTTCTTCAACAAAACCCTATCACCGGGTTGTAGATCCTGTATCCGAACTTTCAGGTCATAGTTCCGCTTATTCCTCTGTTCCCTGTTTCCGGAGGTCAAACGGGCCTGTTCAAACGCAGAGACCAGGTTCTTCCGAAGTCTATCCACATAATTTCTATGAGAGGCTACAGACGTCTGATCCAGAGATAGCCCAAATGCCAAATCAACCGGCAGTCGAGCTTCTCTTCCGAACATAAGACAGTACGGTGAGTATCCAGTAGCGTCACTCTCCGTACTGTTGTATGCATGTACTAGCGTAGCTATGTGACGACTCCAGCTCTGCTTCTCTCTGTTTGACAGTGTCCCCAACATATTTAGCAGCGTGCGATTGAACCTTTCGGGTTGAGCATCACCTTGAGGGTGATATGGTGTAGTTCGGGTCTTCTGAATTCCCAGCAGTTCCAGTAATTGCCCAACAAGCCGGCTCTCAAAGTCTCTACCCTGATCAGAGTGTATGTATGATCCTTGGTAGGCCATAGTGAGCAAAGAACTTTTCCATTAACACCTTCGCCACCGTAGGAGCACGTTTGTCTTTCGTGGAAAAAGCTTGGTTTTAACGTGTGAAATGATCAGTCACTACTAGAATATTTCCCTGCCCACTAGCATCCGGCTCTAAGCACAGGAAATCAATGGACACCAAATCCATGGGTCCTTGACTTTGTAGGTGGCTCATTGGAGCAATTCGGGTCGGTAGGGTCTTCCTCTGGATACATCTCAGATATGAGTGGCAATAACTTTCAACTTCAGATCTCATGCAAGGCCAATAGAACCTGTCTCGCACTAGCTTAAGAGTTCTCTCCGCACCCAAATGTCCATGTTCATCGTGTAACGACCGCAGCACATACTCTCTGTGTTTGGTGGGAAGGAACAACTGTTGGGTCTCTTCAGCATTGTTCGAGGGGCCGCTTCGGTAGACTACCCCATCCAACATCTTCAACCGTTCCCACTCTTTGTATACCAATCTGGCCCCTTCTGGGGAATTTGTCAGAAGAATCTCCCGTTGGTTCGCGTTTAGGGCCTTCACGGTCAACGCAATCAAAGGGTCTCTAGTCTGATCAGCTCTCAGGTCCTGTTTTGAAAAAGTAGGCAAACTTTCATCCCTCAGCTGCGTAGGATTACAATAGAACTCTGGAAGAGCCACAGCCATAACTCCTATGGCTTCTGCTTCAATCCCTCCCTTGACCCGGCGATCTGCTCCTTGACATAAAGCTTGCACCCCATCTGGAGTTAACGGAGTCCATTCTGTAGTGTAGGGTCTTCTCGACAAAGCATCGGCATCTCGATTATTCACCCCAGGGCGATACTTCAGGCTGAACCGAAACCCTGACAGAGCGGCCAACCACCGATGTCCCGTTGCGTCCAGCTTCGCAGTAGTAAGGACGTAGGTAAGAGGATTGTTATCAGTCTTTATCACATATTCGGCTCCATACAGATAATCTTTTAGCTTGTCTACTACCGCCCACTTCAAGGCTAGGAACTCCAACTTGTGGGTAGGATAGTTCTTTTCTGACAGCATAAGGCTCCGGCTCACATACGCTACAGGCCTCAGCAATCCACCATACTCTTGGTATAGGACTCCCCCTAGACCTTCACTACTGGCGTCCACATGCAGTTCGTATGACTTATGAGAATTAGCGTAAGCCAAGACAGGAGTTCGAGTTAGACTCTCTTTCAGCTTCATGAAAGCACCTTCACATTAACTAGTCCATTCTCCTTGGATAGATTCTCGAGCCTTCCTTGGCCCTGGAGCCGACGGATTTCGGTCAGAGGCCTTGTGGCCTTCTTCTGCATCTTCTTTCTGTAGGAGCTTGTTCAGTGGTTGAGCTATCTTGGCAAATCCTCCTACAAATCTTCGGTAATAGGAGCAGAACCCCAAGAAAGATCTGAGTTCAGTATCATTTCGGGGTCTAGGCCAGGAAGCTACGGCTTCCAACTTTCGAGGATCTGTCGAAACGCCTTCTGCTGAAACAACATGTCCCAGATACGTAACGGAAGGTAAACAGAATTGACATTTCTCCAGAGACAGTTTCAACCCCTCTTCATGGAGCCGCTTCAAGACCTTCTCCAACCGTTGCTCATGTTCTTCCAATGTCTTCCGAACACAATTATGTCATCCAGATACACTAACACTTCGATCAGGTTCATGTCCCCGACTGTCTTCTCCATTAACCGTTGGAATGTGGCTGGAGCCCCCATAAGACCTTGAGGCATTCTGTTGAATTCGAAGAATGCCAATGGGCAGATGAACGCAGTCTTCTCTTTGTCTTCAGGATGCATTGGTATCTGGTGATACCCACTTCGCAGGTCTATTACACTAAACCATTTTGCTCCAGACAAACACTGTAAGGCATCTTCTATCCGAGGAGGGGCATATTGATCTGGGATGGTTCTCCGATTTAGCGTGCGATAGTCTATACATAGACGGACAGAACCATTCTTCTTCCGAACCATCACTATTGGAGATGCATAAGGGCTCCTGGACTCTTGAATCACCTTAGTTCTTTGCCGTTCATTCAGCTGTTCTCGTAGATCATCCAAGTCTCCCAACGGAACTCGTCTTGACCTTTCTCGAAACCGCTTATCTTCCCATAGTCGAATGCGATGCTCAGTACTCTTAGCTAGGCCCACGTCGAACTCATCCTTTGAGAATAAGTCCCTCCACTTTAGGACCTGGGACTGAAGACGTTTCTTCCATTCAGGCCAGATAGGAGAATCCTTTGGATAGAACCTTTCAGCTGGAATCTCTTTATTCACTCCCCCTCCTAAATCGGTAGGAGAGAGAGGCGTATCGGAAGCTACTTGCCCGATAGGCATTCGTGCTTTCAGGATCACTGGAGAATCAGACACATTACATACACTAACTGAGACTCTTCCTCGTGTTCGTTTCAAAGCTCTTGTGGAGATTATTTCAGGGATTACTTCTACTCCAGCTTCACTCCCATGATTGAAATCAGTTTCCAGTACCACATAGGGACCCGGTTGTGATCTGTTCAACTTGACTGAAGCCCGGAAACTCGCCACTTCTCCTGATTGGGAGGAACAGAAAAGGTTCTGCAATCTCCACAGGCGCCCCACTTCGGCAGGTGCCTTCTGTTCTTCGACCATTCGCTGATAGACTGGACGTAACATCGGGTGTACTCCCCTGGTAGAACCTTCTTCCAGTACTATAGGAGTCAGGAGACATCGCACCAGATCAGTATTCGTCCCCACTATCATGGAACTTCTGTTGGCCCCTGAAGGCCGAGGACACACAATGGCCAATGCATCACAACCTCCAGACTGTCCGATGACTTCGGATCCGATCTCTAACTTCACCTGTAGATATCCGTCATAGGGAAGTTTCTCAGTTCCGATACCCCAGATCTCAAAGTCCTTTAACTTTTGTAGGAGGTATGTGCTTTAAGTGTTTCTCATAGAAGTCTCGGTAGATCAATGCCACTTGAGCTCCTGAGTCCAACAGAGCTTTGGTGTAGACTCCCTCTACTTGGATTGGAACGCTGGGAGAAGGACCTATCAGCTGGTCAGGAAACTTTGTAGTAGTAGCAGGAAGTTTAGACCCCGTTTGCTGTACCCTGGCCTTCTTCTTGGCCCGTGTAGGTTTTGGGTGTGCATTGCTTCCCCATGACGTAGGGCCGGATGCTAAGGGAGTGACTCTTTCAGTCCTGGTAGGCTCAGCAGTTGGCAAAACTCTGGGCCTTCTCGGCCTTTCAGTCCTCGCTTGATTTTTGGAGCGGTTTCTGACCATTGGGCACCTAGTTTGCTCCTGCACTTGGGCCCTCTGGCGTTTCCCACCTGTGAGGTAGATAGCAGCCCTTCCAAGGCTTTCAGGAACTCCTCTACCCTATTTCCTTCAGGCTTTTGGCTTTTGCATTGCACTCGGAAATGACCCATTTCCCCACAACTGAAACATCTCTTCTTTGAAGACGGAGACGCACTTGCTTGTGGTGATTCGGATGAAGGACCCTGGCCAGACGCCACAGCAACTCCAGTTGTCCGCATATCAGTAAGGAACTTCTGCATATCGGTCTGTGTCTCTGCCACCTTCAAAAGTGCTCGGCACAGGTCCTTGTGCGCCTGTTTCAATTCTGCTTGAGTTTCTTGTACCTTCTTAATGGTTTTGTGCAACTCACTATAGGCAGGAAGGGTTGATTCTTTGGCAGTATTCTCTGTGGATTTAGAAACAACCAGATGCTCTTGTTCGTCTACCTCGGATCCATAGGTGTCTAACGAATCATCTTCAGCTTGCAAACATTCGTTATGCCTCACGGGTTGTGCGTAAGCTCTTTCTCCTCTCCTAAAGGATTTTTCTTCAAGTAGAGCCTCTTCCTCTCTGACAGCTCGAATCAGTTCCAGGTATTTCAATTCTCGGTTACCTTCTCTGGTTCTCAGCTGTAGCATCACAGGATCTAGGGGCTGAGCGCCCCTCAGGATCTGCTGTATTCAGATTTTATCTATTTCGGCCGGTTCGACCCCTTTCTTAAGAAGTATCTGGTGCAGAATCTTATCTAGGCGCCTCATGTATTCAGTCATTTTCTCACCTTTTCGCTGGTAGGTGTGTTCACACACCCCGCAGTGTTTCACATCACATACCCAGCAGTGTTTCACATCACATACCCAGCAGTGTTTCACATCACATACCCAGCAGAGTTTCACATCACATATCCCACAGTGTTTCACATACCCAGCCGGGACCCGGCGAGAGAAAGGGAATTGCATATTGAAGAGGAGGGGAGGAGCCAACCACATCTCTTGCGAGGCCTCACCTCCTCTCTGCGGTCACATGTCGTTGCGAAGGGGAGACAGCACGCAATGCCATGATTTTTGCAGGCTGGTAGCAGCTGCCTTGGGCCCCCTACCAATGACTGGGCCCGGGTCAGCTGCCCCTTTTACCCCGCGCTAAAGACGGCCATGGTGGCAGTGAGAACACACAGATTACAACAATTCCAAGATATTTTGTAGAAATGAGACCCCCACAATTGCTGGTAGCCGTGAGAACACAAAGATTAGAACAATTCCCAGATATTTTGTAGAAATGAGACCCCCCCAATAGCTGCTGGCAGACTGGCAGTGACAGAGAACACACACTAACAATCTCCTCTCAAAAAACACGTGCTGGGGCTGCAAGGTGTGCTGCGGGACTTAGCTCTGTGAGCCCAAATTTGCCCAATCAGGACTCTGAGCCGTGATTGGCATAGTCTTGCACCTGTCTTGCACCTAAACTGTGGTCAGGTGCAGGCTGTAGCCAATTACAAGCTTCAGGCCAGTGGAAAAGTGCATTGTGGTCCATTGTGGGCGAACATGCGGCGAACACGTGGAAATGTTCGAAGTTCGCGAACAGGCGATGTTCGAATCGAACTCCGAACCGATCAGCTCATCCCAGAGTGAGTATGTGATTTTTTTTACTGTTTTAAGCTGGTGTTAACGGATTCTGCACCAGCGGAATATGTTAACACCAGGTCCTGGCTCTGGTTAACTTTTCGTTGACCAGAGCCAGGCGTTAATCAGCGCTGGGACATTGTAATCCAGCGCTGATTAACACTTTGCGCTCCCCATGTTAAGTATAGGGAGCGCAAAGTGCAGTGACCTCGCGCTGAGAAGCGCAAGGTCCCAAACGCAAATGGGTTTTTTAACCCATTTGCGTTTGGATTGTAATATGCCCTGAACACCGCAGCTAACGATAGTGCTCACACAGGTGAGCACTACCGTTAGCGTGTAGAGTGTAATAGGGTCCATAGCGCGTTATCCCAAGTACTTTTGAAGCTATGTACATATTTTTAGACACAATAAAATCAATAAAGATGATATGAGACTACGTAACGGTAAAACAATTCATATCAAGATTTATTCACACGTCGAGTTTCATACAATCATATGTTATCAACTGATTAGCAAGATACAGTTTTAAAAGTAATTACAGAGTGATTAATTGCAATACTGCGACATACAATAATCTAATGGACCAACAGTTTAGGTTTATATTCCGCACCACACATGTGCACGCATCAGTTCTTAAACACCAAGTTCTATTCTACCCACTTAAACCTCTCCCATTAGAAAACAATCCTCAACCTGGCTAAAAACACTCAGTTACTGGGCATCACCTGCGGCACAATTTATTATTGTGGGGGCTGATTCACTCAATGCAACTTCCTTCAGGGAGATGCATAACACACTCGATAGGTAGACTATCTCTTCCACAGATCAATCACAGCAATTCATTCAATATGCGTTAACCTGCATTGAATCGAAAGGGCTGCAATATGTATGAAAGGGGTTATGTTCGTTTTACTAATGAAGCTGATGGCACTTGATATATAGAAAGCTATCTCTCAGTCTCAGCTTATCTCACTATGGGCACAAAATGTATCTTTAGATGTCCACCTCCAGTATTCTTGGAATATAAATAATTTCCCTAAACTAGGGCAAGCAACACAGCCGTGCCCGTAATAGCTCCTCCTTAAGGCTAGGGTCAGACTAACGCATTTTTCGCATTGTCCGTGAAAAAGTGCGTTCGAACGAATGGACGCATTTGTTCACGGAATACGCGATAGCGGTCATACGATGTGCATTTTCGTCCGTGATTTTGTACGGATCATCAGTAAAACACTTTTTGTGTCTGGACGTTATGTTGGCCGGACATTAGCAGCGTCTGACGTCTCCTATTCACACACACACGCCGCTAGCGGACGCAGCGCAGTCTGTACGTCAGTACTAGCGGTTTGTGCGGCCGTTCTTCGTATGCTGCCCGGCATTGGACGTCATTTGCTGCTAGCATGGCCGTGATTTAGTGCTGCTAAACGCACGTTAATACTGCGTTAGTCTGACCCTAGCCTTAGCGCTCGTCTGCAGTAGAGAGGAAAGGCTGATACTATTCTACAGTTTAGGCTTCAACATCAAAATAATTCATTTATATTCCTTTAATATGTGATAGACATCTAAAACAGTAACTATGCAATTAGGAACTGAATATCAAGTTATTCAATTATACTTTACCATCTGGTAGTGAAGATAGAATGGTGTAAGATTAGGATGTGGTCACATCTTATTGGAGTGGCTGATGGTATCTGCCCTTTCTCCCCTCCGATTGTCCGTCAAGTCTCTCTCTAAGCTTTCTTTCAGCGGTCCCCTTCTCTGGAGTATCCCCTTCTTTATAGCGGACTCCCACCCAGTTTAGCTCTAACTCATCAATATGTGGCTTCATTTGATTGGAGGATATATATATTTATTGATTAACTTCAAGGTTCTGTCCAGGTGTTATACTACTTGGCCAGTAGATGGCACTCTCGGATCAAACATCCAACCTTCTACAGGAATTAATATATTTGACCAAGCAGTAACCTATCTTTAACCCCTTCACTGCTGAGCCATCTCGGGTCTAATTTTTCTTCTTTACTTTAAACATGGTCATGTTTGGTATCATTGGAAAGGCCATGCTCTGGCCTTTCTACTGATAACAAGCATGACCCTCTAGCTGCCAACAGTGGGGAGATATCGTGGTTCAAAGGAACCCCCTATCTCCACCCCTATCTTTCCTTAGGAGTCAATGAGGACTTTCCCCACACGTCCTCAGCAGTGAAAGGGTTAAACCCCGGCGCCTCAAAAAAACACCTTTTTGGTTTTTTGAAAGGCAAGGTGGTAAAACAAGTGCAGGGTTTGACGAATTTACTTCGAATCTAGGAGCCAGGCAAAAAAGTTAGGAGCCAGTTTATTTTTTTGTTATGGCAATAAGTGGGTGGTAGTCTCCAGTGTCTCCCTTTCCCCTCACTGCTTATTACAGCATTGAAATGTTTGCATACCCTACCCAGAATTCTTTGCTGCACATGGGGGATGTGGAACAGGAGGCTCTGGAGTGCAGTTCTTTGAATTGCTGTGATGTGCAGATGGCTTCTGCAATAACAAACATAACCAATTATAGCGTATATACATGAATACAGTATATATATTTATATAGGAGAGAGAAGAGGAGGAATTAAATGTTTCTATTTTTGTTATTAATATTTATAAGTCTATTCTTTAACCAGTTTATTTAGGTGTTCATCTCGAACGCCAAGCCCAAAGACTACCAAAGGCCGGTAAGGGCATGAGACTTAATGGGCAGCGTGAGAATCATCACACCCCTGAAGCATCTACTGCACTGGAAGGCCTTTTTATAGGAAAATTGTGACATGACATAGTTCTAGAACTCCCTCCAACTAATCACCATCCAGGAGCCTGGTTTGAGTCCCCAGCCAATAACCATCTAGGAGTCAGACATGCCAACCAATCCCATCAAAGTACTCCAAATTGAAACCTTTGCAGAAACTTTAAAGTTTCTGCAAAGGTTTCAATTTGCAGTCCTTTGATGGGATTGGTTGGCATGTCTGACTCCTAGATGGTTATTGGCTGGGGACTCAAACCAGGCTCCTGGATGGTGATTAGTTGGAGGGAGTTCTAGAACTATGTCATGTCACAATTTTCCTATAAAAAGGCCTTCCAGTGCAGTAGATGCTTCAGGGGTGTGATGATTCTCACGCTGCCCATTAAGTCTCATGCCCTTACCGGCCTTTGGTAGTCTTTGGGCTTGGCGTTCGAGATGAACACCTAAATAAACTGGTTAAAGAATAGACTTATAAATATTAATAACAAAAATAGAAACATTTAATTCCTCCTCTTCTCTCTCCTATATAAATATATATACTGTATTCATGTATATACGCTATAATTGGTTATGTTTGTTATTGCAGAAGCCATCTGCACATCACAGCAATTCAAAGAACTGCACTCCAGAGCCTCCTGTTCCACATCCCCCATGTGCAGCAAAGAATTCTGGTAGGGTATGCAAACATTTCAATGCTGTAATAAGCAGTGAGGGGAAAGGGAGACACTGGAGACTACCACCCACTTATTGCCATAACAAAAAAATAAACTGGCTCCTAACTTTTTTGCCTGGCTCCTAGATTCGAAGTAAATTCGTCAAACCCTGCACTTGTTTTACCACCTTGCCTTTAAAAAAACCAAAAAGGTGTTTTTTTTGAGGCGCCGGGGTTTAACCCTTTCACTGCTGAGGACGTGTGGGGAAAGTCCTCATTGACTCCTAAGGAAAGATAGGGGTGGAGATAGGGGGTTCCTTTGAACCACGATATCTCCCCACTGTTGGCAGCTAGAGGGTCATGCTTGTTATCAGTAGAAAGGCCAGAGCATGGCCTTTCCAATGATACCAAACATGACCATGTTTAAAGTAAAGAAGAAAAATTAGACCCGAGATGGCTCAGCAGTGA